>JAWWEV010000095.1:1695107-1706876 GCA_035583235.1 Hafferia zeledoni
GTATATATGTATATAAATGGCCTTTTCAATTCTTGCTAGGTGTCCTTTGGGGGGAGTCTTTTGGGATGTTTTTTGTGGGCTGAGGTGGTGGAGGTCTGTGTTGTAGGCTGGCTGACTTGGTGGGGTTGTTGTTTTTTTCCACATTTGTGTATATATATGTGTTATATCATATTCTGTTTTTAATTGTCTCTCTTCTGTAAAAAATATAAGAAGCTTGCAGTTTCAGGTTTTGGTTTTTTTCAGGTTTTTTTCCCCTCCCTCCTCTTCCCTTGCTGGGGAGGCCCTTATTCTCTGTGTTGAGCAGTTGGCATTTTGCCAGCTCAGCCTAACGCACTATCACATTCCTCATATGCACCACTGGGACTTTATCTCCTTTTATGATATACGGAAGTTTTGAATGGGCAGGGCCAGCTTGTTGGGTAGAGCCTCTAGAGTTAACTAACCAGGTGGCTTTCACTAAATGTAGATTCTAATGTTTGAAAATTCCATTGGTTTCTATGAAGTATTTAACAGTCCTTTGCACCATTCAATTTTCCTGAACACTGGGGCGTGATAGGGAATGTGATATACCCACTCAATATTGTGTTCTCTGGCCCAGGTGTCTATGAGGTTGTTTTTGAAATGAGTACTGTTGTCACACTCAGTTCTTTCTGAGGTGCTGTATTTTGGGGGTGACTGCGTGTATGGGTCTCTTAAGGTCTGAGGTCATTGATGAATGCATCCTTAAAGAGCAGAGAACCACCTTTAGAATGTAGATGTCTGGTAACCAGTAGAATCTTTCCATGTATGTTAGGTGAACTACTGACCAATGGTGTGCTGGCATGTTGCATACAGGAATGGATAAAAGTGAAGCTGTTACTAAAAATAAAGTTCTTTGTCTTCAGTGAAGCCTTCTGATCACACTGCAGCCTGAGTTGTCTCTGCTTCCTCTGACTGCTGCTAAGCTAACCTACTTTACCCAGACAAAGGGTGACCCCAATACTGCATCACCACAGCACTTGCTTTTCAAGACCCAAGATGGTGTTGTGGGCAGCAGTGTGAGGCACAGAGTACATCTCCAGCCATCCAATTGTTGTTTTCACCATTGTAAGCGTGTAGTATTTTCCGTGGTGGTTTTAGGAGAGTGTGATGTAATATTTACACTTTGCTCATTGCCCACCATACCACAGAGGCTTTACCCACTTGGCCTGCTAGATTGCAGTGCATGTTTCACAGTTATGGATAACGTGGGAAATGGCTAAGTCCATCCCTTGATCATGAACCCTACTGTCTGTTACATTTCTTCCCTGATGACCTGAGACATCATGGACCCACCAAGGCAGAAGTAATTCACCCTTATGTTGCCAGTCCAGATCCACTTGAGACACTTTAATCTTGGCAGTGCAATCCACCTGTCTGTTGTTGCAATGTCCTTCAGTAGCCCAGCTCTTGAGTACTTGTACATCTACATGACATACTTTTACAGCCAACTTCTCTCTCTGGGCAGTGATGTCTTGCCACAATTGAGCAGCCCAGATGGTTTTCCGTCTGTGCTGTCAACTGATCTTTTTCCATCAGTCCAGCCACCCTCCTAGAGCATTCTCTACCATCCATGAGTCAGTGCAGAGATAGAGTGCTTGCCATTTCTCTTGTTCAGCGATATCCAAAGCCTGCTGAATGGCTTTCAGCTCTGGAACCTGACTTGATCCACCTTGTCCCTCAATAGCTTCTGTGACTTCACACATAGGATTCCATATGGCAGCTTTTAATTTTTGATGCATCACTATGATAAGGCAGGGACCGTTAGGGAAGAGACCATATCACTTATCATTTTTTGGCAGCTGAGGCTCTCCTCAGCATGGATCACCTTTTCCCCTCCTTTTCTGATAATAGTCTGAAATTTTCACCTTCAGGCAAGTTCCTGATGATTCCAAGATCCCTGCGCAACTGGGGTTTCCTGCCCGAGCTTGCTGTGTGATCAGTGACATGTTGTGGGGAAGAGACTTCCTCTTTGAACATCCAGATCAGCACTGGCAGACAGGGTGCCAGTAAGATCTGTATTTCAGTGCCAATCACTTCTGAAGAGGCTCAAACCCTTTCTTAAACTGCCAGTACCTCTTTTTCCATTGGGGTATAACAGGTCTTGAATCCTTTGTATCTCCAACTCCAGAATCCCAGGGGTTGTTCTTGAGTCTCTCTGGGTACTTTTTGCCAGAGTCTACAGGAGGAACCTTTCTCCCTGGCTGCAGCGTAGAGCGCATTTTTCACATCTTGTCCTGTCCTGACTGGCCCAAGGGCTATTGCATGAATAGTCAACTATTTAATTTGTTCAAAATCTCACTATTATTCATGACCCTGCTTAAAACCATTCTTCTGTGTCACATGACAGAGAGGGTTTATAATTTGACTGTAACTGGAGATATGTATCCTCCAAAACCCCTTACTTTTCCCTCCCAGCGGTGATGTGGGTGATGTAGAATAACAGCCTAGAAATGCCCACCAGGTTCCATTCCCTGCCCTCTTACAGTTACTGCAAAAAACTAATTCTGTGCTTAGCTGAAACCTGTTGCTTTTGTCTAAGTGTAGGATTTTAAACACAAACACTGTGGCCTTTTTTGGTCCAAATTCAAAGCACAAATTTTTTGCAGATGACTCCTGGTCTGATTTTCTTTGGAGAGACTGTGCTCAAATTAAGTATTGTGTTTCTAATTTTTAGTAAATTGCAAATTCCTGTACAGGTGACCTGAATCACATCAAAACATAAATTACTTTCTTTCCTATGAGACAATTAAAAAATAAAAAATAACCTCAGTTCTTCTTTCTGCCTGATTATCATTATGATAATTACCACTGTTGTCACACCTATTTTGGAATACAAACAATATAGAAGAATAGATACTTGTTCAGGGAATTGCTCTGTTAGTGAAAAGGTACCATGAATCTATGGGTGATTTTAGAATATTTAAAGTGCATCTCTATAATTAAAAGTATTAATTAAAGTATAAAAAAAAGGGCAGTATCCTTCAACCACATGAAGTTCAGCAAGGGAAACTGCTGGATTCTGAACCCGAGATGGAGCAATCATGGATACATGTATAGACTGGGGAAGGGGACATTGGAGTGCATCACTGTGAAAAGGAATCTGAAGGTCCTGGTCAATGGCAAGATGAATATGAGTCAGCAGTGCCCTGGCAGCCAGGAGGGCCAAGCGTGTCCTGTAGGACATCAGGCAAAGTATAACCAGCTGGTTGAGGAAGGGAATTGTCCTGCTCTGTTCTGCAGTGGGGTGGCCTCACCTTGAATATTGTGTGCAGTTTTGGGCACTGCAATATAAGAAAGAGATTAAATTATTTGAGAGCTTCCAAAGGAGGGCAAAAAAGATTGTGAAGGGTTTGAAGGGGAAGTCATATGAGGAGTGGCTGAGGTCACCTGGTCTGTTCAGCCTGGAGGAGAAGAGACTGAGGGGAGACCTCATTGCAATCTACAACTTCGTCATGAGTGCAAGATGAGTGGCAGATGCGGCTCTGTTCTCTATGGTGACCAGTGACAGAACCCAAGCAAATGGCCTGAAATTCTTTCAGGGTAGATTTAGATTGGATATTAGGAAATTTCTTCCTTCAGAGAGTGGCTGAGAGCTGGAACAGGCTTCCAAAGGAAGTTGTCTTGGCACTAAGCCTAATGGGAGTTCAAGAAGCCTTTAGATGATACTCTCAGGCACATGGTGTGACTCTTGGGGATGGTCCTGTGCCTGCCTAAGGGTTGGACTTTCATGATCCTTGTCGATTCCTTCCAACTCAGCATATTCTGTGATTCTGTGATTAAAATAATCTTACGTCTCTCATGGAAATTTGTGGAATCAAACTGAAATAATCTCCTTGGATAAGGAAGATTCATTCAGTGCTTAATTGCCCATGAGATTATACTTTCTGAACTTCAAAGGTTTGAACTAATGATGTTCCTTTACCTAAAGCATTCTTTCTTTTGCCCAAGTCTAAAATTCTACTGAAATTAGGATTGAAAGGCCTAAATGTAGTTGGGAAAAGAAGATATTTGTAAAATACATGATCAGCATTGACTCTAGTTAAAAAGTCATAGTCATATTTTATTTCCCAATTGGTTACATTTTGACCTTTCTTAAGCTCTCATATAAATTACATTTGTCTTTATAATACAAGTACTAACCACAGTGCAGATTTTGTGACTGGGTGATTGTTCTGTGTCTGAATTAACTCTCACCTTGGGAAAGATACAACTTGGAACATCAAAGTTTGGTTAAATTCTGATCCTTCATTTCAAAGTTCTGACTATATAAAAGCAAATAAGCTGTCTCTGAATGTACATGAAGCATTCATATTTTAAGCAGCTTTCTTTGGTCTGCTTTCAGACCTATGTTTAACAGATCTTTTGATTAAGATTGACATCTAGAGTAAAAAAGAGTTGATTTGAAAGCTTGAATGGTGATTATTACTAACTTATGTTCTACGAAGATCTTCTATGCAAGGGTTACAAAAATAAGAAATTGCACAATGGCCAGATGTCACATTAGCATATGCAAATCCATTCTAGTCATGCAAAGCTATTCACCATGAGTGTGACTAGCTGCAGACTTGCCGCTGACTTGCTAAGCTCAAAAATAACCACTGTTGTAACAAGAGTAAATGTTTAAAAGGAAAACAGAGACACAAGAAATCCCAAAACTATAATGATAAAGTGCACCACTTGAGGAAAAAAATCTATGTGTAGCTTCAAGGTGCTGTTCTCATGAGCTAACTGATGTTTATACGCACCAGTATACTGGATGACACAAATAGGGAAGGTGGCATGTCTATTCGGCTAAATGACCTGGATTTAGGTATCAGACCTCTGAAGCTGCTACATCACTTTATTTTTACGTAATACTTCAAGTCATCACCTTTTACACTCCCTGTGTAATCAGAAGTAGCTTTGTGATGTTAACATTGACTTTGCACTAGCACCCCATAGCTCCGATTTTTTAAAGCTTACAACATTGTGTAATGGAGATGCGATTCCGTCTTGTCTCCTGACTGTGTCTCTGCTTGGTCTCTCCACTGAAGCTGGTCAACTTGCATAAGCTCTCATGACCTCTTCCTGCAACATTCTTCTTCAAAACAGAAAACCTCTCCTCTTTTGCCAATCCTTTTCCAGCCTCTCCTATGAAAGGGGTGGCAGGCAGTCACTACAGTCTGTATTTTGAGTGTTTACAATTAGATGGAAAAACTAAGATTTCACAGCCAAATAATTAAATACAACGTTAATGAATTCTGTTAGTCATATTACACTGAATCATATTAAAATGCTCAACCATGTGCTTGAAGGAAAGAAATATTTAAAGTGAGTTCTGCAAATATTCTGAATACTAATTAATTTGTTCAGAAATTCTACTTCAGTGTTAGTTTGATGATACTAAGAAGCAGTGCTAATGTTAAATCCTATCCTATTTGTCAGTTAAGGAGAAATTTCCAAAATGGGAGCTCTGAAGTTGTATCTGCAAGTCTCCGTTGAACTCAGGGTATAATGGTAGTGAATCTCATGTTCATCCATGGGTCTATTACAAAACTAGTGTCCTGCTGATGTGTTCAAATACACAAAAGGAATCTAACCTGCACCTTTTACTTCAGGTGGTATACAGGTTTTTGCAGCTGACCCCTCTTTGACACTAGAATGCTCTTGTAATTGTGGAAACCCTGTCTTTAATGGCAGCATCTGTGTAGAATGACAAACCAGCTGCTTTGAGAGCCTGTAGATAATGTTTAAGAAATATGAATATTAATGTGCAATCCCTCAAGTGCTTTTAACATGGCCTTTCCTTGTGGTTTTGATTTTTATTTTTTAAATTTATTTCTATCAGAATTATTCACTTTAATTAATTAGAGAGCCACATCTTCCTTTTGTAGAAAACCTAGTTTTCTTTCACTGGCAGACTAACATCCCCTTCTCCGCTCTCCTGCCAGTAGTGCTATAGGAGGGATACAATAACACACAATATGGTTAAGAAGCAAGTTCTTCATTATATTTTTTTCTTCAGTCTCCTTTTTCATTGCTCATTATGCAAACAGGAAAAGGAGCTTATGCATAGCAGTTCTAATATGTAAAAAAGAGCAAATGGCAAATGCATAAGAACAGAATCCTACAGGCATAATACAGGGGGTGATGAAATTTTGTATTGGTATACATGTTCCATTTAAGAAATACATTTTGTACCAGCTTACAGGAGATAGCATTTAAACAGAAACTGAGACAAAGGTAATACCTACTTACTACCATTAGACTATTACACCTGGTCTTTTGAAAATGTCACTAATGATATTTTCTTATGATAAAGTGCTATACTGACCAGGGGAGTCCTTGCATCCTTGCCTCTTATACCTTAGGGTAATTTTTCACACATCAAACATTTCCAAGAAGAAGGAGAAGAAAAAAATAAAATAGAAAAAATGCTTAAAGGATTAATTTTATTTATGAAGCAGAAAGAGCACTCTCCAACAGGCACAACTGTGCTCAGTTGTGTTTCTCCAAGTTTCTCCAAAATACTTGTTCTTTTATTTTTCATTTTGTAACAAGATAAATTGACAAGATACAGCTCTTAAATGAAAAAAAAAAAAAAAATCCACAATAGAAACAGTACAGTGAAATTTTTGGCTGTCTGGTAGATGTAGAACTTCTGATTAATAATAACAAACAAATATTAGTTTGAATATTTCATTGTTAATATACTGTTACAGTCAATGCAATCACAGTATTTCACATAGATGAAGCTTACATGAAATAGAGAGTGTTCAAGGGATGATAGCAGAGGAAGTTGTGGGATTGTGCTTTACCGAAGGCTTTTTAAAAAAATCAGCATGTGACTGTGAGAGAAACTGTAGTTGTAGAGGGAAAGTAGTGAAGAGTAATTACATCTCCTGTTTGTTTAGGAGAAATCCTCTGTGCTGAAATAAAGGTCGTCTCTTCCCTTTCCTTTTCCTGTTTTTAGTGTACAAATGCTAATAAAGATATGTTTGGAGTAGGTCAAACTGTGCTCTACCTGCTTCAAATGGGTGGTGTAGGTGAAAATAAAAAAAGTTTACTATTCTGAGACAAATTTGGGATACTTTGATTTCAGGAATTTATCCAAAGATGCTTATCCAGGAATTCCAAAGACCTAAAGATGCAGGGAAAAAAAATAAACCCCTCAGATAACAACTTAGAATAGTTTATACCCAGAAGTGTGATTTTAATAACACTTTAAAGTTCTGATTAACACCTTGTCTCTTGATATGCTTGTTACTCATATGAATTTGTAATCTCTATTTAAGTCATGTGTGTACTTCATTTCTTATATTTTGTCTTGTGCAGAGATTACTCATCAGCACCTCAGCTAATATGTAAATTGTCCACTTAACAGTGTGAGTACTTTGCCTGTCTGGAAAGATCTTTGGCCCATTATGCATATATAAGTTTTTGGGTTGAGAAAAGACCTGAAGCTATCACATGAAGGAGTAAAAGTGACAAAATATCTCAAATATATTTTATGAAAACCCTGATGTTTCTTTCAACATATTTTCCATTTTGCAAAACTAGTCATAGTGTTGTGTCTTAAATCAAGGTAAGAAAATACAAAAATAAAAAGAATGGTTAATTTTCTGCAATGCTTCTATCTTGTCTGCTTTTACATACTATATACTAATACAAATGTAGTACTGTAAAGAATGTTATATGTAAGACTTAATAATATGCATTAAGTTTGAAAAATTACTTGCATTCACTGTAGCAATTTGAAATCTGTAATTTATATCTCAGATATTATGACATATCTGCTGATTTAACAGAATTCAATTTTCAAATATGTGCATTGGTAAGACATTTGCTTTTGTTCAAAATTTATATTCAAGGATTTTGAAAATTAGTCTTCACAGTCTTGATATATGTTGAAATTGATTCATATTCGTGTTTTCCAAGTTCCTTCACTGTCATTCCAGAACTAATTTTTGAAATTTTCTTTATTTATAAATATTCATCATTGATGAAATGCAATATTTTGACAGTTCAAAAAAAAAAAATTGGTATTATTTCCTATTTCAAACAATACCTTCAGTTGTGCAGATTATAGTAGATATACACTCAAAACTGTACTAAAAACTATGAACAACCATCCAAATTGTGCAAAATTATAAATCCCAGTATTCATATTTGGGAGAAATAATGTTTCACCTTTTTAATTAAAACCCCCAAATTTTAATTTTTTAAAAAAATATTAAATATTCTACTACTCAGATGGATCCTTGGGATTGCCTCATAATTTATTGTCCTGATCTTGTACAATTGTCAGACGAAGGTACTGACAAGATGATACCGCAGAAAATAACTCCAAAGATAACAGAAAAAATTGGATTTTTTTTTTTTTAATTTCATTGTATGATTTGTTAATGTGATTGATTTGGTGTACCAGCACATTGTTACATCTCATTATTTTAAACACAATTAGAAATCTACTTTTTCTTTATTTTTGTGTTACATCAAAGGATGCTTAGTGGTTAGTACTAAATACTTGTTTTGCTTTCTTTGTTTTTATTTTGAAAAGTTCTGTGGTTTTGTTATGTTTAGCACTATCTTTAAAATAAGAAACATATATTCTACCACATTATAAACATAACATGCATACACCAAGTAAGTTTGCCTGATATGACATATTCTGTTGATCAGCTGAAATTATAAAATCATTTAAGTTTTTTTAAGGGCTATCTAAGGCACACAAAAAAGCATGTAAAGCACACTTGTATGGAAATTTTTCTTTTTCATATAATTTATTAATTATTAATTTGTTTTCATTTATGGTTTAATTGAAATTTGACACTCATTTTAAATTTCTTAGAAAATAATGGATTTAATCCAAAGGAAGGGACACACCTGAAGAACTGGTCTCTAAATGTGGCTTTAAACTGTCCCTAAATTACACTGTGTCTACTTTTCTTCAGCAATCACTTTACTGTGAAATAATGGAGTTTTGTCCCAGTAAATTCACAGGAAACCTAAGTGCACCCATATACAGGTCTAGATGAGCACTAAGGTCCTTACCCTAATAGGGATGAACTTCTTTAATTATATAACTTTCTATCATTTCATTAAGAGGTATTCAAATAATATGCCTTCTAGATGAGTTCCTATGCAGAAGTGAAGGAAAAGGTAACCTCACCACTAGCTTCAAGATATTCCTGTGTGAGAGAATTTGATTCACAATATAAAAGCGAACAGCTTAGAAATAAGGTCGTCCTATTTTCAGAACCCTTCTGTATGTTCTATAGTTGGTGAGCCAGTGTGTCAGGGAGTATTCTCAGAGGATTATGGGAGAGAAAGTGAATTTACACTAAATTCTGGGTATAAGTCTTCTGTGCAACAGGTACTCAGATCATTAAGGAACAGCTAGAGCTGATGTAAGGTGGAGGTATACTTTCTGGGAAAGAGTTGTCTCCGGTGCTGACGTGTAAATATGTAGTTATGAAGTGGAATAGCTACAAGTTTTCAAGATTCTCCATATCAGGTACTTCTAGATGGGGCTTACCTACACTGGTCAATGTTTCCACCCCTCTCTGCTTCAAGCGGCAAGTCCTTGTATGTGATCCTTGGAATTTCATCTTTAAAGCATGCCATTGCTTTAGCACTATTCAGTTTTGTACACACAACAGATTTCAGGTAGCAATGTAGTGATAAACCCACAGTCCTTCTAGAATCTAGTTTACAACATATTTGAACAGTTTCACTGTCATCCACATCCCTCAGTTGTAGTCATGTGCAGGTGAGTTCAATGACCACTAAAGTCCAGTGTTTGTCCACACTGGAAAACACTTAGAAAGCTGAGCGCCTAAATAGATGTTCACTATGTGGTGAGTATTTTTGGAGTAGTAGTTAAGAAACTTGCATGTCTTAAGGGCTAAGAAATTTGAAAGATGAATGATATTTTCTTGCTTTCTGAAAAAGAACTTGAGAAGTACAGCTTTAAAATTTCTGTATTTCAAACCTGAAAGTAGCAATGGCAATGCTTTTCAAAAAAATATTCACATTGTTGATAGCAGAAAAAAGCTCAGTTCCTATCAGTGGATGGTAAATGTCCACCGATACGGTGAAGGGAGTCTTCAGCTCCAAGGGGCAAGTGATAGCTAGCTCCAGTGAAACAGCTCTTTTAGGTTCAAGCCCCTTGAAGTGCAGGGAGGCTCCTCCCGCTCCTGACCAGTGCTAATCCCCCAGAGAAAGACAGCCACACGAGTCAGGAGTCCACGAAGAGAAGCACAGTTTTTTGAGGTGCCTGGCTTTTTATAACCCAACAGTGGATGGTTCCAGAAGAAGGGGAGGAGGGACATCTCCCATTAGTCAATGTGTATGCTAATGAGGGATCAGAAATGGGACCAGTGGGAGACATAACCATATATAGAAAACTACTGCATTGCAGTACAGCTGGGGCCAATCAGGGAAGGAGTGGCGGGAAAGTGCCCCAAGGGTTTGTGGGAAGAAGAACCTGGATAGGAAATGACTAAGGGAAACGTACATAGGGAAGACATATTGACTACATAACTTTAAACTGGGGAAACATCAACATAAGCTTTAAATCTATCAAAGTCCTTGTTGAGCTGCTGCAGGGTCTCCTGGTTCAGGATGCCAGGGTCTTGGATGTCTGCGTCCTCATCCATCCATTTGTTGTAGTATATTTGCTACTTAATGAATTCCTGGTCATCCTGGCTTCCTCCGACAAGTTCCTACCAGTAAGTGTCAAGAACAGTACATTATTGTAACTCACAACTTAAAGAAGGTTTGATTTTGTATTTTTACAACACTAGTATACACTAAACACAATGGTTCATTGGAAGCTGTGTTTGTTCAAAACACACATGTGAAAATTATAGTGTGGGGTGATGGCCCTGTTAAGGTCTTGATGAGTTGAGGGAAATGCCTCGACCTCCCTGGAGGGATGTTTGCAGGAACGATTGTCTCCCTGAAAGTGTTTATTGATGGGGTTACCAAGCAATGGAGTGTTATGGAAATGACATGGCCTTTCTTTGCTGCACCCTGTGGCACCCTGCAGAGACCCAAGGAGCCACCCCTCAGGCATCTGTCTATCACACCCCAAAGTATTGACTATAGTCACTCAACTTACCTAAAGGAAAAAACAAGGTATAAAAAGAGATTGGGCATAAGCCAAAACTGGGGAGAAATCATCATCATCTCTGTGGGGGTAGCTGCAAGAAGCTGTCCTGCTTCCTCCCACCTCCTTGGACAATGTAGGGGTGAGAAACCATGTGCTCTCTATACTTTATATTTTACATCTTATACTTTACTCTCTTACAAAGCTTATTACTTTATACATTCTATCTTATATCTTATGCTTACAGCTGCTTTGATTCTTAATCAATAAGCACCTTATTTACTAACTGTGTTTTGCTACTTTCATACTAGTAACAGTAACTTGCCTTACACTTTGCCACGGTATATACCTTACTTTATATTAGTTGTGTTCCTTTGCAGTGTGCAGTTCCTTTCCAACATGTGTGTTGATGAGAAGCAGCTCTGTTCTTTCCTTTTGCTTTGTGTTACAGAGAAGGTGGTGTGCAAGCTATTTTACTGCCCTGTGTTACTGAGGGGGAGTCTAAATTTGTGGTTTGCGTGGTTGTATTTCTGGTTGTTAGTTTTCTGTTAGTTTCTGTCTGTCGTGATAGTGGGATACTGGGATACACTGCTGTATTGAAACTTAAGTTTGGTATGCTTGTCTCTGTAGAATGTGTTTTGTGCTGGTTTCTTTTG
>JAWWEV010000095.1:1706976-1723249 GCA_035583235.1 Hafferia zeledoni
TTCTGTTTTAAATTTTCTTTCCGCTGTGTAAGTATAAAAACCTTGCCATTTTAAAGGTGTCCGTCTAGTTTTCTGCATCTTTCTCTTCTCTCCCTTCCCCTGGGGGGACAGACTCTTACAGAGTACTGGGCAGTTGGCATTTTGCCAAGCTAAACCACAGCAATGCTTTAAGTTCATTTTAAGAATGATGCCTGAAAGATTCAATGGGAAAGTATTACATGTATTTTTGCATAAAACTGAACAGAAAATACAAGGGTTCAGTTAACATATCCAACAAAGCTGTCACAACTATGGTGGTTTCCACTAAAAGATTGCTTCTTTATACTGCTTGTTCTAATACGCTTACCTCTTTTGGTTTAAATTGGCAAAATGCCAAACATTCAACACAGAGAATCAGAGCCTCCCCCCAAGGCAAAAGGAGGAAGGGGAAAAAAATGAAAAAAACCCCCAAAACCCAAACCGGCAATCTTCTTATACAGAAGAGAGAAAATTAAAAACAGAATATGATATAACTCATAATAACACAAATGTGGAAAAAACCAACAACAACCACAATGAGTCACCCACCCTAGCTGAGAAACACCCAGCAAGAGAGGAGGGGGAAGATAAAAAGCAAAACAATGACAAAGAAATGTTTGCTTTCTGAACCAAACAGCTGTGAAGTGGTGGCAAGGCCTAACACTTCCAGCATGGTGACAGAAGGTCTGCTCAGCAACTGGCCATGAAGAAGAAAGATAGCTAGGCACCTCCTACTCCTCCTTTTATACCTGATTTGACATCAAATATGAAATATCTCTTTGGTCCCTTAAATCAGGTGATACTTGTCTCCTCTATGTAACACTATCAGGGCTTACTAAAACTGAGGCCTCCTAAAATTAAGGCCTAATCTAGGCCTAGCTAAAACTAAGGCCAAAACTACCGCATTACCCCTTTAGAGATTCACAAAAATGTGTGAAAATATAATTAGTACAGCAAAAAACCATTATTGCAATATTAACTCTGATATTCATAAGCTGTCACAGAAATCTCTCTTGGTGTTAGTGTATTGATTTAATCTTTCGTTAGAGCAGAATTTGTTCTGTTACAAAGCTGCTTTGCTGTGTGAATTGAAGGGATTAAGGAATATTGTTTAATCAACTGAGATGTACAAGAAAGATCTTCATTGTCAATAAAGAAGATGTTACTTTATTACATTTATGACATGTTTTCTGATGTCCAGTAGGAAACATATTTTAGATTTGTGCCAGTTATAGTGGTATTTAGTGGATTATGGTTTTTTTGTAAAGTAAGCAAGTTTTTAATTCACTGCATATGTCACTTAAGAATACATTTCCTACAAGCAACAAAATGCTTGAAATGATAGAAATTGGTAGAATCTGCTTAGGTTCAGAAACATTTTAAGGCAAATAAATAAGTGAAACCAGCTATATAGAAATAAAACAAGAAAATTACCTCTTTTTTTTTTTTTTTTCCTAAACTATTCAAATCAGGCAGCAGAAGGGAGTAACACAAATTATTCATGTGCAATTTCTACTTAGCTACATCGCTACCTGATAGTAGCAATTCTATTTGGCTTTAGAAGCTTTTAAAATTATATGCTAAAATGTACTCTATGTGGAACTTAGTGAAAGCCCAATAAAAAACTGCATCATAAGCATATGTATCTCTCCCAAATGCTGTAGGGAGCTGCTAGAAAAAGATGTGGGGCATTCTTGTACTCCAAAACAAAATGGGTTTGGATGTACAGCCAAATTCCCTTGAAAACATATTACTTGCAGTGTGTACCGGGTTTGACTTTTTATGATATTTTTAAAAAGATAATCTGAGTAACTGCACATGCAAGCTTGAAGTTACTTGTATGACTGCTTTTAATACTTATATGCTGCTGTTTTGTTGGTATTACACGCATATATGCACTCTTTATATTTGCTACCTAAGGGACCAGACTCTAACACTTTGTACAAGTTGAAAGATGAGCACTGTTTACAGTGTGAGATGCTAATTGCCTATTTTGTTAACTTTGCTGGAAATATGAGTGACAGAATCTGAAAGAAGGAAAAAATTTGCATGTATTTCATTTTAAGCATTTGTTGAATTCTGTGCACTTTAATTAGAATATCTACACACTAAAAATAAAATGGATGTTTAAGTTGCTTGTTAAATTGGGTCCTGCACAACTGTTTCTCCATCTATTTTGCAAGTCACATCAATTCTTGCTGTTCAGTTCTTTGATGCACTCCTAGCTATTCAATAATTGAAAAACTTATCTTGTTTGGAATACAATATAACAGTTTTTTAAAATTATTTTGTTTACAAAACTAGTATAAACTATAATTTAAAAAGCAGATAAATTAAGTTTCTCTAATATTACAATCTACTGAAGGAATGTCTAGGTTCTAAAAAATTACTTCCTTGTATTTTATGTCTTTTTCCAAAGAAATTTTATTCCAAAGAGTTTGTTTTCTATTGTGCTCAGGAGTGTGGCTGATTTTTTTTTTTTTTGGCTTTGCTTCTTATAAGCTGCTTTGCCCATAACAGACAGTCTGTGGGGAGCGACGGTGTGACATTGTCTGTGTTTTCCATGCACTTGGGAGAGCCTTTTTAATTTTACGTGTTATTGTCTGTGCTGTGAGATGGAACAACAGAGCCCTTTGCTGAGCTCTCAGCTGAGCTTTTTGTACACATTGACTCTGCAAAGTACTTCTTTCTCCACTGATGTTCTTCTATAAAATACTCTGCCCCCCAAAATGGGGAGATATATTGTTGTTATTCAGCCCTGGGTGTGTGGGAGCTGAAGATGTAACAAAGTTTGCATTATGCTCTATTTGCAGTCAAAATAAGAGATACTAACCACAGTTTTCTAAATAATGTAGACATAATTTTATCTCTATCAGTGGAAAGTAGCACCTCCCAGGGAATTCCTAAGGAAGGTTGACTTCATTGCAGTCCCCCCTGAAAGGAAAGGGATGAAGTGTGCCCTAGGGCCACAGCTTACAACAGCCTGTTGTGAAACTCATCCTCTACTATCCAACCAGGATTTTCTCAAACTGTCTGTATTTTCTGGGCTACAAAACACTGTGGAGTTTGTGTGCTGTTCATCATTCATGCTATGTAAATCTCTCCTGCAGCCCATCTTGCTGTAGCATGAGGGATCCTGTTCTGCCTTCATATGTTTCCATATGCTTTATGGTACTGCTGTATTTTAGCAACTTACCAAGAAGTATGTCAGACAATCAATACAATTAAAAGAAAACCAAACCAAACCAAAACATAAAAAACACAACAGCCAAACAAAAAAGACAACAAAAAACAAAAACCCAAACAACAACAACAACAACAACACCCAGATAAAATGAGAAAGCTAATGACTGCTACCATTTCTTCCACTCATTTAAGGGCACATGTTGATTATAATTGTCTTTTGCATTTTGTTATTTACAGCATTGCTAATCTACATCCAACATGTGTCTTTCAATAAACAATCACATACATAGCTGTGCTGCTGGGAACAGGCCTTATTTTCTTTAATAGTTTTAGATGTCCACAATATTCAGGTTACTTGCACTGAGCACTGATGCTCTTAAAACAATGTATCAAATAACTGGCTAATCTCCCTTTTACTTAAACTCCTCGTTATGATGAGTATTGTTGCTTTAGGAAATCTGTAGAATGTCCCAAAGCTAGGCATGGGGAGTTTGAATGCAATTTTTGGATAATCTGGGACAGAACAAGGATAAGTGTACAGACTGATGCATGTGATATGCTGACATTTATGAGCTAACTATGTGAATTTCTGGAACTACACCTATCTAGAAAGCCTGTCTCAGTCAGTACACTGAATGCTTCCTGAGTGTTTGCCTAAGTTATTTTCCAACAAAGTCAGAATATCATGTACTTGATATATCAGAACAGCATTTGAGGTAACTGTTTAAAAAAAAAAAAAAGGATGAAAAAGTTTTTTGATAAACTGAAAGTACATTTAACTTTATATTCAACGTGTTTTTTCCTTGTACATTCCAATTTTAGGTTGACCTTTTCCCTTCTGTTAATTTCTTGCTGCCAGGCATATACATTTTAATAACGTATTTCCATTTGTTGACTATCAGGCAGCAAATAAGTACAAAAGAGTTAATATATTTGTAGACTATTTAAGCTTTCCGTAGCTCTGCACACTTAGATGATAATTTTCTTTAAATAAGCTTGCTTACCATTTGAATTTATTCAAAGACCCAGTCCTTGGCATTGAGAAATGAACCTTATACTGTCATAAAATTCAGGATGAAAATATTTTGTGGCAAGAAGATGTGATAACTCTGTGCATAGTAGGTAGCAGGAAAGAATGGTGGATATTTTACAAAGTAAGACAGTTTGCAACAGGTGACCACATTCATTCATCAAAAGTTTACTGTAAGCATTAACTGGTCAAACACAAGAACCTGTGGAGCGGACAGAGATTAATTATACCTGTGCTCACACAGTAATGTTTGTGTTCCAAACAAATTATATTTGCTTTAGTTTAAACGATGCATAAGTCTGATACGTGCAGATGAACGTGTGTTCAGGATGAGTGAGCACACTTGTTTGAATGTCATATTTATCCCTGTATTTTGTCAGAAAATTAACTTCTTTGGAGTTCGTGCTTGAGCTGAGCATATGGTTGTTGATCTCTGGAGATGACAGCCTATCTGAGCAATAGCTCCTTATGGCTTGAGCTTTCCTCCACTGGCAGATGCTTTGGGCTTTTCGACAATTAAGTGGAGATCATCACTGTTTTCTTTGAGCACTGCTGTGCCTTGTACTCTGAAGTGTTTTGTTAATCACTGTCTGCCTTCGACAGAAGCTGCCAAAGCTCTCATTAAGTTTGAATTTTGAGATGTCATGCTCGAATGATGGAATTTCATCCCTTTTCTGGATGAATGGAATTGGCTGTGGAAAGGTGCCAACAAAAAAATCATGACACTGAAGTATATTTGCTTTGCATTTCACTGCTGAAACAAAAGAGAGAGAGGAAGGATAAAGAAAACTTTCTTTCTGCTTGCCTCAGATCCACAGCAAACACTGGCTTGTGTGGTTGCCTGGAAGATAATAATTATAAAGTCTTTACCTTATCATCTGTAGGGTTTATGTTGCTACTTTCTATGAACAATCTGTCACTGTCTTGTTTGCACTGTGAACCTTGAACTACCTTTCCAAAAATCTTTTCATGAATGCCACTTACTATGGCACTGGCAAGTGTAGTTAAAGATGATAAGTGAGAATAAAAGAAAAAGAAAAAAAAGAAAGTAAAATAAACCCTAAAAACCAACATTTAGTTTGAGGAAGGAATTCCAGTCATGACATTATCATGCACTATAATAGGAGCACAAACTAATATTACATTTGCCCTTCAAGAAGAATTTCTTGCAATGTACAAACAGAAAACAAAATGCATCTGTTGGCTACTTAATGATTTGCTGCAGGAAACTGTTATGTGAAATATGGTATGAAAAGACATTGTCCATTTCTCTTAGTGGATTTAAGCATTTCAGCTGTATTAGTAACAGTGAGCTTGGAAGAAAAACCTGGATTAATTAACTGCAGTGCCTAATAATTTCTGTCACATTCTGTGTAGTAACTCACGAAGGCAAAATACATGGATTCCACACAAAGAAAAATGCTCTGTACTGTTGAACTTCTGGTTTTTGCCCTTGAGACAATAAAATTTATAATTATGCTCTTCAACTCAGGAGTATAATGTTATTTGTATATTCTTCATTTTATCCTGTTCTTTCTATGAAATTCTGAATGTATGAATACCTGCCAGTTGAGAAGAATGAAAAGATTCTCAGTGGGCAATCCATATTTTCAAAAAACTAGAACTGAAAACTATTAGGAAAAAAGCCAAGTTTATCCATGCTCTTCTGTTAAGAAGGACCTTACAGAGGTCTGTTTATTCCTCCTCTTATAAACTACAAATCACCAATCATAGATTCTTAAGGGATGGTACTTACTTAAAAAAAAAATAGATATATAAAAGAATTATCTCATATAGAAAGGCTCAAACTTGATGCTTTTAAGTTTTTCATGCTTTTGTAGAATATTCTCAACCTCACATTTACTGATATATAATTTCTATTCTGTAATGTTTTGCCTGGATACATACCTTTATGTTATTCCTTTTTTCTTCTTGCACACCTCCTAAACTAGCAAAATCTAGTACCTAACAGATATGAAATCACAGAAATGTTGGGGCTAGCAGAGACCCCTGGAGATCTTTGACTTTACTCCTACTGCTAAAAATAGGGTCAACTATAGTGGGTTGCTGAGGACTGTGTCCAGTCAGGTTTTGATTAACTCCTGGAGACTGCACAACCTCTCTGAGTAACTTTGCCCGATGTTGGACCACTCCTAGAACTGAAAGAGTATTTTTTTTTCTGTTCAGGTGGAATTTCCAGTTTCAATTTGTGCCCATTGGCCGTTGTCCTATCACTGGGTAGCCCTGACTCTGTCTCTGTCTTCTGTATTCCACCAGGTATTTGTGAATACCAACAAGATCCCTCTGAGCTTTCTCTTGTCTCGGCTGAACAGTTTCAGCTCTCAGTCTCTCCTTGTATGAAAGATGCTCCAGTCCCTTAGTCATCTTTGTGTCTCTCTTCTGGATTTTCTCTAATATGTACAAGTCTTTCCAAAACTAGACAGCCAAGAGCTGGACAAAGCACTCTGTGTTTCACCACGGTTGAGTAAAGGTCCACCTCCTTCAACCTATTGGTGACTCTTTGCCCAACACAAAAGAAGGCTGTTTGCCTTTCTGTGAGGGTTCATTGCTGGCTCATTAGCAATTTGTTGTCCATACCAACCAGCAGTTCCTTCTTCACCAAACTGTTTTCCAACTGGTCACCATACAGCCCATACTAATGCCTGGGGTTATTCCTCCCCATGTATAGGACGTTATATTTTCTTTAAAATTCACAAGTTTCTACTTTGTGGTGCTGATCACAACACTAGTTTTATCTCAGCAGCTCAGCAGATTTCACTTCACCTCACAGTCCATGTTTCTAGTCTGTGCTTTCTTCATCAGTTTATCTATTAAGATAATAAAAGTAAAAAGTTGAAAGCTTTGAAAAAGTCAAAATAGCCAAGATCTTCTATTCCCCATTGTTCCACCAAGGTAATAATTTCCTTGTAAAAGTCTATCAGGTTAGTCAAACAGGATGTCTCGGTTTAGCCCAACTTCTTTTTCCCAAGCCTGAACTGCCCTCCTCCCTCCTTCCCAAAGTCTTCCCAGCAAAGGGAAAAAAAAAAAACTGAAAAGAAAGCAAGAAACTCAAAGGAAACCAAACTAAATTAAAACAGAAATTACATTTTCTAACATCGACAACCACGTATGCAATTTGTACATACCATTTGGAGGCCCCCCCCAGGGGAAAAGGGAAGGGTGAGCGGGTAACAAGGAATAAGGAGGGCCAAAAACAAAAAAAACCCAAACATACAACAGACAAATACAGTCCAAAACTTTAGAAAGGAGGGAAACTGGCCAAGATACAGTCTCACTGCTATACCATGAGGAAACCAACTGAAACAAGGGACTGTCTAGGTTCCTTCTGCTCCTCCCAAACCTCACCGGAAGAAGGAAGACTAAACAACTTCCTATCTCCCCTCCTCCTCTGTTACGTGGAAAACACGTGTGGAATACTTCTGTAATGTTCACTTCCCTAGTTACACCTGGTTACTAAGGAAGCCATGGATCAAACCCATCATACAGGATTTCTTCTTTTTAAATCAGTGCCAACTACATCTAATTAGCTTCACATCTTTAGTATATTTGGAAATTACCTAAATGAGGGTATAGTCACTCATCCTCACCTTCCTGGGAGTCAAGATGAGGCTGATGAACCTTTAGCTCCTTTAGTTCTCCTTTTTGCCATATCTGAAGATAGCATTGACTTTTACTTGCCTCTTTAGGAAGGAATAAATCTTCCCGAATCACATTGACTCTTCAAAGATGTTTTGAAGTGGCCTGACAATGGCATCATCTGGCTTCTTCAGTACTGGTGGCAAAGAATGAAAACAACAGCTTCCTGAAATACATAGGAAAAAACAGAAAAAATTTCAAAACATTTAAGACTTCTCCTGGCTGCCCATATTGACTTACAGAATATAGTGAGTGTCTAGATGTGAGTGTCTTTCTTATGGAAAAAGTAGACTTTCTAAAATGACAAAGTTTTTAATGAAGGATGTCCTTTTGTTAAATTAATGAGTTTGAAATTTTGACCCTAGGCACTCAGTGCTGAAGAAATTCTGAAAAATAATCTTGTTGACATGAAATCTGTTGTAGTGCATTGAGGTATGTAAAGGTCATCTTTGATGATCTTTCAAGTGACACTGGGGGGAGGAGAGTGGTTCCCACTTGTCCTCTGGAGCTAGGGAGCACTGAGACAGAGACCTTTTCGGTCTGGAGGACAGGAAGGAACTGTTCCCCTCTCCCCAGCATCACATTAAATGGCGCCAAATGTGAGGCACCAAGTAATCCAACACTAGGTGGAGGGGAAACCGTTAGTAATGCAACTTTGGGTTGAGGGTTATTGGAAGGTTGATTGTTGGCAGGAGGTAGAGGGATCCCAAACACAGGGCTGCCCTGACTTGGACAGGCAGGCTCAGCCCCGGCCCATTCTGGGTCAGCGGAGGCATGCCCAGGGGCATGTTCCCGCAGTTGCCACTGCAGAATTGTGGGGAGAGGGGTGGGACCGTTCTGGTCCCCCCGGTAGGGCTGCACCCAGCCTGGAGAGAAACAATGGCAGTGCTTTAATGAGCATGTGATGATTCATTCGGAGAACAACAGCCCCGGGGAACTCAGGGGAGGACAAGAGTAGGGTGATGATGACAGTGCAGGAAGGTGACAACGACAGAGAGAGGTGATACAGAAAAGTTTCTTAACTAAAAACCATACAAATAAAACACATAATTTTAAAACTTTTAACAAGCCTCTCATGTATGTGGCTAGTAATGTTCAGCTGCTGACTTCCCAGTGCTGTCCTCCTCTGAGGTCCATTTCAGCATTTTCCCACAGATGTTTATACAAGCAAAAGCTGCTCTCTTGAAATGATCCCAAGCAATCATGTAAGCTTATTAATGCATTCTTGAAATTTTAATAACACCTTGGCTTAGTAACTTTATAATTATTCTATGTAGATATTTAAAACCATCCAAAACATAATAAATTTGTTTCTAAATAGTTGACAGATACGAAGTTTGAGGGGTATTTTTTATGGAAATGTAGGAGGTGTTTGAAATTTGGAGTCACCACTTCAGGTTGAGATGTTGGAAAATCTGATTTTTTCTTCTTGCTTTTTCTCATTTGTGCCCCAGAAGGTCTTTGGGGAAATATATATGAGATTAAGGAGAGATTTTCTTCCTAGAGAACTCCGGTCAGATTTCTGCCTCACAAGAATGATAAATTGATTTAAATAAGCAAGTTTTACCTAATTTTAGTCTTCATATGAAGGATAGTTGGATGAGATTATGTTTTGGTTCACTATAGTCATATTTCCCTTACTTTGTGCTTTCTTTCTCCCCTGAGACTTGCTGGCTTGCTTACTTGCCTTTATGTTACTGTGTTTGTATAATTAATAACTACATCCATATATTCTATAAGTATATGGTGAAAAGTCTTCCATTTAGCAACATTTTTGACCCAAATGTTAAGTTATTGAGAGAGGGAAGTTTATCAACTTTTGATCTTCTCATATTTAAACTGCTTTAAAACTAGTATAGCTTCAGTGCATACATTTTGAAAAATTGAATAATTTTGATTCTTATAATAATAATAAACTTGATGTACTACTATTGCTGAGAGGATGCTTTTATTATGTAATATTAGAATTAGAAATTTAGGACTAAGAATTCTTTCTGGTTTTTGAGACATAAACAATATCATGTTAGATATAGAGTTGGATCTTCCGTTGTAAGCAATCTCATCTCAGTTTTATTGAAAACAGTAAAGTAAGAAGTCTCTTCAAGAAAGGATGCTGTTTGGTGTAGAAATATGGACAAAATCTTGTGATGGCAACAACAGAAGTTTCAAGTATTGCAGGAATCTTGAGATAGCTATTGCTGAATTAGAACTAGTAGGAAGAATATGACTTAATGAGAGGTCTGAAGGAATAAAAATGTTGTTCCATTAACCAATGTTATTAAAGCCATATAAGCAAAAATAACTAGCCTAAAGCCAAAGCTGGCTTTGAAACTTGCCAGCTTATATAAACTGAATTCCATAAATATCAAGAGCTTAATGAATCCTGTTGAATTCAGTGAAAATTAGTTTCTTGACATCTGTGAAAGCTAGATTTGGCCCATTTAAAATAAAACAAATCCTCAAAAGATTTAGGTAGTTTAGCTCCCAGGATATCTAAGCTTTATTTCTCTTTTCTCTGTTAAAAACCACAGAATGGTTTCAGTTGGAAGGAGTCTTAGAGGTCATCTTTTTCCAATCCACTTGCCATGGGCAGGGACATCTTCCACTAGACCAGGTTGCTCAAAGTCCCATCCAACCTTTCCTTGGACACTTTCAGGGATGGGGCATCCATGGCTTCTCTGGGGAGTCTGCCATGCCTCACCGTTGTTACAGTAAAAAATTTCTTCCTAATATCTGACCTAAACCTGTCTTCTGTCAATTTGAAGCCATCACCCCTTGTCCGTTACTTCATGTCCTTTTCAAAAGTCCCTCTCCATCCCTCTTGTACTTACTGGAAGATATTTTAAGGTCTCCCCAGAACTTTGTCTTCTCCAAGCTGAACAACTGCAACTCCCTCAGCCTGTCTCCCTAGCAAAGGTGTTCCTTTCTGGATCTTTGAACTCACTTCAGGAGGTAAATGCCTGGATACATAAATACAGATATTTGTATTTTATAGTTCTCTCTTACAGAAAAAAAGGTATGTAATGGCACATACAGACAAAAATTATATCACCTATCATTTTGAAACATTCTGGGTTTCTGGTTGATTGGCCTGTCTTACACATGAAATCAAGAATCTAGTTCATGGCAAATACAGGAAGCATTGTGACTACTGTCTAAGTGTCAGCTACATCTCTTCAACCTTAACAGAAAATTCACCTGGACAAGAGAATGGTTCTAGTACCATGTAGAAATGAAGTTACTTGATTCTTTCACTCTTAGATGAGTACTCATGTATGACTAAAGTGTAGCTGCAAGTGCTGTCTTATTAACATGACATTGGAACCACAGAACCATAGAATAGGTTAAGGTTGGAGGGGACCACAGTGGATCATCTGGTCTAACTTGCTTTCTCAAGGACATTGCACAAGTCAGAATTGTGCCCAAAGATTTCTTGAATATGTCCAGTGAGAGTCACTTGCCCAGGAAAGTTCTTCGTCATTTTCAGGTGGAAGTTCCTGAGCATCAGTTTATGCCCAAAAATGTCACAGTGGAAAAATTATCTTTTGAAATAAAACACATAGTTAGAAATGCTTAAGAATGCTTATTTTAAAAAAATTGAAAAAGTGTGAAATTTAAGAAAAGAATAACATAAAGACAAAATGGTACTGATTTCAGCAGCTATATTATTAAGATCTTATGATATAAGAACAGGAATAAATTTGCAAGAATGTGGAGCAGATTAGTACTGCAGTGCACCAGAAACTACCTGATCATAGACCTAAGAAAGATAAAAGCAATTGTAGTTATGATCAGGTAGCTGTTTTGGTATAATTCCAGCCTGAAGCTACCCCACAGAAACTTGTGTGACCATTTGCATCATCTAGTTTTTCTGCACAACCCTCCTACTCTTTTCCAAGGGAGTATGATTTGAAACCTGGAAACCCTTTTTTCCCAGGGAATCCTCCTTGTGAAAGCCGTTCCTTAAGCTGCACATTGTCCAGGATAGCTGTCAAAGTTATCATTTGAAGTGCAGTGTGACTGTCTGTCTTTATGCAGTGGGGAGAAAGTGCCTCAAAAGAGTATCCTGTTGGGAAAAGCTTGCTTACTTGAATTCAAAGGGAATTCCAGTGTTGATGATAAGAGATGTTCTTAGACAATATTCAAGAAGTTTGACTGATAAAAGGAATAATAAGAAGAAATTTTAACATTAACATATATATATACAATGTCCTTTACAATAGAAAATATTCTATTTTGTTGTTTATTTAAGTGTATCTCCAAAATTGACACTTAATCTGTTTCATAAAATGTTGTGTTAAGGTGCTTGAGTATCCTCCATCTCAAAAACATTATCCAAATGGAATTCCTATATTTTCATCTCAGATGTGAAAATATCCATGAGAATGTTTTTCTTTCAGAAAAAAAGATTCTTCAGAGTTAAAATTCCAGATGATCCTGTAATAGGTTGATTAAGGATTTCATTAAATGCATTATACAGAGGAACTTGTGAGAGGATCCACTTATGTAAATCAATTTTACTTTATTGCTTTTACTGTAACATCACTAATTTTACTGATAGGATGCTTGCACCATTACCTCAGAAATTTTGGATCACCCTGCAGTGTATTTCCACAAAATAAAATCCACAATGCACAACCCCACACATGTAAGTTCAATATTACTTGAAGAAACTGTGTTAAAAGTGCCAGCTCAGCACGATGGAATGCAAAAGCCAGACTCAGTGTGAATAGTCAAAAATGCACATATATACAAGGTGACAGGTCTGACACTACTTTTTGAAATCTGATGCTTTCAGGTGTGTAAAATGGAAACGATTTTCCTCCATTTATTAGCACTATGTGGGAGAAAGAATAAAAACCCCGAGAATAAAATGCTGATCCAAAACATAAGAAAGGACTTGAAGCAGCTTTTGCCACGTGGCACACGTGTCTTTGAAGTGTGAGGCAGACATGTCACACACCTTTCTTTGAACTGAGATTTTGCAGAAGGTAATGGTGACATGGCACAGCTTGGTGGCTTTCCACAGCTGAAGCTGCAGGTATGTGACATGCCTGTTCCTCCACTGAGGTGTCACAACTCTGCATATTCCCACTGTCTTTGTTTTTGGAGCACTGTCTCTGACAACAAACACAATTGATGAGTAGAGACAACACAGAAATAATATATGTAATGTGTGACATTAGGGTGTCCAAATCCATGTCACAGGCTTCCATATTATAAGATAAGATGTTTTACCTCGAGCAGAGGAATGTATTCTATTTATTAGTTCCAGGTGTGTCTGTGCTATCTGTCATTATCATGCATGTCAAGAGGTATGTCCTTTGCAAAATATGGTTCCTGCTTGAGGGAAGGTGCACAATTTCAGCTAACAAAATAACCAGGAAGATTATTTTTGTAAATTGCCTGAATCAAACATTTTCCTGTTGTATATAAAGTCATATATAGGCACCAATATACTCACTACTAATTATTAGAGCTCTGTTGCATATGTTTGCTAGCTCTTTACATGTATTTTCATTAATTTCATTATTATTAATAGAAGAAAATAAATTATGAGGTGGTTTAGTCTTTTGCAAGAGGAGGAGAAGCCTTTGGCTTTGGAAGTAGTAAAAGATTTCTAAGAAGAGAAATACGTTTTAACTAAACAAAAGGCTCGTAAGATTTTAGTTAACTTTTTGGGATATGTTTGAAACATTTACTTTAGGTTAATTAAATTTATATGATCTAATGTGTAGTATTTAATATAGAGGTAGTTATCAACCTAGTATAATGCATATTTTACAGAAAAATATGGCATTAATAATGCTTAGAGACAGGTATTTCAATGTTTCACATATTAACCTCTGTAATTTTTTCTGTTAAAATTTAAACCAAATTAAGTAGTTGTATGTGTGCTTTAGGACAAAAATTAAGACACTGTGTTCTTAAAATACATACATATATCATACATGCATACATTATATATATATATATATATATATAATATGTTAAACCTTATGCTAAATAAACCATTCCTACTGAGGTAAAAATGTTAATTTCTTTTAAATTATTTATCTGTGAAGATTTTCTACCTCTTCTGTGCTTAGTTTGTGTTGCAAATCCCAAATACTGTCTTCTAATAATTTATCTGTCACCTTTCCAATTATTTCTGTTTACTTTAACTGAAGTCACAAAGGATATTAATGTGCTTTTGAAACTGGTAAAATATGCACATTGATGAAAAGCAGGTATTTTTTTTTTAAAGTATCTGTAAGTCTTTGAACTCTATTTGGGGGTTGGGGAAGGTGAAAATAAAAGATGAGACATTCTTTTGTTTCTAGGGGTGGAAAGAGAGCAAAGTGTATTGCTTTTTGTTTGCATTATGAAGATTATGTTCTAGGCATTTATGTATGGCACTGCAGAGCAGATCCTGTGGGCCAGTGGAGACCTTCATCTTCCACTGGAAAGAACACAGCTTTGCCTGGCTGAGAACCGGAGTCATACCTTGTCCCTCCAACCAATGAGGTTCCAAATCCAGGAAAACCATGAAGAAAATCTTGTGGCATGTAGGCAGTGCGCAGCAACTGTTCTTTGCCATGTGCTCATCAACAGAACTTGCTGTACATATGTGCTGTTTTTAGGGGGCATCCTGTCTCTTTCCCACATCTTTTGTAGAAGTGTACAAACTAGGAGTAAGTGAATGAAATTAGCTGCTAACGCTTAAAAATAAGCACAATCAAAAAGGGAATACATTTTCAGTACAACATATTTGGTGATACTTTTTTCCCAAATTAAAAAGCAATAGCACAAATTAATGAAAGAAGTTTGCTTTGAAGCATGTTAAGCACAGTGACAATTCTCTCCCTGATATTCCCATCCTGAAAATACTTTGAGAGTTTGATGAAGAAACTCTCATTGTGTGCTTTCCCTCTTTCCTCAGGCACCTGTTTTTGGCCACTGGTTATTGGTTTGGATAGAACTCTTAAGTGTTACCTATGCTTGTTTACTTACATGTACTTTTTCACACTACTTTGCCAATATGTTTCAGCTTTTGAGCTAGAAAGTCCAGAAGATCATTTTGTGCCATTCACAATTTAGTGCTTGTCTTCTGTGCTGGGAATTGCTGATATAGGTGTCAGTTCTGACCATTTGTGATGGTGGTTTTATATAGCGAATAGTCTTAAGCGAGGTCCATCTGCCTGGGTTTGGAGTTAGAGTTGTCCTTCTTCTAGGATGGTTGCCAGGGGGTGAGCGAGCCCATCCTGCCCTTGGACAGGGCAGGATGTCTGATCCTCCAGCTGAGACCTGTCTGGCATGGGAGGCCCTACCAGAGGCACATACCACTGCCAGCATAGCTTGCAACCTCATGAGTTTCTCCCCTGCGACAAGTTTCCACTGTGCCTTGCGACCACACTTACCTATCCCACATCGTCTTCTTTAGCCACCAGCACACTTGCAGCAAGTGTGGGTAGAGTCCTTCCCAACTCTTTGTTCATGAAGCCTTAGCTATGATGATGATTTATATGGTAAACTTCCTCTGGGAATGAAGTTGAGACTATAATCTTGGCATATTTTAAAGACCATGAGACAGGTAATCTTAGTAAAAAGCCAAGTATAACATGTATTCAGACTGCTAAATCCAAAAATAGTAAAGAACATGGGTAAAATTAGGAAATTATTTTTATACAAACATATATACATATATACATATCCCTTTCTTTCTAAATGGTCTGCTGATAAACATTTTCCTTTAAAGTGTACCATGAAATATCACTGGGGAAATAAGCATTTTATTAATACATGAAAAATGTAAGGCCAAGTTTAGATTTTGGGTGAAACATCTTTTTTCAGCTCTTTCTGTTGTGATCAATTTAAAATCAGCTAAAATTTTGAGAACTAATATTTCCTAAATTAGAGTAATTTCCCTTCCTCTCCCCCTCTCCAGTTCATGAGCCACATGTTCAGCTGTTGTCTAAATTCATAGACAGAAAATCTAGTTCTTCTTATTAAAATCTTCATAATAATTGCAGCCTTCATTTGATGTGACTGCTCAGTAAGAAACAAGTGAAACCTTAACTCAAACACTTGCATATTTTGTCTATGTGAAAGAAATGTTGACTAGAAATTCTGAAATTATAGAACTCTACTGGACAGGTCCTTATTTCTTGGGTCTGAAATTAGACTGTATATATCTCTCCTAGGAACAAAAGTGTTCTGCAATTTGAGCCAATTTATAATCTGGAAGTGATTTAATAGTTGGGTCCAAACCTGAATTGAGTTGTTGCAGTGTTGCTGTTATCCTTATACTTAGTTTGGAGTAGAGTAGGTGTTGTAGGTTGGAATTATTATGTAAATTCTCTCCCCTGCCACTCTTAACGACCCAGGCCGACAGTTAACAAA
>JAWWEV010000095.1:1753248-1769468 GCA_035583235.1 Hafferia zeledoni
CCTTTTCCTCGGTGTTGGGGGTGGGGAGAGGCTCTGACTCTCTGTCTTGGAGGGCTGGCAGTTTGCCAGCTCAAACCATGACAACCACCTACCTACAGCCTTTCCATAAATACAAGAAAGTCATGAAAAAAATGAGTGAAGCTCTTTACAGTGGTGTATGACAGAAGGACAAGAGACCATTTCAACAGAAGGGCAGTCAGACACCAGAAGACACTGTACAAAGAGACTGTGAAGTCTGTCCTTACAGGTTCTCAGATACTGACTGGATAAAGCTCTGAACAACTTGTATTCATCTCATAGGTGGTCCTGCTTTGAGCAAGAGGTTCGACATGGTTGTTACTTAAACTCCAACCTTAGTAATCCTATGGTGCACTCTCCTGTACCTATCTACATAGAATGAAACTACTTTCAATCCTCTTAAACAAAGACAAAAATCTGTAAGTAAATGGCATGACACTTTTTATAGACAAGAGAGAGTAAACACTTGGAAAAGAGAGAAGAAAATATTTGTGAATTACTTTTTGCATATTGTGTGTTTTGAAACTTCAGTATATTTTGCATATTTGTAGTTGGATCTTTAATTTTTTTTAATTTAATATAAACTGAATAGGTGTGAACTACTTAATAGTAGGATAATTTCTTCATATTTTCAATCCATTATTTTGAGAGATTTACTAACAAGTACAAAAAGGCCTACATATCTGTGTAGGAGTGGGATTAAACCACCTATTTAATAGATTGTTTGGCATTTTTTCAAAATGGGTGTTTTTTGGAAAACTCTGGAGAAGTATCTTTTTCTTAAATACAATGTGGTAGACCTGATTACAGTATGAAAACATGTGACTTCATCCTTTTGCTCTCTCTAGATGACTAACTCCTGTTAATTTAGCACAGAAGATGCTAAATTCTTTTCCCAAACTACTTTTTCCTTTTTTTCTCAAGACATGTACACATTATCACATTCCTCTTTCCCTCTACTGTCATACTGTCGTGGTGTTCCAAGGTGACTTCTGTGGAAATCCATTTTCAACTCAAACAGAATTTCCGTTGAAGAAAGTTTTATCTATTATTAGGGACAACCACTTTTTCTTTTTTTTCTTTTTTTTTTTTTTTTTTTTTTTTTTTTTTACACTTCAATTTGACTCAATTTTCTTCACCAAGACTCTTCAATCCCAGTTGCCCAGATTCTGAAATTCTGCTATAAGAAAGTACCTCCTACTGTATCCTACTGCTTTAGGAAAACTAGCCAATTAGTCAATATCTAAGTCCTGGGCTAATTCTAAGCCCTGAATATTCAAACTCATGCAGATGGAAAATGGAATTCCAACTGCACCATCCTTGCACTAGTCAATTTTTCAAAGACCTAAACGGAACAATGTCTGGATGAAAAAGTACTGTGCGATGTGTTAAGATCCTTATTCTGAAATCAGATAGCCTAAAAGGCTCAGTTTTTATATCAATGTATTGTCACTGTTCCCTATTCTGTTTTTGATTTCTAGTTGATTTTTTGAAAAATCAGAATTAATCTTCTGATGATATTTTTAATAGTATAATAAGAAGGGAAAACTAAAGGAAGTTCCATTAGGACACCATCAATATTTTATCTTATGATTTGCACCAGTGGAAAGAAAAATTTCTCTGACTTTTGCAGTTGAGATAAGGCATTGAGAGTTATTTTTGTCTCTTGACCAATTTTACATAGAACCCAGAAAAAAATGTGCAGAGCATGTACACAGCGAGGTAGTTGTTAAATGAAATGCTTGGATTTATTCTCTGATTATTCCATGTCTGAAAGTATCAAAATGGTGCTCAGCTGGGGCAGTCAGTAAGCAGACTAAACAAGTGACAGATGCACACACAACTTCAAAGATGTCGTTACAAGTGCCTGTGGAGATAGCTAAGGAGCCAGATGCTGCTGTGTTAAATCTTCCGCAGCTCAGCCTGTGTCCTGTGATCACCTTCCAAAGAGGGTGTGTGGTTCAATATGCTACAATAAACAACTTTCCATCTAGTCAGTTTTTGCCTCTTTAGTTTCTTCAGCACTCATTTAACAGATGTACAAAGGAAGCATAGGTGTACATATATGTGTACATATGTATGTGTGCATGTGTGTGTTGTGTGTGTATGTAAACTTGACCCTCTGTTCTTATGTGCTTTCACACCTGTTATGCAATTTGAAACATATATTTTAGAGCTTATCTGGGCAGAGATACTATGTGGTGCTTTAAAACAAAGAAAGAAACAACAATAAAAAAATCACAGTTTGAGTGTTTTAATTAGTTCGTATGTGCATGGTAGACATGGTTTATTTGTGGGATTTTTTTTCTAGTCCTTTATTTGTCCTTGTCAAGAAGAGGATCAGCAGACTGCTTCCTGTACCTGTCTCTGACTTGCTTGGCCACAAGAAGATATTTGTCTTTCCTGTAGATTAATTCTGCATTTCTCTGTTCAAATATTTTATATTCCCATCTTAGTTAGTATGGAATAGTAATCTTACTCTGCATCAGGAAAGAGTCTTGTCCTGTTAGGAAAAAGGCCCTAAAAGTGATAATTGTTGTCATTTATTCTAAGTTTCTATTTTACACAATCCATAGGAACTCCCTATAGTAGTTCTGGTTCAAAAACCAACCAACCAACCAGAACAAAACAAAAATAACCCAACAAAATCCCCACCAAAAACCCCAAGACAAAACAAGTGGTGAGAAAGAGAGCAAACAAAACTGAAAATATGTTATTTTAAAATAGAAAAAACCCAAATCTGTGAAAAATTTACTTAAATTGCACCAGGCAATTCATCTTTGTAAAAAGTTTGCCCTCTGTTTTGAACTGAGTTTATACAGCATTGAAGTCTGTTCATCAAGCTATTTTAAAACTTCATATTTAGTGTAAATAACTCTTGATTAGGAGCTGTCAGTTTGTCTGCCTTTGCTTACTGAATGTGATCGTGTCACTCTAATTTAAAACTAGGAAGAAAATCACAATTTAATAATTTTTATTAAGAAAATTTCAGTTTTGTCCAATTAATGTTAAATAAATTTTGGGTGAGAACTGATTCCAGAATTATTATGTTATATTATGTGGGACTGTGGATATTATAATGTAATACACAATAGTTAGATGGAGGAATTTAACAATTAGTCATAAGAGTGGATACTTTTTGTGCTCCTTGTTTTTGTGAAATTTCATTTTGAGCCACCTTTTTTTTTCAGTTGGTGGACTACCTCTCTGTACACGCCTTCTTATGTACAGTTTGGTAGGCACAACTAATTTAGTCTAACTCTGATAGTGGTAAGTCAGTAACTTGGGTATTTTATCTACTAGTTTTGAATCTTCTCTTAATATTGTGATACTTAAGAGTGTGCTATAAAGTACAAATTTCAGTGTACTTTTTTATGGTTACTCTGGGTTGTGTTTGACTAAGAATGCATGTAATAACTTCTATAAAGTTATTTACAAGTTACACCAAGTGATGCAGTTGATACCCTTGAGGGAAGTGATGACATCTAGATTCATCTTGACAGGCATGACAAGTGTGCCCATAATGAACCTGGGTGTCTTACACGTGGGTTGGGGCAACCCCTGCGTCAATCCAGACTGGAGGATCAACAGACTAAGAGCAGCCTTGAGGAGGACTCAGAGGCACTGGTGGACGAAAAACTTGACCTGATCTGACAATGTGTGCTGTCAGCCAGGAAAACCAACTGTGTCCTGATCAGCAGATTGAGGGAGAGGATTCTGCCCATATACTGCATGCTCATGACATTCCACCTGGAGTACTGCATCCAGCTCTGGGGTCTTCCACACAAGAAAAAAGTAAATCCATTGTAGGAGGTCCACAGAACAGGACATGGAGATGTTCAGAGGGCTGGAGCACTTCTGATGTGTGAGGGAGCTGGGGTTGTTCAGCCTGGAAAGATGAGTCCAGTTTTAAACCAAAAGAGGGTAGGTTTAGCTTAGATATGAGAAACAAATTCTTGACTGTGAAGGTGGGGAGGCAGTGGAACAGGTTGCTCAGAAAATCTGTGGATGTCCTGTCCCTGGAAGTATTCAAGGCCAGGTTGGATGGGGCTCTGAGCAACCTGGTTTAGTGGAAGGTGTCCCTGCCCACAGCAGGGAGGTCAGATTAGATGATCTTTAAGGTTCCTTTCATCCCAAATCATTTTATATGATTCTCTATATATGACCTAGATTAGAGATAAGTAAAAATCTTTATGATGAGGGTAGTAAGACACTGTAACAGGTTTCTTAGAGAAGTTATGGATGGCCCACCACTGGAAGTCTTCAGGAACAGGTGGGACACAGCTTTGAAAATGTGAACTAGCTGTCCTTGCCTGTGGCAGGAGTTAGGCAAGATGGTCTTTAAAGAAAATTATATACTTGGAATTGCAGCCTTGCTTTCTCAGCATTTCATTGTGGGAACATGGTCCTGTAGCCTACTGGCAACCTTACTTTAAAACTCCCTTAATAATTCAGATGATAAACTAAATTTTTACAAGCCATTCCTGATAGAAATATTCAGAGATTTCTTTCATAATTTATTTCATAATGCTTTCATAATTATTTAATAATTTCATAATTTTTAGTATTGTATAGAGTTTATGTGTTGGTAGGGGATGGTGAGGAGACGTGTTTGAACTTTCCTTGTAAAACATATTTATCATTAGAAATAAATTAATTGGTTTGGAAATCTTAAGTTTATAAATAAGTATTGAGAAAAAATTTAATAGAAAACTTTGTATAGTATGCACTTTTCAGTTTTAAATAAAACGTTCTGGTTTACTTATGTGTGGTAAGAAATATATATTAGTATAACTTTAAGCAAATTTCAAGGTTTCAGCACCCAAGGAGATTGTGAATTTTACTAATTTTCAAACCCTAATTTGTGGCATATTTAAAAAATGAAACACTTTGGTGTAATTATCTACATGAAAGGGGATGATTATAAGTGAAAAATAAAGAGCAAAGGATGTTTTTCTTTCTAATGTAAACATCTGGCAGTATTCCTTGCTTACACAATTAATGGGCATTTAATTGGCAATGATCAGTTTATTGCAGCAATATGAAGTGAATATTTTTCCAGTAACAAGCAGCTGTTGCAAGAATTTCACAGTAATTTAGCAAACACCAGGTGATAGACATATCTAGAATGGAGTCTTCTGTCTCCAAGTGAATAGAGTAGCTGTGAGTCAGAAAAAGACATTAAAAGGTGGACTGATAGATTTGTATGATTTTATTTACTTTTCCCCCATATATTCTGTAATATTGCTTCTAAATAAACCTCATTAAAATAACTTAATAATTAAGTGATATTAAGTGGATCCCTACAGCAGTATTAGAAGAAAAGTCTCCATTTAAACCCAGAAGGGATTCAAAATACTCAAACTATGAGACTGTATTTTAAAATGACACTCTTTTATTAGAAATTCAACTATTAAAACCCCATCTGAACTTAGAGTGCCTGGTCTTATTGTAGACCAAAATTTGAATCCATTAGACAGGGATTGCTTACACAAACTAGTATCATTTATTGTTTTTAAGTTAGATCACACAAGAATAACTTCTCATTATTTTCTTAATTTCTATCAGTTCTATGAGATTTCTAACACAGCAGTTTGATTAATTTTGAGTTACTACAAAAAACCCAACCCCACACAGAAAAAATCAGCTTCATTCACAAATAGCTGACAATTAAGTAAAAATATAATTATTTCTACCAGCTGTCTAAAATTAAATGTACTACTTTTGAATATGTGTTGCTTGTGACCAGCTTTTTTGTTATAGCTTAAATAAAATTTTAATCTTTCTTTATGTTCCCTCATTACTAGTTTAGTACGATGATAATAGTTATGAAAACTTTGTGTTACTCTGCTTCTGGCATAGATTAAAGCACACATTTTCTATGTATCATGGAGGCCAGTACTCTGATTTTTTTTAAGGCTGTTTTTCTTGGTGAGGAAAGTCATTTTACTTCTGCAAAATGCCTTATTTACTGTCATTTCATATTAACCTTCACCACAGTCTGCAAACAATACACCAAAATGAGCAAAGACTTGAAGGACAGTTTATATAACAAAACTTTCATTTTTTTAATGTTCTTGTTCCCCGATAGTTCATCTCCATGACAAAAGCAGACAATCAATCATCTTCTACTATGCTTTTCTCCATTAGGAGTACTATTCTTGATATAATAAAAGGAAGCTGCCTAAGTAACAGGAACATTCCAGCATATTTAAATCAATACATTGATCAGGCTAAACAAACAATTCTTTACATCATTAATATGAAAATGCAGTTTTTGATTAATTTATATATATTAATATCACATTACACCACTGTTGTTTATAATCTTCAAGATAACACAGAACAATGCATGTTAAAGACATGTTTTATTAAATTCCATTAGCTAAATATTGTATCTAGCTATTTTGCCTTGTAAACTTCAAAGTAAAAATTCTGTAATGTATTAAACCAAACATTTTGATTCTATATAAACTAGGTCCCTTTACTGCTGTCTAAGTTTTTTGCATGAGGAGATCTCCTAAAAAAGTCATTAAGAATGTCCCACACCAGATTGGTGACATGTTATAAGACACTAAAAAGCATTAGTTTGATCACAAATTACTAAATTCAGATGATAAAAATATATTTAATACTTTTAGATGGTTGCTAAGGGGCATAAATATACTACTTATAAATCAATAAAAATGATACATCTGTGCATTTTATTTGTATGAAGGTACAAAGCTGATGCATATTTATGAAAATGCTAGTCATGAATTTCACTTTTTTTCTTCAGTGAAAATAAAAGGGCAATCTCTACAACGTTGCAATCTCATTAATGAAAGACATGACAGAAACTGCTAAGCATATTAGATATGAAAGAAAATGGTCTCAGGGCACTAGTAACCTGTTAGAAGAACTTCGTTTTAGATATTACTGCATGTGAAAATTTTAAGGAAGGGTTTGAGCAGGTTGAGTGAAATGTATTTCCAAGTATAATACATATATTTTTGCTTTATGTAGAAATTAATAATCTTTGACATAACTCAATGTGTACTTCTGTCTTCCTTGGCTAGGTAGGAAGATCGTAATTTTTTAAATTAACTTAATCTTATAAAAGAGCAGATATGACGGATATTTAGAGAAAATATTAAAGTAGAATTCTTTTGAAGCTACTCTTAGTTATTGCACTGACTCAACCAGAAGGTTGCTGTTAGTTTTTTCATGATGTAACCATCTAAACAAGAATGTCCTTTTGATTCTTCATCTGAATTTCTCGCTGTAAGATTAGACTAAAACACTTAGATTAAAAGGTTAATATTTAATATATAACACAGTAAAGTAACAGGATTAAGTGAAGGTAACAGTATTGCATGTCATTAGTTAGCACAAAATTGAAGTGACTTTACAACCCCTAAAGATTTCTTTAATTTTTTTTTCTTTTTCTTTTTCTTTTTTTTTTCTTTTTTTTTTTTTTTTTTCCTGAATTTGTGATGCCAGGCCATGTTCTTGTTAAACATTTCCTCAGTATTAATTGATTGTGAAGATTCAATACCTATTTTCATTCATAATCAGCAACATCAGTAGCAAGTGGTTTTGAATTTTAGTTCTATTTAAAAAAAAATAATCTTTCTTTTTTCTTTAACTGTTATCTTCTAAGTCATGTAAGTAAATTAGCTGGGTTTAAGCAATAGAGAACTAAAAGTAGAAGTTTTTATAGGAATGTTTTCCAAGGTGTTCAATAACTCTTCTATACAGTGCAAAGAAAAAGCATATGTATGTTCTGTGCCTTTTTGATTGGCATAATAATACACAAAGAACTATGAGAATAAGCCAATGCACTGTGGCTTTTTTGACCAAAGCTATTTGGAACCCAATTTCAAGTTTTTCACAGTGAGTGAAAGATGGGCAAGACTCTGCTGTTACCTGCTTGGTAACATCAGCCAACTAGCCAACCAGTAAATGCCTAACTCCAATCTGATTTGGAAAGAACGCACTACAGGATAGATGAATGATAAAGTGGAATTCATACAGACAGACCACTGGCCACAGGAAGGCAGAGTTTCATTTTTTAGAACTCTGTACAGCACTTAAAAATCCCTGTGTTCTTGAAAAATGTGGACAGTATCTGCTGTCTTGATTTTGCAAGTAGACTAGTTTCTCCTTGACAGATCTCCCTATCAGTAATAAAATAAACCCTGTGTAAACCTGTTGTCTACCAGCTTGTTCCCTCTCATAGTCTTGGAGAGAGAATTTGCAAGCTGGAGTTGTCCTAAATTAAAAAGCACATTGAAACTTGGAGGTCTTGGAGGTAATATATTTGAAAAACCTGCTACAAACTTTCTTTTTGCTTTCTTGTGAAGCTGTTACCTGAAGGGCACTTCTCCCTATTTAGTTTCATAATATTGTCTGCTATTTAGATCATACAGAGAGTGGATAATTCACAGATAGCAGGGATTCAAGTCATGACTTGCACTTGAGAATTAGGTCCCAGGCCTAGAGAAGAGCCTGCAAATTTAATAAGCTCTGTACTTTCTGTCAGTCCAGAGGATTGATTGGTTTGTGTAGAGTAAATCAGATTATTTGTCTCAGAGGCAGTTCAAACTTGCAAGAGCTGCATCTAAAATGCATTGTTCAGGAAAAAAAAGGAAAAAAGCTCCCTCAATCCTTGTTCTTGATGGTTTGGTGGCAAGAAGTATTTGAGAGAATTCAAAAACATTCCTGGTTTAAGTTTTTCAGAGGTGGCAAGGAAATCCACAAGATGAAGGAGAAAAAGCTCTGCCTTTCCTATTGTGGTTGATGTCTTAACTCTGGGTGTTAGCTGCAATTCATGAATACCGCCCTATGTTGGTCACCAAGTGCCATTTAGCGGTCAACACTGGTAATGTTTATTTTAGTCTATTCTTACGAGTCACCTGAGCTATTAAAATTTGTTTTCTTTTATCAATTGAGTCAACATTAATGTTTAGGATGTTTTATATACAAAATTTCAGGTATCTTGAACAGTATGATCAGTTGGCCTATTTTGCTTTGTTTACACTTCTTGAAGCATCATAAAATGAAAATTTTGTGGCCAGCAACCAAAGTGGTGTGGCCAAAAGTTTTTTGTGGAATATGAAAACTATGGCAATATTCTTTATAAAGTAAGTTAACCTTGATAATCTTCTAGTTACATTTTTTCTCCCTTTTAAGAGCAGATTTATTTGAAAGAAACTGTAATCACTTGAATAAAATTAGTTTATTTCCATATTTTCCTCTTAGCATATAAAAATATTAATTCTTCACATTAGATAAGTAGTACCCTCTTCCATATATATATATACACACATGTGGTTCTTGAATCTTGCAACTACAAATATTCAGTTTGGAACTTATAGAGTAATTCAGTCAAATATTTTCTTTGTAATAGTTCTAATATTAGCCATTATACACTATTTATTACTTTAAGCAGGTGATACACTATCTAATAGAACCAAAATCCCGCTTGTTCAGTCAATATCCATGACCATAACCCAAAACTTATGTAATAAACTAACTAAGGTTTTTGCACAATAAAAAAAAAATGTGTTCAACACTTACAGGACTTTTAAAAATATCTGTATTGACATATTTAAGCCCTCTAACTGCTAGACATTTGAAGTACAGTCAGGTACATTTACTAATTCTTTTATTAAAGAAATCTTGACTGCAAGGATGTATCAGCAGGCTTTTTTCTTAATAAAAGTGAAATCAACTTGATCTCTGATAAGAGAACAAATATCTTACCTGGAACATTTCCTTTTGTGGCAGAGGATTGGGAAGAAAAAAATGCTACTTCCAACTTTTTCCAGAGTGCTAATTTCTAGGAGGCACAGGATCTTTTCTACCTTCAAAATAAAGAAAGAAGCATCACATTTCTTTCTGTGATGAGTGTGACTGACTTCATGCATACTATGCAATAATTTAGTTTTGTTCCCACAAACTTCTGGTTTTGAGAAAATACAAGGTTTCCTACCAGTTTATGTTCTTTTCTGCTTCTATTATTAGACTCTATTAAAACAAACACTTTATTGAACTTAAAAAATTTTACAAAAATATTAGTAAGATTGTATATTATGGAGGATTACTAAGGAAAATAAGGGGTACTATTTTCACCCTTTTATGCAGATGGGTCATGATCAAGATTTGCTCATGGGTAGCCAAAGCAGATGATAGATGTAACATATTTGATGTTCAGTTGCTGCATATCACACTACCTCACACAGTAGTCTGGCAGGATATGTGCTACAGAAGCACTCCAATGTGGCAGTGTTGCCTGTGTGAAGGAAATGTTAAATTTAGCTTTTTTATTTTAAAAAGCTGCTTATGTTGCTCTGCAGATATACAAATATGTGAAGAAAGTAGAAAAAAATTCTCAGAAAGTAACATCTGTTTAAGAAGCTTCCCTCACCACAAAGTATGATGCTGGTTATTAATGGACTCGGAAAGCAAGACTTCCAGAGAAAAGATTCATGATGTTGCTCAAGAATTCTCCTCTTTCTCAAGGTCCATCTGGTGTTTATATAAAGGTCTGTCTTTGGGCTTCATTTTCCTCTGTTGTTTCAAGTGCAGGGATGATATAGCTGAGACAAGCTGATGCTGTCTGAAGTGAAGGATATTTATTATTTTTTAAAAGTACTTTTTTTTTTCCCTGTAAAATTTCAGGCAGAATGTGTAAACATAGTCACAATCTTATTTTCAAATTTATTTAAGCCTTAAGGTAAATACTAAAGAACTCAATATGTTAACCTTACAACTTATCTCAAATATAGCATTTCAGTAGGTGATTAAGCACAATGGCAAAGCATCTGTTCTTGTAGCAATGCAGAGGGAAGCCTGCCATCTCATGAATTACCAGAATAAATCTAGACTTCAAAGTTAAGGACAGATTTGTCTCAGCCTGATGGTTTCAGTTCACTAAGTCCATGGCTAACTGGGTCTTGAGTCATTGTGAATGAAGATGAGTTGCATGTACTGAGAATTACAGCTTCCAGATGCTGTACTGCTTGCCATCATATATTTAAAATGAAATACAGCTGCATAGTCTTATTTTAAATTTGCATATTTCATAGTGTTCAAAAAAGCAACATTCCTTAGTTGGAGGAACACACTTGGACTTCTACAGGCTTTAAGGATTTCCTGTACAAACAGTATAAGCTAAACAGCGAATGTTGCTGTACTTTCAGTGAGAAAGTGAAAAATTGATTCAATATTGTTCACAGAATAGCGCTGTTTTCTCAAAGACTACCATTATTTACCTTCATCCTGCATAATTGATCATGTCATTTTTTCTCCTAAGTTTCTATACTTTTCTGTCCAGTACTATGTGTGTCCTTTTCAGACAAAAAAGGTGTGCTGTATGCATGCAGGAAATACTGGGAATGGACAGTGTTTGAAGTGAAGGAAAAACAGGGTGTACAGTATTTCATAGAAAGAGAGACTTCTGTCTTTCTTCACACAGCACTTACATCCATTTACCTTGAGTTAGTTAACTATTAATAGAGTTTTTACAAGTCAGTGAATAATCACCCACATTCTTGTAAACAATAAAGTGTTTTGAAATTTATCATATACTTTTCTTATTGTATTGCTGAAAAAATTTTGATTGCCTGACTGATACAATTTTTCAGCTGACTTGCCTGCATAATTTGCTCATAAACAATGTTTTCACAGTGATAAGTCATGATTAGCTCTTAAGCCCCCTAGAAGTTCCTGCTGCCATTTTCACAATAAACCCCCAGTTGCTCAAGGAGCCTGTAGTAAAGCTCTTAAGAACAAAAGATAGCAGCACAATGTACCATTTATCAAAATGTAATTTGTCTTTGAAAATATTTTCTTTCCATTACTGAAGGGTCAAACAAGGTTTTGTCATTTTCACATCTTCAGCACTTAGATCCTCATGCTCATTGGTTTGCAATTTAAATCCAACCTTGAATTTCCTGTTAATGTTAGCATTCTGATCACACACAGCTCCATCAGCTGTAGTTGATGATGAAGATGTTAACTAGGCTGGGGTTAACTAGGTGTTAACTACATTGGGGGTTTTGGTCACTTTAAAAATCATACATATACCAATTTCACAGAATTAACATGATTAATTAGATGTTGCTAGTGTTTTAGAATGACAGTTCTGCATTTCCTAATGGGAAAAATTTTCAGGGTGAGCTTAATGATGGTGCACACTTGGAGCAAGAAATAGTAAAAGTAACTGCCTGCTGATTGGTATATTTGATCTTAGTCAACTTCATTTACTGTGGTGTTTCTTTCCCATGGAAGTCTTCATGGGTGTGCAATAGCTTGTGCAGTGTTGGAAGGAAGGGAGAGGGGTCTCTGCTTTCCCCTTGTCCGAGGGGAGGCAGAGAAGGAAGATAGATACCAGGAGTCCAGGCAGTCCAGGCAAGAGAGCTTTTATTGGGCCAATTCACCAGGTTTTATAAGATCTCAGGGGGTAGGTGCCAGATCTGGGGCTGGATTGGGTGAAAACTTAGCAAGGGGAAGGGTCTAAGGTACACTAACCAAAGGAATTAGGACAGGGGCAGGGCTGGCTGGAGCCCTGGCCCTGCCCCCCAAAGCCACGAGTCATAGGGGTCGTATACATGGGGCTTTCCACCTTGGAATCGCAGGACCGAGAGGGGAGGGGGGGCCTGGGAACCCTAGGAATTTTCCCATGGGGGGAGGCTGCTGTGGTGTCCCGGTCCCAGGGATCCCCCAAGGGAGGGGAGGCTATTGCCCAGCCTGGGGAGAAACATAACATGCTCAACATCAGATTCAATGACTCGTTTGGGGAACAAAAAGCCTCCGGGAGACGCAAAGGAGATGGGGAGGAGTAGATACAATACAAGGTGGGGTGGGGTGTAACAGCCCCGCAGGGGAGCTGTAACAAACTGAGAGAGGTGACAGAAACTTTGCAACTAAGAAACCCATAGCAAGTAAGGCCATAATTTTAAAACTTCAGTAACAACTCTCTCAGTATGTATTTTCTCAGGTTCAAGGTGCTTCTCCAGCGCAGCTCTCCTTGGGATACATTTCAGCATTTTCCTGCAGTAGCTAAAGGTTTTGGAGGTTGTGCAGGTTCTGATGAAGTAAGAGGTTACTGCAAGCTGCATTTATGCCTCTTGGCTGATACTGAATCAAAACCTGCTAGTTAGCTGACTGATGATACCTGATGCAAAAATCAGTGCTTGGAAGTCAGTTTGTTTCAACAGTCAGACCGTGATCCTGAAAATGCCAGAAATGCTGCTGTTTATCCTCAGAGAGTTACCCTTGAAATAAGAACAAAGTGTTTAAACCTGCCTGCATGATTTTCTGCTTGTGCACAACCTGTTCTTCACATAAATGTAGGCTTTGTAAGCAGAAGGAATGCATAAATAAATTACCAAAATGAACAGTGTGTATGCAGCATGCACACTTTATTTAGTTTTTGTGCTGAAATCATGCATTCCCTCCCATCCCTAGCCCTCCAAGGTTTTCAGGGAGAAAACTAGATTTGAGGCCCATGTTGCTTGATGCCTAAGTTCCTGTGGAGAAAGACACTCAGAAACAGTACTAATGTAGACGGATAGGTGGTATACCTTTATTGAAAACTTTCAAGGTGCACATTCGAGGTCTGCACACACACATGCACAGGCCCACACATGCACACAGATGTGCATGTGACCAGGGATGTTATGGCTTTTATAAGCTCTCCAGCAATTAACATATGAGATACCTATAACCAGCCATGATTCTCATTTCCCTCTGTGCCCCACCTATAGGCATCTTCAAAAATGCCCCTTGGAGAAGTTCCAGAACCTCCAGGCCTTCTTCTTGTATTTTGTCTTCATACTATCTACAGCTGGTTTCTCACAAACACCATGACCTTGGCAGGGCATGAGAAAGCTCAAGAATCTGTGAGAAAGAGCTTTAGTCACTCACCTTAAATGTGAGCAACCTAGGAGAATTCATGTAACCTATATAATACCAAAAATCTGCAAAATATATACAAAAATCCTTAGGCATGACGTACAAGAAGTTCCATACTGACATAGACCTCAGCAAAGACAGTCTTTAGGTACCTGATAGGAAGTATTGAACACTGGGTTATGTTTCAAATCCACTTTTCTTTCTTGACATCTCCATCAGGATCAACAGTCTGAAATTGTTCCTTGAAAACAGGTGCCTAAAGATTTTATTTTCAGGACTCAGCAAACAAAATTTTTAATAAAAGACAGTTTAGATGTTTTCTGCTACTTATGTTTCAGGAGAGTGCCACTTGCACCACTCAGATACTATTTTTTGAAAGTATGTTCGTGATTCTCCTGTCATGCTGTGATGCAGAGGGGATATTTTCTGTAAGTAGACTAGGAAAAGGAAACATTAAGCATATTTCTTTTTCAGTCAAATGATTAGACTTGAATTTAGATTTTAGGGTCTCTGTGAGCCAAAACTAAAGTTTTCATGACCATGGTATGAGTGAGGAGATTTTCAGTGTCACAGAGGAAATTCTAATTCCTAAAATATAACTGAGTACTAATCTGGCTCACTGGGTTTCTTTAATATAGAGACATTTGACTGGATTGGATCCACATCTCTACAGATGTCATTTAATGCCCCACTCAAGCATTTAAATTAAATTTCTTTAAATATTGGATGTAGGCTACCCATCCCTATTTTTATGTTGTTAAGGTTATGTCCTGTTATTTCCAAACTAGAAGACCTATTGCTCATGTGTATCATACTATAACAGGCATTAGAGTGTCTTCGTAAGATTTGCATTTTTCAGTTGCATAGCAGAGGTTGACATCATTGTGATAATGATCCTGGGATCACTGCCTTCAGCAGTAAATCACTTTCATGACCAGTGGTTTCAAATTTAGTTGCTGGTAGTTGCTTTTTTTTTACTTTTCTTTCCTCTTCAAAATGGACACTTGGGAAACCTCAGAGCACCTTGTGTGTGATGGTTTAACTGATCAGATCCAAGGACAAGTTTGGCAGAAGAGTGTAGTAAGAATGTTAGTGTCTTTGGGAAAATTAGGGAAAATAATTATGACTGTTCCTTAACACTTAAAGCTTTAAGAAATGCTGAAGCATTAGTCAGCTCTTTTTGAGAACTAGTTGCGGTAGAATTAAAAAATAAGGTTGAACTTTTCAGAGATTTCAGAGAATGATTAGGATTAGTATAGACTTCAAAGAATATTCTGAGTTTAAAGGGACCCACAAGGATCATCAAGTCCAACTCTGAAGTGAATGGCCCATACAAAGTTCAAACTCACAACCGTGATGATAATTAGCAACATACTCTGACCAGTTGAGCTAATCTCAGGGTCACATAAGTGTCAGCTAATAATGCGTACAGACAGGTGAAGTTTTGTGCCCTTGTAAGGCAAATTAAAAGATTTCTATCAAGACTGAAACAATATTAAAATAACTCCAATCAAATTAGCCAACAAGAAATAATTAACATTGGAATGCTCCTACTCTCTGACAACAGTTATTGAAACAGTTTTTTCAACCATAGAGGAAGAAATTAATACAAAGCTTTGCAGTAAGCAACACTGTAAATTACAGAAATGAGGTGGAGTTTCTCAGTTCAAATACATATAAATCTTCCACAAGATAAGTAACTCCTAAGGGGTTGCCTCTCCTACCTGTGTTAAAGCCCAATTTCAAACCAGTGGTGGTAAAAACCAGAAGGCAATTTAAGATGCTTAAGTATCATAAACACAACTTTGTGTTCTAAGACCTGGTAACCTCAGATACTGTCAGGAGTGTGTCTATGTGTATATATATGTATATATATATTTTTATATAGACATAAAATGACAAATATATATTGTTTTATATATATATATAGCATATTTTTTATATATATATAATGAGAGTAAAATCAGATTTCTATGGAGAAATCACAGCTATATCTGCCCAGTAAATGTGAAGAAGTTGCTCTCATACATTTCTAACTGTCCTGTAAACTTACTGCTTAGTATAGTTTGTAGGTATCCTTACTGTCACGTGAAAGGGAGGAGAGACAGAAATGCAAAGATTTTTTACCTGTATTAAATAAAAGTTATTATCTGTAAGCGCCCTCAGAGTAATCAAAGCTTTATGAACCCAGCGCTGCCTGCCAGACTCTGGACAGAACACAAGCTGGAAAGATTTTTGACTCCCCTATGAGGACCACACTTAAGCCAGGGAGAAATTATTAGCAATAAGCACCTCCAGAC
>JAWWEV010000095.1:1769568-1809568 GCA_035583235.1 Hafferia zeledoni
TTTAGCTGCAGGATTGTACAAAATACCCCAAAAGACACCGGCACAACACACATTTTACAGGCCACCCCAGCAGTATATCACTCCCATGACAAACTTAACTAACAGAGGATTACTAAACAGAAACACAACAGTTTAACATCACATGTAAACACACTCAGTAACCCAAAAGAAAAGCAACAAGAAAAAATATAGCCACTTCCCATTAACACGTACATACCCAGTGAGCTATAACAAATTACAATTAGTAAGGCATAAGAAAATAAATAAGAATTTAGTTGCTTACCCCTGCAATGCTGATGGAATGAGGGAGACAGGGTAGCTCATAGGTTGCCCTCCCAGAGGTGGAGGTTTTTCTTCCCAAGTTGCAGTTAAACTGCACTTTTTTTATACCAATTTTTTTTTCTTCAGGTGGTTGTGTGACTAAAAGTCAATCTTTTTGGAGGGTGATGCTGATGCCTGAGGTGGGGTGGGCTCTTTGATTCTGCAGAGGCAGGGTGCGGCAAAGAAAGGCCATGTTAACTTAATAACATTCCATTCTCTGGTAACACCCACCACTTAGTTTGCCTTGCTTTTGTCTTCTGTGGGGAGCACCCCTGCAGGGGGCTGAAGCGTTTAGCTCAATCCATCAGGGCTTATCAGCCCATCACCCCACACTTAATCTCAGTAAAAGTAAGATTAACTCTTAGAAAATTACTATGAGGGATTTTGTCATTTTATGAGGAGCAAATGAGAGAAGCTTGAAGCTTTGGCCCAGTTCGAGGTTTGACATCACTGGCATAAGTGAACCCTGGTGGGATGAGACCTGTCTCTGGAGTGCCCTGTTGGATAATCACAGGTTCTTCAGGAGGGATAGGCAGCAGAGACTTGCAGGTGGCATTTTATGTAATGGAAGGATTAGAATGTGTGGAGCTCACAGCTGGCAAGGTCACAGCTGGGATCCTCTGGGTAAGAATCAAGAGACAAACAAATAACATGAGTGTAATGGAAGAGTCTGCTATAGACCTCCCAGCCAAGGCATTGACACTGATGAACTATTCTTTGGGGAACTAAGGGACACTTCCAAGTCAACTGCCCTTGTCATGGGCCAGAAGATTCCTAAAAAACTTGGATGACAACTTTATGGAGCAGGTCCTAAGGGAGACAACTCAGAAAGGTATTCTCCTTGATCTGCTGCTTTTCAACAAAGTGTATCTCATGACTGAAGTAGAGATCAGTGGCTGTCTTGGCCACAGCAATCATGCAATGACGGAGTTTAAAATCTCTGTTGACAAGCGGAAAATTGTCAGCAAAGCCTCAGCTGTGGACATGAGGAGAGCAGACTTAAGGCTGCCCAGAGAGTAAGTCAGGTCCCCTGGGAATATGTTTTTGCAGGTGCTAGGATCAATCAATGTTGGTCACTTATAAAATGTCACCTCCTAAGGAAACAGGAGCAGGGAGTTCCCAAGTGCTGGAAGTTAAGTAGGTGAGGCAGAAGGCTGTCTTGACTGAAGAAGAATCTACTATTAGAAATAAGGCAAAAAAGGAAAATGTATGCCCAGTGGATGCAAGGTGAAGTGACATGAGAAGAATTCAGAGATGCTGCTGCCACTGTGAGGAGAAAGCTCAACTGGAGCTGAAGGTGGCCAGAAATGTTGGGGACAATAAAAAGAGGTTTTTTAAAAAATATTAATGGCAATAGGCATTATAGTAATACAAGTGGGTTGATATAGGATGAGGATGGTCATCTCACAGAGACAAGACAGAGGTGTTTAACACTATGTTTGCCTGTTTTCAATACGAATGATGGACCAAGTGTGTCTCAGTGCCTTGAGCTGGAGGACCATGACTGCAAGAATGATCAGCTCCCACTCCACCCTGAAATTGTGTAGGATCTGCTGCTCCAGCTGGATCCCTACTAGTCAGTGAGGCCTGATGGGATCCATCCATTATCCTAAAAATTCTTGGTCATGTCATCACAAATCCCCTCTCTATGATTTTTGAGCAGTCTTGGGAATCTGGAGAGGTCCCAGCTGACTGGAAGCTGGTAAATGTTGTCCCAGTTTTGAAGAAGGACAAGAAGGATGCCTGAAACTACAGGCGTGTCAGCCTCACTTCAGTGCCTGGGAAAGTTATGGAGAAGATTATTCTGGGAGTATTGAAAGACACCTGAAAGACAACACTGTCATTGGTCACAGCTAACACTGCTTCATGAGGAGAAAGTCCTGCTTGTTGAACCTGATTTCATTCTATGACAGGGTAACACTTGTAATCGATCTAGGAAATCTTTCGGGCTTTCAGTAAAGCTTTTGATACTGTCTCTCACAGGATCCTTCTGGACAAAAAGTCCACCACACAGCTAGATAAACACATCATGTAGTGGGTGAGCAATTGGCTCACAAGTGAAGCACAGAGGGTAATAGTGAATGGGGTAACATCAGGCTGGCAACCTCTCACTAGTAGGGTTCTGCAGAGATCCATCTCAGGCCCTGTGCTCTTCAACATATTCATACATTACTTGGATACAGGCCTGAAAGAGATACTAAGCAAGCTTGCAGATGACACAAAACTGTGAGGAGCTGTTGACTCCCTTGAAGGCAGGGAGGCTCTGCAGAGAGACCTTGACAAATGAGAGGACTGCTCAATCACCAACAAAGGGTAGGTGCAGGGTTCCCCCACCTGGGATGGGACAACCTCGTATGTTTGTACAAACTGGGGAATGAGATGCTGGAAAGCAGGGACAGGGACAGGGACCTGAAGGTCCTGGTTGATGGCAAGGCAGCAGTGCCCTGGCAGCCAGGAGGGCCAACTGTGTCCTTGGCGGGGCATCAGGCACAGCATTGTCAGCCTGGAGAGGGAGGGGATTGTCCTGCTCTGTGCTGGGTTGGCCTCACCTTGAGTATTGTGCGCAGTTTTGGGCACTGCAACATAAGAAGGATATTGAGCTCTTAGAGAGTTTCCAAAGGAAGGCAAAGAAGATGGTGAAGGGTCTTGAGGGGAAGCCATATTAGGGGCAGCTGAAGCCACTGGGGAAGAGGAGGTTGAGAAGAGAGCTCATTGCAGTTACAACTTCCTTGTGAAGGGAAGAGAAGGGGCAGGCACTAATCACTTCTCTGTGGTGACCAGTGACAGGACCCATGGAAATGGCCTTATGTTGTGTCAGAGGAGATTTAGGTTGGATATTAGAAAAAGCTTCTTCACCCAGAGGGTGGTTGGGCACTGGAACAGGCTCCCCAGTGAAGTGGTCACAGCACCAAGCCTGATAGAGTTCAATAAGCATTTGGCCACTACTCTCAGGCACATAGTGAGACTCTTGGAGATGTCCTGGGCAGGGCTAAGAATTAAACTAGATGATCCTTGTGGATCATTTCCAACTCAGCATATTCTGTGATTTATGCTTCTATTGCAAATGCCAGAACAGATTTTAAAAATATGTAAGTTAAAACTTGTGACCCCTATATGATAGTGTTTCTACTGTAGTAAACCATCTCCAGGTATGGTCATAACAGCTCTATCTACAGCAACATATTTTAATTTTGAATAGTTCATGTCTTTATATCATTAACTCCACCACTTCTATTCTGCATGCATCCTAGCTGTTAAAAAATTTTAATTTCTTCTGAAAATGACACTTTTCTTCTTTACTCTGGTTTAGCTTCTGTTTCTTCAACCTGTGATTTTAGTTTTGCAGGTAATTTCTTCCAGTCTAGCAGTGGGTTTTCTATTTTGTCTACAACAACAGGTCTAAAGCTGTGTCAGCAGACTTGGAGTTTAAAAATATTTTATGGACTCATTTTTGAAAACAACATATCCAAAAAAGAAAAAAAAAAATAGTCCAAGACACATACCTTTCATAGTGGAAGATGTTTCTCAACGTGTTCAGTGGTGTAGTTTAAAAAGTAGGGGTGGAGCAGGAAGGTGCAATTATATAAGGGGCAATTTGAGTTATGTGATGCATACAGATACCAAAAACATGAAAGCAAGAGAAAAAAATTGTTACTCAAAAGAAGGAGAGCTGTCTCAGCTAGGGGATGACTACACATATGATATAAATGGCAAGGTTTCTGCTTTGGTCCATTCAGAATTTCATTCCAGAAAAGGCATAATCAGAGTTTCTGCAAGAATATATTTCATGGTGAGCTTGGTCTGATATTGGCACACCCTAATGGTTTAATGAGCTCAACTACACTAATGTAAAATAACTATATATTTGCAGGGCAAAATACAATCTACATCATAACAATATATTTTCACATAGCTTTCTGCCTCATAGTCTCCATGAACTCTCATCTGCAAATCAAATATTCTCAGCATGCCACCAGTCATGCTGGTGTGTATTTATCCCTAAGTTTTTAATTTATGTCATTTGAGATACAAGTCAGTTTTCCTAATTAGAGTATATCCATCAAGATTAGAAAGTAGACTTGGGCAAATTTATAATGAATCAGTTTAGAAAAATATAAATTTGCATAAAGTACATTGGAAGCTAATACAATATTTAGGTTGACTCTTCAAAGGTCAGAATTCAGTGTTCCACACTGGCATGTGCCTCTTAGGCATACAAACTAGAAACAGATCCTTAGCATGAGCCTGAGTCCCATTATGAACTATATTTTGTTATATCAAAGAATGAATTTCACGAAGCAACTCTTTTAAGATTGGGCAACAAAGCAAGTGTCAGCACGTACTTTTGAGTTTTGTGCCATTGACGGTCACAGAGGGGGTTTTTGCACCAATATTTCAAGTTCAATCTGTATAAATGGATATATGATAAAGCCCCTCAGGAGGCCATTCACAGAGTCTAAGTTAGGCTGATACATTGAAAAGCACCTTAAGGGCCACTCTCTCCATTAACACTTGGAGATCAGTCAGCTAGTTTAATTAACTAACTGGGTACTAAAGTAAAATATTCATAGTCCCCAAGGAATGTATACAGTCTTATCTGAAAAATAACATTGTACACTTGGTCAGAGCCAAAGCTACACTGCTAGAAGGTAGATGGTCAAAAAAGGTCCAAATCAGCTGCTGCAATCAGCTTCTGAAATCCAGTGAACGTGCACCACACTGCAGTGAGCTGCATATTTCAGGTGCAGGGAAAGGAATCCTCCTCCATTAACATGCTTAAGAGATGTTTTCTATTTAGGTGGTTATTTTGTCAAGGTACAGATAAGGAAGTATAATGGTAGATTTCCTTCTCTCTCCCCTCCTTTTCCTGTGCCAATATAAGACCCAGCTCACCATGAAATAGATTCTTGCAGAAACTCTGATTATGCCTTTTCTTGAATGAAATTCTGAATGGACCAAAGCAGAAACCTTGCCATTTATATCATATGTGTAGTCATCCCCTAGCTGAGACAGCTCTCCTTCTTTTGAGTAACAATTTTTTTCTCCTGCTTTCATGTTTTCTGGTATCTATATGTATCACATAACTCAAATTGCCCCTTATATAATTGCACCTTCCTGCTCCACCCCTACTTTTAAAACTACACCACTGAACACATTCAGAAACATCTTCCACTATGAAAGGTATATGTCTTGGACTATTTTTTTTTTTTCTTTTTTTGGATATGTTGTTTTCAATAATTCTGGGTTAATTTTATTTTGGAAAACATAAGAGCAAATCCTTAATTAGATATATTTTTAAAGTAAAATATTGGTTTATTATTTCTTCTCAAATAATGTTTTTTTTTTATTTGTTCCTTAACTACCTGAAGGGAATTGATTAATATAAAAAGGTATTTGTGGTTTGTCAGATTATACAGTAGGAGTAGGCATACAACCAGTAATTCATCACTTTCTTCCTCATCCATTTCAGCTGCTTTTCTGAATTCTGTGCATTACTGAAGAGTCATACAGGTGACTTTAACTAATTGCATTTTTAGAAATGTATTTCCATACACCCTCATGCTTTTCTACACATCTTTGTTTTCCAGCATTTTGGAAGGTCTTTCTGCTCATCCTGCCACTAATTTGCAGGACAGTTGTCTTAGTAGTTGTGGACTTAATAATAATTTAAAGTTAAAAATTGTATACTATTTGAATGGAAGGCAGGCAGAGCATTAAACTGTTTACAGTGGATTTGTACTCTTTTGCATCTTCTGTTGATTTAGATTTATCTCAGAACAGTGATGGCAGATGTTGAATAAGTGGGAGAGGAGCTTGGGAAGATATGTGTTTATTAAAAACTGCTTTCTTCAAGGCACAGATAATTCAATTTGTTATGAGGAAGGAAAGAAATACTGTTTATCTTTCGAAACTCAGCTGGGCAAATACATACTAAGCAGTGTGTGTTAAAACAGTGTCAAAGCAGACATTTAAACAGTGAGCTCCAAGCTGGGAAAGCTGCTGGCAAAGCTTAATTGTGGAGGATTCAAGCTTGCTTTTGGAAGCATTCCCCAAAAGATTATTATTTAGTATGCTGCAGTAAATGTTATGTAAAATGATAAAGCTGTTGTCCTAAGCACTGCACAAAACATGAAGCCAAAGTATTAAGGCTAAGTATTAAGAATTCAATGAGTTCATATTACATTTGTTAGGATGGCAACTTTTTAATTGCATTTGGAAAATCTTTTAAAAATAACTTTTAGTCATTATCTCTTAAAATTTTTTGTAACATTCTAGTTGCTATTTTTTGATACTCTCAGTTTCCTTTTATTTGCGCATATAGACTGTGGCTATTTTAAAATAACTTTGCTATGTTAGCTACAGTATGTAATTTTGAAATATGTTTTGAAACTGCACTGAAATTTATTCAGCAACTGGAAGATTGTTAGATGTGGAAATGTAACTTTACTACCATGTGCAAAAATAAAAATCTGCACTTATTATGGAAGGCAGGCAGATGAGAAAGATGGTTTAAATTTTTTTTCTACTAGATCTAAGTTAAGAATATTACCCATAACACTACATAATTGAATTAGTATATTAAAATCTTGGTATTAAGTCCAAAGTCTGAGTGAAAGGCTTAGTGTTAAAAGGCTGCTAAAAGTTAATTTCTCCTAAGTGGGATTTGAAGGAAAGAACTGTTGGCTTATAGCTATGGGGATATGAAAGATTTGTTCAAAGTGCAAGAATGAAAGATGAAGTCTGGTACACAAAAAATGTTTACCAATTGCCTTTTACTTGTTTGCTTGTCTTGTTTATCTATCTATCTATCTATCTATCTATCTATCTATCTATCTATCTATCTATCTATCTATCTATCTATCTATCTATTAATTGGTATTTATTCATAATTGCCATTAGGCAAACCTCTAGCTTTTACGTCAAAATCATCTGTGTTTTGGTGGAGTAATTTACCAAATCTGAGACAGACTTGCAACAGAGACTGGATAAGGTCAAAACCCACTAAGGTGAAATGCCAACTGTCTCTCTTCCACGGTTTTCTACAATTTGTTTTTGTTGTGTTTCCTCTCTGACTCATTGGGTGTAAGTCATCACTTTACCAAGAAGTTGTAACTTCATCAGCCCAAGTGTGGTTTTCTTTTCTGAAGGACTTAAATTTTTAATTCATACTGTTAAAGTCTGTGGTTCCAAAGACTTTCCCAAACATTAAAAGAGTCTCCCTCAAGACACCTTGGTGTTCTCTGCCACAGGAAGTTACAAATTGGTTCTTAAAAATTAGAAATAACATCTCAATCTATGGCATACTATACTTTTGTGTGCTGGCTGCTTAATAAAAAACAAATAAAATATATGAGTATTCTAAACCGATTAATATGTGAGCCCTCTCTCACTGGTCTCTCTTGTTAACACTGGTTAGGTTAGCTAAAAAAATGGTAAGCATATGTATAGTTAGTGGGTTTTCCTTCTTACCTCTGTAATACAAGTTTATAATGGAAACAATGTCATATAATTTAAACCTGACGTTTAGTGTTTGCCTGAGTAGATGGTCTTTCTTTTACTTAAGTGCCATTACTTTTATGTACTCCATTTTCATTGCATTTAGTCCCATTTTAGTAATAATGCTTGCATGATTTACCAGGAAAATGCAATCTTTGCCCTGAATGGCACAGTGCAAGAAAAAATGGAAGCTGTTAAGAGGCTGAATGGCAAAAAAGTATTATTGACCTATGCTAGCAGCCATGTGTTTCAATTATTTTCAAGAATCCATTTGTCAAATAAGTGAAGCAATGTGGGACGTCAAGTTCAAGCTGGGGTTAGTGCCTTTCTTCAGCTGATATGATGTATCTTCTGTAGCCATTTAATTGAATTACCCAATTTATTTTTCAAGCAACAATGCTCTACCAAGAGCCATGACATTAAACAATTAAATACTAGTTTGAAAGTCTGCATTTTGTGTAGTTCATCATTTCTCTGCAGCAGACAGTCAGCTTAGGGCTGTACTGCATTCAGATACAGTAAAATCTTTGCTTCTCAGGGAACACCCATCCTATCCCAAATAGCAAAATTTTGAGATCAGTATGCACGGAGAATGTGAATGCCCACTGACTGTCCAGTACTGTCGAAGCTGCCCTCTTAGTTTCTTAGTAGATGAGAAGGAGTTGCAGTTAATTCCCATGCTTCAAGATTGGATTTCTAGATTGGAGACTAGTAATTCAGAAAAGCGGCTAAAATCAAGAAATTGTTAGCAAAAAGTTAAGGGAAAAGCTGGGCTAACTTGCAAAACTTCCTTGAATTTCTGCAGCAGTAAGAATTACACAATCTTTGTGACCTTGATGAAATAACATGGGGTTTGTGCTTTCCTCTTTTTACAGGAAAAAATTTACCTCTAGTGTAATTGTTTACTTGGATGCTCAAACAGTGCAGTAGTCTGCATCCTTATACTTCCAAAAATATTTAAAATACTTTCACCAGTTTTACTAAGAAATAAGTTGAAGAGCTAAGAGGTTTCTTTATTTCTTTGTATTTGCCTGGTGTTACTGGAAACCAATTACAATATAATTTTTTTAAATCTTAGAGATTTTCCATTGTTATATACATATAAATACATATTTGGATATGAGAAGAATAATTACTGAAACAGGAAGAAGAGTAGTGACTTATTTTTTTTTTCAATTAACATTCAACAATTAAATTTTAATATGGTCAGGGAATTGTTCAGAGACTTTTGTATGGGGATACTGCACCTTTAATTATCTGCCCTCTGGTGCCAAGCCTTTTCTTTGAGTGCTTCCATAAAAGCTTATTGCAGCTAGTTATTGAGCAAATTAGTACTTGAGTTTTGGTGAAAAATGTCTTTATTAGTCCTAAACCCAGAGTCACTGTGCATTCCCAGAAGGCGTGATTTTGTTTGATGAATAAATCTAGTAATTATCGTGCTGTTAGGGCTGTACTGCAAATGTCATAAGCAGATAAACAGAAGGAGTAAGCCTTCCGTAAATTCTCTAATTATCTATGTTGGATTACTTATTGCCCGAAGATGATTTATGAGCATATTGATATATCCTTAAGTACTTTCATTTGAGTTCACGGATGCAAATAATTAAGGCACTAGTAATTTGCAAAAGAAAGTGGCAGGTCAGGGTCATCTCATTATAAAACTTGAGCTCATGTTCATGAGCTACAGGAGAAGATATAGGTATAAGCTCTGTGACTAGGCTTCTACCTTGTACATCTTAACACTCCCAGCAGTTTTTAGTATAATTCCCGATTTTCAATAAATGTGTCTTAGACCTTATTTTGTTAAGATACCACCAGGTCAAGATAGAGATGATTGTCAGCTTGATTGCCTATATCCAACATGTATGCGAACTTGGAGTGCCATGCTGGAAGGGTTTAGGTAATAACATTGAGGATGGTAATTTTCTTCAACTTACTATTGTTTAAATGTTGCATTCATGTTTTTGCATCACGTCATATTAAATCCTGCCATATCCCTTCGTACAGTCAGTGGCTGAAAGAAAGATATCACCTTTCTTTCTCAAAGGAACACAAAGAATGCATAGAGCCCTTTATGTCGAAGAATACAGCTGTAAAAAATTTTAAGTAACCAAGTCCTCTGTATGTTTAGCAGGAGTGAGGTACTTTTCTCCACTTCAGCTCATAAGGAAGTTTCCCCTTAACATTAAAACTACAAAGAATTTATCTCTGACAGTAAAAAGCATCTGAATGAAACTACTGAAAAAGTTGGTGCTATACAATGTGTATGTTACATTATACCTAGATGCATCTGGGTGTTGATATTTGCATGTGTTTCTCTTGTCATACACCTATTACTATGTTTTATCTAGTAGTAGACAGAGACTTTGAGCTAAAGTGTTACAGATTTTTGTGGATGATATTTTCAGTTTTGCTTAAAAGTTAATGCAGTGGAACCAGAATCATTTGTGGAATAAGGAATTAAAACAATGTAAGTGCTGACTGACAAAAATGGGTATTTAGATGCAACCACTTTTGCTCAAGGCTAATTCAGAGTGTTCTTCTTCTGTTATAATAACTATTTCAGTTGTTTAGTTAAGCTTTAGTAAGCATATTTGAACAGGCTTTGACTTGGGGAGGGGAGAACTGACATTTACAAATTTCTATTGATATATTGAATATTTAATCTTCCAGATGTACTCCTGTCATAATAACTTACATTAGCAGAATTCATTTTCAGAAAACCCAGTAATTGCATGGAGCTGGATCATCCTCAAATGATACAGTGACATGTCTTAGCTAAAAATTCTTCCCAATGTTTTAAAATGGATATTTTGTAATAGGCCTTAGAAATTATATTAGTGGCTAGGGTGCAGGTTGACATGTTGCCTAGAGTTTTGGGAGGAGATCAAAAGAATAGAATAAAATAAAATAATATTTCTTTTAATACAATATATGTGTTCCATGACAAACTGATTTTGGACTTATTTGTGGAAGTGCAGAAATGGGACAGTACTGGCATACCAGCCACACATAAAACAGGAGTAAGTGAGACTCTGACATTGTCATTAGTCTAGCCTAGGAAATCTGACCTTTCTGATAATTTCTTCCGGGCATAGTAAACTTTGAAGTCACTTTAATGTCATGTTGCATAAACAATATATGGATTGGACAGAATTGCACTTTTTTCCTAACACCTGCATACCATGGATTTGTTATCTGGATGGATAGGATTTGTTGTGCTATTAGAAGATTCTCCTTAAACTGAGTCTTCTCCCCCGTCTGAGTGACCTTACTGTCCACAGTTTGTTGTTGCTTTAATTGCATTTTTTCAGGTTATGATCAAATCTTTAATTTTTATTCTATTTGTAATATTAGCTGATTTTCTACAGACTAACAATATGTTTGTAAGGAAAAATAAAAGACATTTTATTGAAAAGATCATAGGAATCAATGGTTTTTTAGAAAGACTTTTGACTATTAATTCAGGATTAAATGCTGAAAATCTGTCAGGCCACCACTAATCAGCTAAACCTCATATGCCATTAGCTAAAGGGTCAGAGCTTTTCATAAGTAATTTGTAGATAATCTGCCCATATAGACAAACCTTGTTTCTTTGTGAACACATGACTTAAAATGTTGTTATTGCTATTTCTAACTTAGGAAATTTTATCATAAGTTCTTAGTAATTTCATTTTATTTTCATAATAATACTTTAAAATGTAGGAGTTTATATATTTAAATATAAAAATTATAAATGTATTTTATTTTAAATCAGTGAGTGTCATTGACTCCACTTTTACTTCAGGACTAATTATGTACTGACTCTGCATTTGCAGTTAATAAGCTTAGATACTAGGGGAAAAATCATTGAAAACGATTACACCACAGATAATTAATAAAAATCAATTAGTTTGTTAATGAGTACTCTGCCATTACCCAAGGTGGCAGAAACCAGCTGGGGAAAAACCCAGCATCCCTGAATAGGACATTTTAGATGCCCAAGATCTGCTGAGAATTTCAAAGGAAATGAATATAAGACACAGCACTACTTGGGTTAAAACTGACTAAATTTCCTCTTGAGATTGCAGGTCCTCTAGCTAATAAATCTAGTAAAAAAGTGATTCACCTTTAGTGTATGCTATAAACCATCTTCTGATGCCTAAAGTACATTGCTCATTGCCCTGTTTTAAAAACACAACCCATAGTTGTAAATGTCAATGACTAAGATTGTTAGAGCTCTTGCATCTCCTCGCTTTAGTGGAAAAGCTGGAAATACCCATTACCTCTTAGATGACTTTAGGATAACATTTTGCATTCAGATATATAAGTGGCATAAAGTCAAACATGATCTGGCAGCAAAATGCAAAATGTCTTCAAAAAGTCCTTGGACTAAAATGGAAAAGTTCAATGGCAATGCTTATCCATTTGTAAGTATACTTCTGTAACACATGTTTCCATCACCTTTCTTTTACTTTGTCACATTTTGAGGCCATGGCTAATTTGATCAAAGTGTATACAGAACTCAAAAATGCTCTTATAACCCATTGGCAGCCACATCATTTAGTTTTGATACCTTGGGTGGATATATATGGAAAGAAATAGATATTTCCATGGCAAGAAAGTACTTGGATCTGGAACAATTGTATATAATCCAATTTTTATTATTCTTTTCAGGAAGCAATGGAAAATACTTAGAAGGACTAAGAGAACTAACACTACAAGGTATTAATTTTTCCAACTGTATCAGCTGCCTAAGTAAAACAGACAGTTACGGATATCAGCTCTTTCTAAAAACCTTCCCCCTTTTTCTTCCAGAGACTACCACAGCTACAAAAATGTTGTTATGATTTGTTTTCAGTTAAATCTAACAATGTTCATTTTATCAAACTCTCCTCATTTAAAAATCACAGGTCATGACAGTCTTGCTGTGCAGAAAGTTTAAGTATTGATGTCACCTGAAGTCACAGGCTGTATTGATCAAGACAGATGTAAGCCATAATGAGATAATTCCTCATTTTTAAAATACAAGTGGTTATAAACTATTGCTTCAAAGAATATTTTTTGTGTGAGAGGAAAACTTCTGTTGTTGTGTACAGTACAGACACAAGGCAGATAAGTATGGTATTTTTATGTTACCATAGGACTACGGTAAATATGATGTTCCTTATTTAACGTGCACGGCAGGTGATCTGGATGACTTGAAGTCATAGGGAATGACTCCTGAAAATGAGTTTGATTCCAGAACAATTGGGATTTTAAAGTTTTCAGATGATACTATGGAGAAACCAACATCTTCTCCTGCTTTTAAATAATTGGAAAGACATTGCATTGTTTAAACTTCTGAGTTGGGACTCAAGAATAATTCTGTATGCTGTTGACTTTCTGGTTTTCATTATTTCTGTGTATGGTGGTTTTCCTGTATTGGTATCACAATATTTTAAATCTTTATTTGAAAACCTAGCAATGTGAACTGCTTTTTCTAATTAAATTGTACTTAAGACAATTAATGCTCTGTACTTTGTCTTGACTGTGTTATCTCAAATCTGATGACTTCTTAAACACTAGGATAGATTATGATGTTTTATATGACCATGAGTTTTCTAAATGACCTTTTAAAAATTACTGTCCATTTAAACACATAATCCTAACAGATTAAACACTGTGAGCATAACTTCCTTATTACATTGCTTGCTGTCACAAGCATTGTCTCATTAAGCTGTATACCTATGGCAGTTAAATGCTCTCAGAATATAATCCTTTTGTCAAGTTAGGGGTTTAGACAAGGTGCACACCTTTTATAAATACAGAGCAGAAAAGTTCCATGTTTACATAATTATCTCAATTTCCATATAAAATGTCACAGTTTTGAAGAACCTGCACCATGCTTATTCCTTTTTGTATATAACACATTGTGGAAGCAGGAGAGAGTGGTAAATGATACAGATCTTGGAAATTCCATGTACCTATAATATATTTAGTGACAGAGTTATATTTTCCATTTTTAACTTCCACTAATCTAGCAAGTAATGGATTACAATGTGATTCCTCGCACTCTACCTTGGTTACCTTTCCATCAACAAGCCAGAGCAGGTCCTTGTCATCTATTAGGTATTGATAGCTATCTGAGACCAGTGAGGTATCAAGCTGACAGTGTGCAACAAAATGTACCAGCATGACTAATTTAAAAACTGAGACCACAGTTTGCCTTATTATGTGCAGTTTGTCAGATTTATCCAAACTCCTCAGTGATCTGTTTGTGAATCTTCTGAATTATCAGCAACAGTGTAACAACCTGTGATTTGTAAATGATGAGAGTTTGATGAAACAAACACTATTAGATTGATCTGAAAACAAATCATAACATTCTTCTAGCTGTAATAATCTCTGGAGGAAAAAGGGGGAAAGTTTTTTTAAACAAAGAACTGATATTCTTAACTCTCTGTCTTACTTAGCCAGCTGATACAGCTGGAAAAATTGATACCTTGGAATGTTAGTCCTCCACTCCTAACAGTGTCATTCTGCCCAAACTCCTCTTACAAACCTTACTGGAATACATTATTCATTGAGTATTATTTCCTCAGTTTATGATCAACACCTGAAAAGAGCTTATTGAGATTTCTGATGACTCTTTCACTGCTTACATTTAGAATGAAGTTTCTCACTCCAATTAAGAGCTTAAGAAGTGCATATCTAACCCTAAAAATGTTCTTGAACCTTGAAAAATACTAGAAGCTAGTATTGCTTTTCTCTGCCTTCTCCCCTCCCAAAAGAAAGTTAACAGCTAAACTACTGATCAATGTTTGGATAAATTGCACCAAATGCAAACACATTCAGTTCAAGGTATGTATTGATTTAAAAGTTTTGTTTTGTCCGGTTTTGGTAGATGACAATGTTTTTGCTGGACTTTGTGAGTGTTTTTTATCTGGGAATTTTGATGCTCCCACCATGGGCTATTAATGGGAATCACTTTTCTGAGAGTAATATATTGAAGTCAGAAGATCACTTTGAAGAAGGATGCTTTAGAGCTGCAGAGCAGGAAGCTGTGAAGGTTACAGAGGAAGAAACCATGAGCTGTTAGAGCAGTATCTAGTAGCTCTCTCTATGGATATGCCAAATTATTATGTTTTTTTTTTTTAAATCCAATTCTTTTTAGTTTCATTAACTGAGGGTACAGTAAGTCAATTCATCTTGGTGTGGAAGCTCCAGATTTGTGTCTCTGGAGATGGGCTGGCAACCATGGGCTTTCATGCATCTCTGATAGAGTTGGGGCTGGAGTTGGGAAGTGGCAGTGGCACAAAATTTGTTTCTCATAGTGTTTTGAATGTTTAAGCAGAATGACTGAAAGGTGAATTAGGGGCAATTTTTTTTTAAAACTATGATCTCATGAACTTTCATGCTTTTCAATATTTAACTGTAAAAACACAACTGGTTTTTACCTATTGCTACGTAAATATAGTCTTCTTTGCACCACACTCTTTTCATTCTATTTAGTTTAAATTTTGCAACACCAACTTCAACTTCTTTATAGAACTGTGGAAAACAGTTAAAACACAATGAACTTGTGCAGCATTTTAAAGATGATATGTGGGAGATTAAAGTTAAGGGCCCTTCTCTGAATCAAGCAGGCATAGAATTTTCATTGTGTTTAGGTTTTTTTACAACAGTCATTTGATGTATATGTTTTCTGATAGGGAGTTTGGGATATTAGTGACAAACACACCAGTCACAGTTATGTTGATAATTTTGTACTGTATTATTCTACCCAGAAATCCTATCCTGTGCTAAGGAAAGACTGATCAAAACTTACACATTCTGCATTCTGAAATTAGTTTTGACATCCAAAAAAGGCTGTGCTGAATGTGCTCCCAATTATTCTCCAGAGACAGTGAATTTTAATTGCTTCACAGTACTTTAAACCCAGAATTGTGGCCAGCAGCATCTAAATAAGCACCATCAGAAGTTTTCCATCTTCGTATAGGTCATGTTGGTAATTTGGAGTAAAATATATACTAGTTATCAAGAAGAGCAGCAATTCTTTTCATTTATTTTTAGTCATCAGTTTGCCAGTTCTAGGACCAAAGTTAAAGTCTTCTGCTTTTCTCATAGGTTCTTTGAACTGATCTACGCTTTTCATTTTCTACATTTCCATCCTTCACCTCAAATACAGGAGAAGCACCTTCCTCAAAGAGACTTGTGAATCCCAGATTTTTACATCTGAAGTTCTGCAACTCAGATTATTTGCAGCTGAATCACAGGTCTGCAATACAGAAACATATTCTTTCTCTTATTTAGCAATGACTTGGGTTTTTATTAAGAGATAAATTGGTATGTGCTTGAAGTAATAAGAATACTCTATTGGCCTTAAGTGTTTTTTGGGGCTGCCATTGTACTTCATCAAACATTGGATCCTATTCTATAAATGTAATGTGCAATACCTAGGGCTCAGGAGTAACAGGAATAGGAACATGACCATTACTGATGAGCAAAGCCATGCCTCAGCAAGTTAAAAATTATACCAGCATTTCTAGAAGCTGAATTTGACAGAAATTGCTTATGGCTTCTCCATCTGCCAGTGAGATTGCATAATATTCTGGTTACATCAATGTATTAAGATATAGCAGAAATTAAAATGAAAGCCGGACAAGGAAAAGGTAGAGTGAAAGATTTTGCTATTAGGCCATTGCTTTGATCATGAGGTTTCAAATATATCTATCATCCTACATCTGTGAAGCTGTATTAAAAGGTTAATGAAGTTTTGTACCTCTTTGGACTTATTATACCTAAATTGCTGTATCAGCAAATACAGGAAATTTAGCACTCTGTGATTTATCAGGAAACTGGTATTGTAAAAGATTAAAAAGTCATAGAATTTACTTTCAAATATATCTTAATACAGTTCTTAGAGGAGTAACATGTTAATATTGTTGCAAAGGGCTGTGCGATACTCCTCATATTCCTGAGGGGAAAAGAGTCTTTTGAAAAAGAAACTTTCATGTTTTGGCAACTCTAATGCTGTGATTTATATGCAACCTGTAGACCTTAGCAGCAAATGCTCATCATTTTAATGGTTTCAGCAAAAGAACTGGTTTGCATCAGTCTTGTAGTGCAGGGCTCATATCATAAGACTGTGCATGTAATAGTGATACTGTCATGTGTTAAATGAGCATAGCTTGAAGTATTATTTTTTAAAAAATTGAAAGGTTGTGGCAGTAATAAAAAGGTTGAATGGTAATGTCTCTAATTGAACAGTAAGGCCTCTTTCCTATTAAGTCAGTCTTTCATCTGTCTTTTTAATTATTGCATTATCATTTTGCACTGCAGTTCACAACGAAACGACCATTTGTGTTTAAGTGAAAGCTAATTATTAGGACTGAATTATTGTGCAGTTTATTGATCCCTATGGTGGATTAAGGGCTTTAAGTTCGTCTAGACAGAATAGTTAGCAAAATGACAAAAGGAAACATATAAGACCCTTGGGAAGAATCCCCACGCTCCATAAGCAATTAATGCCTTCCAGGTAATGGAATTTAAGTTTATACTAAATCTAGCAGTGCTTTGACATTTCAGCTGCCTTATAAACACATTAGTCTAATGAATTAAGACTTATGAATTGTGTTGATACACAAGTAGGAATAGTTGCAAATGCAGGATATTTTTAGCCCTCTATTGAAAAATGGATCACTTCTTTCAGAATTTGATGAAAAATGAAATGTGCTTTGTGCAATGTTTATCTCTGTTCACCCTGTTCTCTTTTGATGGATGTGCATTAACAATTTCCATTTCCCAAAGAACACTAATCTCTGTTACGGATGTGAAAAGTATGTGGTGAAAAACCAAGGGGAAAAAAAAAATCATGAAACCCCCTCCAAAAACAACACCAAATTCAAGCACAGTACTGCTGAGTAAAAAGCCAAACAGGCCATTCATCTCAATCCAGTGCTGGGCAAGTTTAAAAGCCATCTGTCTCGATGGGAAAACCCCAGTCTGTATAGACCCCTTTTGTTATTTATAAGGACATGTTCTTAAGGACAGGTTCCAAACAGACCAAAGTGGTTTTACTGGGTCCTCTTTTCTTATGCAACTTTTTGTCTGTAAGACCTGTGTTATCAAAGACAACATGCCAGCAAGGAGATTTGTTCAAAGTAAATAAATGGTTTTTAATGACACATTACAGTTCTAGGACTTTACTTCAAATATTTAATTTTATATAAGTGTTTCTGGGTAAGTGCCTTTTTGGATGTTTTTTTTTTTAATTTTTTTTCTTCCTAAATCCAGAAAGCTTTGCATTTGGGATGACTGGTGAAATACGGTTGTCTAAGTAGAACACAGAATCAAGACTCAGCACATGGATGCTCTTACCTTGATTCTCTTTGTGACTTGCTCACAGCCTTGGACAGCTCAGGTTGGGGTATGTCTCCACTACAGCCCATGTTTTGGGTCTCCCAGCATTTCAGAGAGGCTTGAGAGGCAATGACTGGCTTGAGAGTCAGTCATGCTATGCTATGTGGAACCTGGTCAAGACCTGGTTTGAATCTACCCGGTACAAAAGTGACTGAAGTGATTGTGTGCATTTGTTCATGTGAAGAATATGCTGTCTGCTTCTCTTCCATTTACTGCTTTTTCTTTTGAATGAATAATACAAAGCTTTCAAGCCTAGCCAAAGTCTTCTGTTTTGCTCATGATTGTATATTGCTTGTAGTGTGTCATTGACTGGATGCTGATACTGATTTTAAGATAAATTAAATCCATGGGGTTATAACTTTTGCCCCCTAAATAAAAGAAAGAGAGAAAAAAACAACCACCAACAAAAAAGAAATAATCAAAATTATTTGCTTTATGATCTGGTTCTTAGAAAGGCTTCATTTTCCTTTTTAATCTTTTTTTTTTTTGTCATTGTTGTTGTACTTAATATGTAGATGAAGTTACTAAAACTTAGGTTGCAGTGAAATATTTTGTCATCTAGGAGGGTTTTATATAAAGTAATCTTCACTTCAGATTACTTATTTCTTAAGGGAGAAAATAATAGATATCTAAACAGGGGTTTGCTATTCTGTTCCCTTGAGACAAAAAGGAAGAAATATTTATTTTGTTGTATTCTGGGTGTTTGCTTGAAAATATTAGAACCAACCCAATGTAATATTACATAATTTAAATTAAGAAAATGTCCATTAAATAATGACTTGCTCAGCTGCACCACCAAATAATTTGAAGAAGAAAATGCCTTTAGGGAAGGGCCTACCCGTCCCTCAGATACCTAAAATAACATAAAATACTTAAAATGAAATAAAATTGTGCAAAGAATGTGATTACACTGGTAGTGGTTAACTGTTGGCTTTAAGTCTAGTTTGAATTAGGCAAGCTTGTTTAATAGGAGAACTTCTAGAATGTGATTTATAATTAGTCTGAACACATTCTTTGCTTGTAAAGTGACTTCTAGGTTATTTTTCTAATTTGTGAAGGTACTGAGGCATAATATAATGTATATACGTAATTTCTTAAGTCAGCAGTGGTTTCCTCTTGTACAACTTGCATTCATTCCATCGTTTAAAATCAAAAATTTAACTTTGGTGCCACAAAAGGGATGCTATTACATGGTTTGGAGACAAGTTTGGAAAACTACTGAGATGACCTCTGCTCTGTAGGAGCTTAAGCAAGTTAATTCTTCTGTGTGCACTTCTACCACTGAGGTATTTCAATGTTCCGCCCCTCTCCGCTCCCCCCTCCCCCCCCCCCCCCTTTTTTTTTCAATCAAAGCAAGTGAAAAAAGTTGAGAAACTCCTAAATGCTGTGTAACTCATAAATGCATATAAAATATTTTTAGAGATGGATGTTGTACCTGCTTAAACATCAGGAAAACATCTCAAACATGATCACTGTTCCCCACGCTACTCTGGTTTCTACTAATTTAACAACTGAGGAGGTCAGTTGAGTCCTTGAATCTAGTGAGCTGTCTATTCCAGCGTATTTCCCTCAGTGCAAAAAGAATATGTACTATTTAAATTATGCCCTGAATATGCCCTGTTTGCTAACTGTCCAACCATGCAATGCCTTTCATTATTGAATCTGGTTACTGGGATGAATATGATAAAAGACATGCTGGCTGATGGGCTTAGATTAGCAATGAACCTAGTAATTGTCCGGAAATATATATTTAATTCATAAAAAGTCTTAAATCATGACATAATGATGGGGAGGTTTTTAAAAGAAAATGAAATACTAGTCATCACAAAATAATTGAGAATGTTGGAACTGTTCTTTTTTCCTGACAGTATAAAACTTTTTACCATTTCTTTGCCAACATGTATAATTTTCATTATATTCATACATGTAAAATAAATTAAAATTAATTTACATAGCAATTTTTCTAGAAATAAGCCTTAGCTATAGAGGTAGAACAGAAGAATGAAAATAATGCATTGAGATCTGTCTTTTTTGAGAAAATTAAAATTTTTACAAAAGTAATATAACATCTAATATATGTTGTAATATATACATGTATTATGATCAGGCATAATAGGATGAAATTAAGTTTTGGGAGATTAATGCTGACTATCTATTAAAAAACCCAAACAAACAAACAACCAAAAAAGAAGAACAAAAACAAAAACAAAAAAACAGAACCAAAAACCTCTAAAAAATGACTGTCTCAAATTAGGTTCTGGAATGTTCTTCCAATAAGTATTGCTGAAGACATGACAGTTGTGATATCTCTAGTTGCACAGAAAAATATATATACAGCAGGCAATATTTGCACAATGTGGGCAGGTCCTTCAAATCTTACCTTGTCTATTGATCTTTCATTCTTTTGGTATTCTATTTCACCTATAAAGAAATCTTTAACTATTTGGCCTTGAATCTAATTTTTTTTTCAGGATTTTGAATTGACACCACTATATTTCTGTGAGCAGTAGAAGCTTTTGGGTCCTGATTTGATGTCCTGGTGATAAAGGTTCTTCTGAGACAGGACTGTTGTTTCCTCCAGTAATTCATCATCAGTTTTCTTCCTATGGCTGGTTTTTAAACTGTCAGATTATATGCTATTTTGGCTGCACTGGATAATGGGATGTCAGCACAGTAGTGTGGTGAGTCAAGATCCTTCAGACTTCCTTAGTGTTCTTAATAAGATGTTCGTTTGTGTACAAAGATGAAAGCTTTTTCATTTTTTTTAGGTTGTGGTTTTCGTAATGAAGATTGAGAAGCATTTTGATTTTTTCCCCTTCAAATCTGCGAACTTTCTTTCATTGCCAGAAATAAATCTGTCCTTCTCAAACAGCCCACTAACTTTAAATGTTTCCAAGCCCTCTAGCCAAAGTGTTTCTCTTCAGAGCAGGAGTGTTTGTAACACATGTATTGGAGCTACTTCACAAGAGAAAATAAATATATAAAAAAAAGTCTTCAGTCTTGAACAAGCATGAAAATTCTGTTTCAAATGTCTTCCCTGCTGCTCACAGAGCCTTAAAACAGGGTTTATCCTGGAGTGCCTTCTGAGTTGTAATTGTGATTACATCAATCTCCTCTTTTCAGTACTGTTACTCAAAATAGTTTGCCAATCTTTCTTCACCATATGAGATGTTATACTCTTATGCTTAGGTTTCATTATTTGGTACTCCAGGCAACACAAGAGATGATCTATTTATGATATATATCAGATTCGTCAAGTCTCAATGTCTCTGATGGGCTTTACAATTCATATAAAACCAGAATATTCTCATATGTTATGAAAAAATGTTTTCATTTGTTTTCTGGTATAGACATGATTTTAAGTATTCAAAGCTGATGTTAACTAACCCCTCTGAAGTTTTCTACACTGATGTATATTCATAGATATAGTGTGTTAACTCCAAGAACCTTACAACCCAATCAATACTGACTTTTAAAGGTTTGTATTGTGCTGCAAATCATTATGTATTCCTTTAATTCCGGATGTTTTCATCATAAACGATTATAAAAAGTAATGTTCAGATATGGACCTGTATATTCCTTAGGGAAAGAAACAGTGTATTACTTCCTTGGAAAGTGGGTTTTGCCATTTAAAATATTAAAGAACAAGCTTGTAAGAGTACTTCGACTTCCATTATAATTCTAGGGAACAAATTATGGAAATATAAGTTTATTCTGCTAACTTCAGACATTGTGAAACTTTGCAGAAAATAAGACTGTCAGAGCTAAGACTGTGAGCTAACCTCTCAGAACTGTTAAAATCATACAGAACTCAGATGAATGTGAAAATTGGGTGCCTACTCCACTGTAACCTCTGTCAGCATTATTAACTAGTGTAAGATTGTATTAGAAATAGACTGCTCTCTCCAAGAGCTAATATGAATTAATTTATGACAGAAGGACAGAAACCTCAGATTATATTTTGATAAACTTTCCAAAGTTTGAATGCAATATTGAACACTTCTTTCTGCAGCTTTCTTCTTGGGTATTACTCCCAGCAGCTGTCTGGTTCACAGGCTGAATTGTCATCCTACCTGTGTCCGTCAGAGGATGTTGTTGAGAAGTTCAACCCTTCTGTTATACTAAGACAAGGAAGACAAGGAAATGTGTGGCTTAGTTCATCAACCATGTATGACACTTGACTGCTGTAAAGAGCAACAGGCTAACTGAGAAATTGCCCATAGCTTCTAAAAGGAAGGGGTGCTCCTGGCATCTGACTCTACAGAGTTGCTTCTCCCTTGCAGACATGCAACTTAATTTAACACTATAAGGTAGATATTTAAAAAGCCATTAATGTGCTGTTGGGCTAAAAACAAGGTGCTTAACTACACAAGAATTTTCAAATTCCCCCTTTTCAGACAAACCAAGCACAACCTCATCCTCTGAATTTATTTCTGAAGTCTCAGGAATTTTGTTCCCCTTTCCATATCACTGTGGAATCACTGTTGATTTCATATATGATCACATCTAAGACAAAACAATCACTTCCTGTCTTCTATTTTTAAAAGGAAAAATTAATTCTGACTTCGTAGGCTTCAAATGCAGCTTCTTCTCCCGCAAGTGAGAAAGAAAAGTCTTCTCCATTCTACTTTCATTAGAGAGTTGCACTTAAAATAAAGAACTGTTGTTTTTATTTTTTTTTTCAATAATCAAGACTATGAAGCATTTTTGTCACTGAAGATGCACAAATCATCTCAGATTCTAGATATGAATCTACCCACTTGTTTCAGCTGGCTATCTGCAGAGTTCTCCATCCTTCACACATTTGTCTCTGCTCATAATATTTGTAAAATCTACATTTGTGCTGCCAAGGGAAATCTGAGAACTTAATCTGAAAGATAAGAGCAAAGGGGGATCTGCAGTCATGCAGGATACATAAAAGCCTTCATTTCTGCTTTATGCAGTTCAGTCTAGTCTCCATTGTCCTTGTATAATATTTACTGCCTAAGTGGTAAGTGCATTACAGAGGATTGTGTTAACTAAACTGAAGAATTAGAACAATGGAATTATTACTGTTTGATCTAGAAACATGTATAAAAATACCTTTTTGTTGCTCTTGGAAACAAAATGGAATCATTTTCTCCTGATAAAAGGTTCGCTTAGACACTTACCAGAGTAGTGTCTGATTTTAAGTACTCCTGCTTCTTGTTTTCATAAAGCATTGACCAAGGTCTTCTTTGACTCAATTTCCACCAAGAAACAGTAATGAGTAATAAATTCTTTGGAAGAGCTATGTGGATGTATCTGTCTTAGAGGATCACCATTCTATATTTTCCGCTTATCTTACAATTTAAGTATCAAAAAGTACATCACTGAGATGTCTTACTCATATCAGGCTCCGGCCCTTCAGACATAAAGAAGGCAAGTGAAAGCCTGCAGCTTTTCAGATTTTCATTATGTTCACATATTCAGATTATAACTGTGCAGTCCATTTCTATTTGTATTGTACTTTAATAAAGATACTCAGTTTGTCTATGATCCTGCACGATGCAGAAAAGCGGTATCACCTTATGAACAGTAATGTTCCTGGTCTTGTTTGTGTGTAAAGAGACAGAATTAAATAATGTAGAAGAAGAGATACATGGCATCAATTCCCTGTGTGGTTATGAACATCATATCTGTAGGTATGAGGCCAAATAACTGCTTGAAAACCAGAGCATTTCCAGCTTAAAAACTATTTTATGTTTTTTTTCATTATATAAATATGTATAAAAATATACATATATAAATATATTTAAACGAATTTCTAGTTTGTTATAATCCAAAATAAAATCAGAGCTTCAGGTGAAAAAAATCAGTTATTGGTTTGGAATTTATAGCATTTGAATATTTCATCAAAATTATTTTTAAAAATTGAGTTTTATGTTGTAAACATTTCATATAAATCAAGCATGACATTATTATTGTATTGCTACTCAAAGAGTACATATACAACTGGTGTAAAAGGCTTGCAGTATGATATGTTTGTTCTGAATGTGTTGACTTTTGACTTGTTCAGTTATTGCCAGCACTTCAAAGCGTAAAAAGGAAAAGGAAGAAAAGTCACAAAGAGTGAAATGAAATCTGAACTGGGTCTTACAGCTTAAGACATAAATCTCTTCTTGAGATAAACTTCAAACTGAAGAACAAAAACTATGGTTTGTGAAAGCAAGACTTCACAGGCTTACACAACCAAAGAAGGTCTTTACAATAGCTTTGTAGCAACTGGCCCAGATTTAATATATACAATGAAAATTTCCAGCAATTAGAATGTCACTTAGTCTCATGTACTAAGGTATCATTCTTTTTGCTTTCATGTGCTAGACTGTATTGCCTCCTATAAAATCTTCATTTTCCTAATGTACATGAGTAACCAACAGGTTGTGTAAATGTTTTGGCACATACATACTGTTTCTTTTTATGTAGATAAAATAATTACCTTACTATCCATCACACTATAAACTGTGACAAACTGCATGTATGTGTTTCTTCTTTGCTTGTTTCTGTAGCTGTTTCCTTTGATTTCAAAATTTTAAAGCCTTCGGAAGTCCATGGGTTAGAAAGGGAAGACTGCCCAGTATAAACATATTACATTTTACTGTCTTGCCAAAAACATATTAGAAAAAAAAGGTGCCAAACCCCCCACCTATTATAAAATCAATTTAAAAACCCCCAACAAACAAAAACCAAACAAAATCAAAACCTTTCCAGACATAATAGTAGTTTGATTAGTCTTCAACTGTTTGGATTTACATTTTATCTGGAAAGTAACTGTTTTAATGCTGATTAAAATTTTATTTCAGGTTAACAGTTTTACACATGAATATAGTTTTAACAGAAATATCTATTTAACAGTTCTAATAAATTTGATATTGTCTTAGACAACCTAAGAATTTCTTTGTTTCAATAACTGCAAATTCATAAATTATCTTTCTGTCACTTTTTTCCTAAGAAATATTAAAGCAGTACTGCAAATGTAGTTAAGAGTACTTTTCAGAGTAAATAATTTTAAAATTCATAGGAAAATAGTTGATATAAAGCCCTCTGTATGGAATATAATGAGTCCATTACAATTGCTAATGCACTTTACTGAAAAATCTCTCCAGTTATAATATAAGCATAGATAAAGCTCGTGTTCTGACTGATCAGGTTTAATACTTCTTGGTAATCCAAAGGTAAAGACAATTATTGCTTGATATAAATTGAATCTACTGGTGATGGGTACAAATACAAAAAACAAGCATGTACAGAATGTCTTTATTGGTACTAATCTAAACAAACTTCAAGTGAGGTGGGAATAAAGAACCAGGTGTTTTGTTTTGTTTAATATGATTATATTAATGAAGTAATTTTAAAAAATAGAGTAGTTTAATATCTGTGGTACAAGAGATTGATAGGAATGGGAAGAGTGAAAAGAGATGAACACTGAAGAACAGAAATAACTAGAAAGACGGCACATAAACGGTTAGGACAAGACAGGTGTGGCATGGACAGATTTATACACCATTCAAATTTGGGGCTCTGTTCCTGTTTTTCAGTGTTTAATAGAATGACAAATTTCAATTACCATCTTTTTTAACTTAAGACATTATACACTTTTGGTTAAAGGTTTGGTGTAGAAGACAGGGAGCTACTACTTTGTTATGAATGCTTATCTGGAAATACCAATTTCTATCTTTTATTTGTGTCAGTATATTCTGGTATGTGCACATTGTTTCACTTACATAGTTTACATTTTCTAACACGTCTTAGTATAGGACCTGTGTATTTTAATGGCTGTCTAGTGTTGGTAGGCTGTATTCACTGTTCTGGCAAGACCTCTGGATGATTCTGTTTCGTGGAAACTTTGATAGATTTGGGTTTTGGTTTATTGTCAAAAAAGTAGAAGAAAAAAAGAAAAGTATTTTTGAGGAGAACAGTTAGTTTAAATAGTTCTAGTAAATTAACTTGAAGCAGTTGTTCTGAACACGCTCAGCTTGAGAACTGAGCTTTCTACAGAAGCAAGTTTTACAAAGAGGGGATACATTTTTAGGAGAACAGACACTACTGGACATAAACTGACAGTTATCTTCGATCTGGAATAGGAAGAGCAAAGTCTCTTTGTGGTGACTCCTAATTTGAAGGAAATCTCTGGAAAGTCTCTTGAAAGGAGATATGGGTGGGATTCCACCATCATTCATGTCTAAATTCATGTCTAATTCCAGAAAAGGTGGGTAATTTGCACTAAGTGCAAATCCCATCAAGATAAACAGCTTCCCTGAGCAAGTAGAAACAGTATTGAGGGTTGTTTTGAGGTGTTAGGGCTTAAATTTGCATCCTGAGTAAGAAATCTATGCTGACAGAAGGCATTCACCCCGAAAACTGAATCCAACTCCAAAAGAAACTGAAAGAAAAATGGGCAGAAAAAAAATGTGTCATGTGGGAAAATTTCTAAGAACACACCTAAATAAATTTTGAAGGATAATTATCAAACTGTTTCTGAGTTTTAATTCTAGCTATTTTGGTCTTTTTTTTTTGTTTTTGTTTTTGTTTTTTGGTCTCTTAAAGCAATATTTATTGGTCTGTGGTGTTTTCACTGCAGTAGTGATTGCAGAATTGAACTATCCAGTTGTGACTTTCTTTTTTTTTTTTCACCTACAAACCTTCAAATTCATATGAAGATGTTTAACATTCATATACAAATGTATGTACTCTATGTATCTTTTAAGCTAAGGTAAACTAGTAGTCTAAGCATGCTTTTCCCTACAGAAAATGTGAAACTTTATTTGGTTAAATAAATAAGCACAAGTGAACACATACATTTGCCTTTGATGCGAGTCATATAGATGTTTCTAATTCTATGCGCGAAGACGTATCATTAGCTTTTTGTCTTTTTGAAGAGGCCTCTGCACTAACATTATACTTTGATTTGTTTTAGCCTGCCTCACACAGTCACTTGTTTGTTTGCATTCAGTCCAGGTGTAAGTTGAAATTGATAAGAGCTGGCAGTGTTTGTTTTATTGTGAACCTTATTCAGCCTGATATTTAATTATGTTTCCAGGTGGGTTTGTAATGTGGTTTAATAGTTTTATTTTACTCCTGTGATTATTTTCTGTTTGTTCTAATTTCTTTTTGGCTCTTTCTTGACCTTGAGGTGAAAAAACACAGAGATGTATTCCCTCAATTTAATGCCAGTCTGAGGTGTTTCTCCTGCATCATCAGATCAATGAAAAGTAAATAGCCTACACTTCTTGTTTCACAGTGCAGTATTGATCTTTCTTTGGCTTTTGCTTTCCTTTTTCTCTGCATCTTGTGTCTTTCAACCCCTGGGACCGAAGTGATTGCCATAGGTTGGACAAGCTAACAAGCGCATGATAAGGAACTAGTGTTTTGTGGTATACTCACATTCTCATGCCTGGTATATAAAGCCTGGACCTGTCCGCATTTAAAGAGAGGTGCCATTTTGTGTATGGCACAAGTCACTATGTAAAAGAGCCACAGGGAAGGCATCGGAGCAGCAGAGGATTTTCGTCTCCACACTGTTATTTTATTTGTACAGCTGGTGCCAAGCTGGGTGAGGACATTACTCCTCTGAAAAGTAAGACAAGCAGCCTGTGGGGAATGCCAAAAGCAGCTTTTTTCTATGGCGATAGATGGGATGGTGGCAGCCTGTGGGTAAGTCTGAACTCGATCTTATAATGTCTGTGATATGTGTGTCAAGTCCTATTTAAATTTGGAGTGGTAGAGATCTATGCAGAAAGATTTGGAGATTAAATGAATATATAGAATTTCTAGTTGGAAATGGGACAGTCAGAATCATATAGTGAGTATATTTTCTAGCTGAGAATTGGACTGAGGAAAGCTGAAGTCTGTATTTTATTTAGTAAATAAACTGAATTAATCAAGTAAATTCTGATAGGCTGAGATTTTTATGTTTATTTTTCTCAAAATGTTGTGGAAAATATTTTCCCTTTAAATTTTAGCCCAGTGGCAAAACCTTGGTTTTTAATGCTTAGGAATAGTGCCTGAAGTGTCTATGGGTCCTCAAGTGCAACACAGATTAAGAAATCAAATCTCTCAATTTTGACTCCGGGCCTTTAACTGTGCAAAGTAATGTCTGGTACTGAAAAGTGGTCAAATAAATAATTGATATTATAGTAAATGCTATGCAGTGTATTGTTTCTTTCAGGGAAATAAGTATTTGTGATGTGCAGTTTAGAAGTTTTCTGATGTTCCTTTAGGTTTGTGAGAGTGCTGTTCATATCTCCAGGTGTTTATATAGTCCTTAATGCTGTTGGATTGCTACATGTTATTCTGTTGTAAATTAGTCTCATTTAACTTTCAAAGCATTTAAGTTGGTTTCTGAGTATATATTCACTAAATATAGCATGTTCCAAAGTAGTATATAGTATAAATCATAAAAGAATTTATACAGTCAGTAAAGAGTACGTGTTATTTAATCTGTAATTCAGTACAGGGACTCCTCCTCCTCCTCCTCCTCCTCCTCCTCCTCCTCCTCCTTCTCCTCCGGCTCCTCCTCATTATTATTATTATTTATTATTATTATTACTACTAATAATAATTATTAGTATTATTATATGCTTATTATTGGTATTATTAGTATTATTATATCATTGTATTATTAGTATTATTATATAATAATTATTATTATATTTTATTATTATGGTTATGGTTATTATTGTTATTATTGTTATTATTTTGCTATAGGTACTAGTGTCTTACATATGCATCTGTGGACATGTTACTTTTATACTTTTTATTATTGTGTTACAGTAGCTAAAGAAAACTGTGCTAATACAATAGTAAACTGAATTCTGTATTGTTATATTATTATTAACAGCACAGTGATATACAAGTTTCATATTTCCCATGGATACCACTGCAATGCGGTTTGTTGGCAGTATTTTCAGCTGTACACTTTTATAATGTGGATCTTTGTTGTTTAATATGTTCTTAAAAAGTCCGTGTACACTACACAAATTATGCCTAATGTAGGAGCTATTCTATCTCTTTCTAGTTTTATGACATTTTACACTTCTTGGAGCTAGATGATTGTTCTAACCCAAGCTATTATGTAATCCTTAGGGTAACCCTGCTGCTGATTTGAACGCTATTAATTTTCTATTATAGTGTGCTAAAGATGTTCTACAGTGTGAAGCTCACCTGCATTATTGAGTCAATGACCAATTGCAGTTACTCTGTGGCAGTTGGAGCTTAACTCAACCCTTTGGGATCTCATTTATTATTTGCAGATATTGATTCTGGAAAAAGAAAAAGCTAAGATGTGTGAATCTAATACTGAATTAGACCTAGCCTACAGCTGTTAACTCCTAATGGTCTGCTTACTATATATGTGCCAACTGAAGCTTGTATTTCTTAATGTTTTCATGTACAATAAGGTATTTGCTGCTACTTCATAAATATTTAAAATCTTCTATGCAACCTGCTTAGTCACATAGCAGCAGCTCAGATAACTGCTATATTTAAACTGAGTTCAGTCTTAATTATTTTCGTGATTCCTTATTAATAGTATATGGAGAATAATAAAATATTTTAAGCAATGAAGTTTAGTGTCATGTTTTTGCATAATTTGCACAAGAATCTGAACTAGCAAATTTATATAAAAATCTGCTTTAATTCCCTAGGCACAGCAGTGCTTGGTGCTTGTGAATTTGCCTTTAGGACAAGGGCTATAGTTGTATAGCAAGTAAGGATATAATCTCCCATTTTGTCCTGTCATATTATCTATATGGTAACTCTCCAGCTCCACTTCTTGCTGTAATGCCTTTATATAATCATAGCAAGAATCACTGTGAGTACTTTTTCTTTTCCCACTTCATTTTGTTCTTCTCTTTTTGCATATGAAGTAAAAAGCTTCTGGAATTTTTTCAGAGTTGATTCAGCGGTGTTCCATACTCACCTAAATGCCCTTTATCATGGACTGTAAAACTCTAATCAATTGATCATCATCGATTATTTGATTAACCCCAAATCAGTACTAGGTGAGGTATCATACAAACCAGAGAAATTTATATCTTTTAGGTAGGAAAAGCACAGGAAGGAAATGAGGGGAAGGGTTATTTGGGAAAGCCTGGTAGATAAAACTTGCCGACATTCTTCAGAAATGTGACTGTTAATAAAAAGGACACCACAGAAACAATACTGTTTGGCAGAAAAGTGAAGTATTTAGGTGACTCCACTTTTAGAGACATATCAGTGTGTATTTTCAGGCTATATTAAGTTTTCCTTTTTTTTTTTTTTTAAATTGATTATTATCTATGAGCCTTCTATAGTCTAAAGTTCTCTTGCACCGTCTAGTCTCTCAAGAACATGCAAAGAGCTGTGTACACTGCTCTAGTTTATGCACTTCCGAATATTTAGATAGAAAAGAGGTATACAAAGATAAATGCAGCTAGAAGTGGTACTGCCCCAGCAGGTGATAGGGAACGTTTTCATTCCAGTAACTTTAAAATTCTGTTTACAGTTAAGTTAGATGTGAAGATAATTGGTAATAAGAGACAGCAAACAGCTCTTTCACAAAGCAGCTTAAAAGTACCTTTCCTGAAGTTCAATCATCATGTTCAAACTGCTCTTCTAATTTAGTTATTATTATTATTATAGCCAATAAGAAGGTATCTTTTATCTGACTTCAAATACAATGTCAAAGGCCACATGGAAACAAGCATTTCCTCAAACCAGGGAAACTGGAACCTGTGGTGGGATTGCATTTAAAATTAATCCAGTTTCAGCACTGAAGAGACATCTTTAGTGCAAGCGAGGGATAGAAGCCGAGTGTACTTAGTCTCAGAAATCCTCTTTGGGTTTGCAGTGTTTTTCAAAATGGTGCTGCTGCAGGTCAGGTAGAAGCACGCTTGTCAGGCTGTTAATGTAGCAGTGCAAGATGGCACAGTAATCACTGCAAAGTGAATAAAGCATAAGGAAAAGCAGCCAGAGAGAAAAATTATTACAGCTTGGTCAGAGGAGTATAAAGATTAACCCAAGTTCTGCTAAAGACTTGGCAAAGGTGTCGGAGCACTGGTACATCCAAACTCTAATAAAAATGAATCAAGATCCATGGGAGATGGCCATGCAGATTTCAGCTTAAAACTTTTTTTTCTTTTTGCTTATGCTTTTAATTCTCTTTTTTAATGTGAAATAGGAGCAAAATGAAAATTAAATTTGTGAAATAGATTTAAAAGATAAAAGTAGAAAGTCCATAAAGTTTCGTATTTCTTTCTTTTGTCTCTTTTGAGTCTCTCCATATATAATTCTGCTGAACAGAGAATACAATAAAACAGTACTTAACCAAGTTTCCTTGAAAAAATTTGGGTGCTCAAATACACTAAAAAATTAAAAAGCCAAAGAGAAGGATCTGTCCTTCCCAATTCTGCCTATTTCTTGACAAGAGATGAGTCTGCTGTCCAGTACAGACTGTCGGTGCTGGAGTGTGGAGCATGTTGGCATCCAATGAGTCCAAACTGGTCAGTGGTGGGAATCTCAGCACTCAGCCCTTCCCTGATCCTAGAAAAGATAACTTTATAACAAGTGAGGTGTAGTTCAACAATACAATGGTTAGTGAGCATCTAAAAATTTGGTATTCTACTCCATATTCTACTCCAAAATCACATTGACTCCTGACAGAGGAAGAAGAAAATTAAACAGTAAGGGTATAAAGCAAGGCATTGATTACATTCAAGTTTTTCATATAGTATTTTTGTATGGAGTACTTCTTGACTGAGGCGAGTTACAATTCCTTCCTTTACAACCTGTTTCAAAGATGGTCAGCATATAAGACTAGTAATATGTAATGTTAAAATACAATCTATTTAAAATATTTCATTGTTGTTCTAAACTTCAGAGTGTAGGTCTGAGCTTCAGAGTTTGGAGTCAGCATTCTAATTTGGATACTTTCTTCAGCACTTATCTGACTACAAATAATATACAGTATCAGGAATTTCTTCTGGCATTCATTGGAAGTGAACATTGCAATCAGCTGATGTAGTAATCCCTCCTACATGCACTCTTTCTCCTCCCTCCCTTCTTGTTTAGAAAAATATTATTTTCTGAATTGCAATGTATTGTTATGTGAGCCACAGTGTCTGTTCCAGGTTAGTCAAGGCCTTGACAAAATTAGATTATGTAAGGATGTAATGAAAAGAGCTGTAGCTAGAGCATTTACAACAGCCAGGCTGACGTATTAGTTTCTTTTATATATCTTGAGGCAATGGAGATATTCTTACAAGATAATGTCCTCTGCTATTGCTTTGTTTGTAATTACCATCAGATGTAATTTAGAATAATACAGTGATGTAAAATTTATTTAGACTAAATTTTATTGTAGGTGAAATTTTACATAAATGGTGACAGTATTTATGTAATAAAGGCAAGATTCTGAAACTGCACATGCCAGATCTAACTTGTCTATGGACTAACTTTCTATTTGATATATTTTAATACTATAGAACATTTTGAAACATCAGAAAGTGATGGCAAGTGGCAAGATAAGCTATGAAAGGAAGAGAGTGGAATTGTCTTACATTACACTAGTTTAGATAAAGTCAGAATCTTAAGATTAATAATTATGAAAAAACAATGATCTTTGAGCAAAAAGAAAACATAAATGGGAAGTGTCTTGAAGATGTCTTTTTTCTGTACTATTTATGGATACACAATTGTTCAGTCTAACAGAAAAAGCACAGATACGGGTATTTCTGTAGGCTAAAGCCCTTTGGTTTGTTTCCCATTAAAGATCACACACAGAGGGTGAATAGGGGGACTGGAGCAAGCCAGCGATATTACCTGTATCCACTGGGAGATGCTCCAGAGTTTATCTTTATCCTAAAGGGTAAAATATATTTTTTAAACATGGTCTTTGATATTGAAAACAAAATGTAATAGTCAAACAGAGGAGTAGTTTTGCAAAGTGCAAGGAGAATTAAATAGTCACTCTGTATTTCTTTTTCCTTATTATTTTGTACTGTTCTGTTTTTACTATACACCACACTATATACCTCAGAAAACAATATGATATATAGAGAAAGAGGTGGGTTTTTTTCTGAATTCCTGTATTAATAATGTCATCATCATCCTAACATAATTATGATAAGAAAATATTCCCGTTTTCCTTGTCATGAAAGAGATTGACAGATCAGTGATGTTATCCATTGCATCGTAGTATTTGTAGTTAGAACATGGTAGGTGCTTTTGCAAAGATTTTGAATCAATCTTTTGGGTTTTTTTAGTCTTCACAAATGTAGCATTAGACTATATTGTGAAATATTTAGGGTCTTATAGCTCTGGAAAACCCTATAGCTGTCAAGACTAAAAAAAAAGAATAGTGTTTTTTCATAAATTTACCAATGAGAGAAAAGTAGGGTAGTCATGGTATCTAGTTATAGTTACATGATGCTTTATAAACAACTAAAATTAATTTCAATGTAACTTTTTCTCCCTAGGAACCAGGAAGTGTGAAACTTACTTCTTGGTGTCTTTGATTAGAATTATCTTATATACTAGTTTCAAAAAAATGTCTTGAGTTATAATGGTTAGTTTCATTTTGTAGATTCTTGTGGGATACTTTTATTGTTACTTTGGGTATTTTAGTAACCCAAGAGTCAGTTCCCCTCTTTTAGCTGTTGTCTGAACATTAAGCTGCCCACTCGATGCCATTGGGGATGAATAGGGGAGATGGTTATTTTGGACCAAACAAGTTTAAGCCAATTTAAATCTTCCAGAACTGAAAAAGTGATAGAAAAGACAGATTTCTAACCTGTGTTTTGCAAGACCAAAATAAACCATTTTCTGGTGGATTGTGGTTTTGGAATGTTTGGATAACTTTATCAGAGAAAAAAAGCTTTTTATGTCCTACCAAAGGTCTGTTCCTTGAGAAGAAAAAATATTTCTTGTGTCTGGGGAAAGAGACTACTGAAGATCCAGAAAACAGAGAGCAGAGTTTGGAGCTGTTTTGGTAGGCCAGTTTGTTGAGAAAAAAATATACTAATCTGATGTTATTTGCAAAAGGTTTTTGTGTTTCTATATTAGGAAGCAAGCAGATCATTTCTTTGTTTATTTTTCAGTCTTTAATTTTTCAGTGATCTCAGTGCACTTGATTATCTTGAGGTGAGCAAGGACTTCAACTAGGCTACTGCTTTAACCACTTGAATTTTCTGTAGAATAAGTATGTATTCATCTATGTAGGTGCACAATGTGTATGTGTCTATTTGCTCATTGTTTCAAGTCCCCTTACACAGACAGTTTCTGTAAGCTAATCTTCTGCAGGGGTAGTTTGTTCAGAAACAGAACACAGGTAATAAAACCCTCTGCCTCCAAATTAAATTGATTGTAGAGTTAATTGGTAATAGGATACTTGCAAAGGTTTTCCTTCATGTTTCAAGGTAGAACCTGAATTATCTCAATAGTGTACATTTAAAACTACATTTGTTCTGAGCTATTAAGAGTCTTGTAAAGTGTACTAGGTAGGAATGAGCAAGCTTTGGGGGTGAATCAGGGCTGTGATCATGTCTCTCTATAACTTATTCATTCACTCTTACATTTATTCTTGGAAACCTATAATTTATTCATCTTGAAAAGCATTAGAGTATGAACAGTGGCTCAAGCAGGAGGCTTCTGAAATATAATCCTGATAAGATACATATTCACTCTGTACCTTTGGGTTAATGTCTCAAGTTCCACAAATGAATTTACATATCTGTATAGTATAGGTGGCTTCTGTGAAGTACTGCGGAGATGTTTGTGATACTCTTTAAAGATCAATAAATAAGCTAATGTCAAGAATTTTTATTCTTGGACTTAATGTATTGGTGAATGCTTCTCATTCTGGGAAAGGAGGAATTCCAGCTCCTCTGCCCAGTCACTCAGAAGGGCACTAGTTCATCACATGAGGTTGCAGTATATTTAATATTAGTGATGCTAAGTGTCTGAATTCATATTTACCTGAATGTGTCTGCTCGGGGAAGAATATGACTAAAAAAACAATTGTCCTCAGTTTCCAATGTATCTATTCCCACTTTTTTAGTAGAAGCTACAAGCAAATGGAACAAATCTTTATGCTCTGAAATACTAGAACAGCTTTACACTGTGGCCAGAAATGGTCTAGTTGGAGTGGGTCTCTCAAGAATATTATGGCCTGCACCTTTATCCTCTATCGCCAGTTCTCCTCAATTTCCATGTATACATTTTTCCTTCATTCTATTTACAGCCAGACAATAATTGAAGAACCTTTTTATGTTGCACAGGAAGGACAATCTGGCTCCTAAATATGAGTCATGAAGCAGAGAATGCTGTGAAGTTACAGCCAGCTGAGACTTAGAAGCATACAAATTATGCTTTTAGATACAATTTCAGTTATACTCATCCTGTACTTGGATTTGAAATCTATTTTAATTATTGCTTGATTTTGGCACTGCTTTTATATACTGCCTGATATAATTAAAACTGAAAACAGTAGAATTGCCTCCAATGATGAATTATAAATTTAATTTTGACCTTGGAACCCATCTTATGACTATTCTAAATTTTGGGGTTTTTTTTATCAAAGATATAGAACAACTCCAAGTAACATAGAAGCAAAAAGCTACGAGACTGTGATGAAACTTTTTGTTTTCTGTTCTGTATTAGTAAAATTGTTAGTAAAATAAAGTGATCTGAAACTTACCAAATATATCAAACACATTTCACTAAGAACTGCTATTAAAAATATCTATATCCACTAGGATGAAAGAAAAGGCTTAAGTTCTTGTATAGTTGAATTCAGCAGGATTATTCAGATGAAAAATATTAATCATTATTTCAAATGTTTGCAAAGTTAATGAATTTCTGATTAAATATCTATGCACATGTTGTTTACAGGATCTGCTGTTAAAATTGCAACAATTATTTTCTAATTTTTTGTCTGCAAGTTTATTGTCATATTTTATATTCCATGGAAATTACCTAATAAAAGATCTTGTTTCAAGAACTGTGTCATTTTGGAGTAGAAACAAAAGCTTTTTGCATACTAGTTAATGATGGGTATTTTTTTTTAATTTGGGATTTTTGTATGGGAAGAAAATACTGTCAGTGAAGAGTCTTAATGTTTTACTTGGGTGGCTGTATAATTCTCCAAAACTATGTTGCTGTGCCTTGTGGAAATTTGCTTTAAAGGTAAGAGATGTAAATCTCCTGCAGCTGAATGCACTGTTCATAGAAGCTTAAATTTATTCTACATTGCACAACAGAGCTGATCTCTATAAACAATTTTATTATGTTCTTTTGTAAACATTTTGAAAAAGAAAATTCTTGTTTTAACACAACAACATACTGCATTTTCATTGCTGAAAGAATTAGATTGATTGCAGTGGCACCTAAGATTGACAATACATAGATTTCTATTATGACACCCATGGTTTTAGTGCTATACTGCAGAGGAATCCTTCCTTAAATGCATCCTTGTATAAAATATTGACCTAGAGGACTTCATTATTCAAGCTGGAGAGACAGTCACTACTTAACTGTAATGAACGGTTTCTGTGTTACATTGAGAATACTTTGGAAAATATGAGAGTTGTCAAATCTCTTGAAAATCCTGTCTTTATAGTACACATGACAATAAAGCTATGGCTGTATTTTCTGTTAATAAAAGCAAAGCCACAGGCAGATGTGAAGGATATCATGGTATACTGTCAGAAAGCTAAGAAAAATGAGAATTTTGTTAAGAAGTAGAAAAGGACAGGCCAATGACCTTGGGAAGGTTTAATAGATACAGCTTGCTTTTTCTTTTTTTGTCCTTTTTTTTTTTTTTTAACTATTACAGGGAAAATAAAGATAATACAAAGAAATATACAGTTAGCATATAAAGTTTAGGAATGTTAACTAAAATTCATCATTGTTTCAAAACAAAATCAGGTAATACATAAAGAAAAAAATTACAATAGTTATCAGAAACACAGGACAGTTTGAGTGACTCAACATTTCCTACACTATTTCAGAACTTTTGTCATTCCAATGCCTACCTAAGATTAGTTCTCTAATATTTGAATGATTCTTCTACCGAGTGACTATTTGGACCTGAATGAAGAAGGAAAAAAATCGTGCAGCAGCAGTGACTGTGATGTTTACTCCACTTCCTATAGAACCAGAAGTAAGTGGTAGGAGTTTACCATCCATGATGTAAAAGGAATGATACTTCAGTTGTCCAAGAAGTACAACAATAATTTTCAAGAAGATAAAGAGATAATTAAATTCTGTTGAAAGCCAATTATGCCTTAGGTATCTAATTTATATTCTCTTGTAATATCTTTATATCTCTTTATGTCAGTGTATATACATGTGTACAATTAATATCAATTATGTTCTTGGGACTGTGAAATAAATGTGTGTAGCAGGCATCTCTTGTCTATGACCAGCATTGTAGCTTAGACTGCATCTTCTCTTGCTCCATAGGCTATGCATTCCTGTTTACTCAGAAAAGTAAAATAAATTTACAAAACTGGATTATAATTAAGTAAACTCACAGAGAAATGGCCAAAAAATAAATATTAGGTTTTGTTTTGTTTTATATTGTAAAAGTCATGCAATTTCAGAGTCCACATGCTCAAATGCATCACTTAATAACAGAAATAATAGTCTTCATTTTCATCCATGTAATTTATTAATAACATATTATAAGCTTCTAACACATAACCATAGACAAGTTTGACTCTGGCTGTCTTTCATAGAACAGGGTAATCTGTGTATCGTGAATGAAGATCTAGTCAAACTGGATAATGGAGCAAAAAGAATTCTTGATTTTGCTCTTTGTATGAAATAATGTTAAGTGTATATACTTTATAATGAACTTTCTTTTGAAGAGTTACTTTCAAATACAATTTCATGCAAGACAAAGGTGCTCCTTTTTAGGCTCTGATGCTCATCTGCTATGGCACTTCTTCAGCGTCTTAAATGCAGAAATCCTTTCTTGCTCCAGAGCATTGCTATACTTTTGACAATGCTTTAACAGCAGGTCAAAGGTCTGCTTCAATGTCTTCACTTTTCTACAAGTTTCTCTAATTATGATTATTGCACAGGGTTTAATGCCATATTCCTGCCATTTGGTTTTTTGTTTTGTTTTTTTTTTCCCCATGTCAGGATGGCATTAGTAGGAAGTTGGTAGGGAGTTTAGTTGTGAGCATGTAGAAACAGTAAAGCTTCTTTCTTTACATAATAATAAACATATGCTTCACTAGCACTACAGAACCCTGAATTCACTGATTTCTTCAACTTGCTTAGCACTGAAGGAAGGTCAGGGAGGTTATGTGTCCATGTTGATTTGAAACATTTTTTACATTCCTCTCAACTGCTCCTGTTTTCAGGGTTTTAATTACCATCTATAAACACAAACCCCAGATTTATCTCTACCCCAATGACCTTTTCCCCAGAGTTAAAATTCTTATTTTAATTGTGTAAATTCTGTTGATTATTTAAAGGATCATCAAAAACTCTGCATATTACTCAAAAGTAAAAATCATTTTTCCTGCTTGAACACTGGGAACTCATGTGACTAGTCTACCTAAACAGGTGTAAAATCCAATTCCTACTTAGATCGCTAGTCTGACTTTATGGACAACACAATAACACACAAGAACTCCAAATAAAAAGTGAGCTTCTGATCACATCTATAAAATTCTCATGAGTTTCAGTTGCAGTGCTAGTCTCTGATTTAGAATCTCAGGAACTAGACTTATAAGTTTTTCCTTCAGTATGTTTCCTTTTGTACACAGGTCTCCTTTTTGGATTATGCAGCTACATTTAGTTAGCAACCGAAATCAGTCAGTCCTGTAGCTGAAACATTGTTGGCAATCAAAAGAGACTTTGTGTTCTGAATTTGCCATTACCCACAAATTCGACAACATTTGATGTCTCAAGAATTAAATACAGTGGTACCCTTGGAAATGTGTACATTTCAGCTTCTGTAAATAACCAAAGGCTCTGTAGTATGCTGCTGACCAGTGGTGGAATGTCATTTAAGAAGAAAAACAGTAGTTTCTACAAATCTATTATGCTAGTATCTTCTGTGCAACTTTGAGTGTGATGTCAGTGTGGAAATTAGAACAGACGGGATCTAAGAGTTGTTATAGATTAGAGAAACAGTGGGAAAGGAATGTGGTTAAAACAGGAATAAAAAGTTGTAAATGTTAAAGCTGAGAAAACAACACAGTATGGGAGCTCCTCTTTAGGTACTTCACAGCACTCATCTCAAATTTCTAGTTTTGACAATCTATTATGACTGTATCAAAAGTTATGATTTATTCATTTCCTTTAACCCCCCCCTCCCCCAAAAAACCCTAAACATCCCTAAGAAGATAAAACCCCCTATTATTTACAACTTGTCCTTTAATTTCTCAGCATAGTATACTGAATTTTTATCTCTAACTTGATTCAGTGGCTGGGAATTAAATATATGTTAAGCTTCAAAATTTGATAAAAATGAAGAAAATAAATAGCATGTATAACTGAAAGATGAGTTTATTGCCTTATGCTAATGCACAAATTTACTTACCTGCATATTCTTCACTATTGTTATGCTGTGCCAAAAAGCTGTTGAAGAAATGGATACAGCCTATGTGCACTATTCTCACATTTCTTTGTTAGAATGGGTGAATATCTGTGAGTTTGTAGTTCAAAGAAATACTGTGTTTTCCCAGTCAATGACATTGGCATTGCTACTTATCGAGCTTTGGTTCATAGATTATGACATAGGTCCTGACTGGGTGAAAGTAAATTAGATGTGTTCCATCTCATGCAC
>JAWWEV010000095.1:1814568-1819394 GCA_035583235.1 Hafferia zeledoni
ATGCCAATCAACACAAGATTAACAAAAATCTTCTTAAAGAAATTTGTTGGGCTGCTAGCACAAGACACTTTTGAAAAAAAAAGTAAAATTATAAATCAGAAACTAAATAAATCAAAAGTAAATAAAATATGAGTAAACTGTCATATTTTGTTGGTGGGAAGGTAAATAGTACAGGGTATTTGGCCTCCAATTAACTCCACCCTTAGATGATTGTGAGTTGATGGTATCAAGGAGCTATTTGTAAGGAGCATTAAGGTATATAAATATGGGAACAGATAAAAATATACCTTCCTAGAAATACTTGATTAATTTCTGGTCACTGTTTTCCTAAGAGATATGTAAAAAGAGGAAAAAATTGTAGAGGTGTCCCATGAAGAGGCTTCTTTTTTCAAATTTTGTAGAAGCGATAATTAAAATGGGATGTTAAATTATATACAAAAAGCATTCTTAAATAGAAGTTATGTGATCTCTTATTTATATCCTTTAAAGCAAAACAGCTAAATACTTGATGAAATATTTAACAGTGTAAATAAAATTCTCTTTTCAAAAGCAAAACTTACTACCAGCAGGTATCACAGGCAAAAGTCTCCTGAAGTTTAAGAGACAAGGAGCCACACGCAGACTAAAGTTTAAGCAACTTCCTTTGGAAGGAGGGGCAAACATGGTCTTAGGTAGTTTTGGGGATTTTAAGAGAAAGAATCAATTTGGCTGGGCAAGTTAGAAAACACAACTGTGCAGGGACAATAAAAAGTCTGCAGATATGCAGGCCCTTTGAGGGGAAATATCCATGTCAAAAAAGGTGCTGACAAGAGTGCTTCACTTGGTAATTTGGGATATATATAACAGATTTTTTTTTTTTTTGTATACTGTAGAGATCACTATTTCTGATCAAGAAGCCCCAAACTTTTTTTTCATTCAGTTAAATACTCCAGGGAACTGTTTGCTTGTGATGTTGAGTAGTATTGAAGTCATGTACAAGGTTTTCTTGCACAGTAAAGAATTTGATCCTGCAAACTGAAGCCCTGGCTTTAGTGTATCCCTGCAGGAATATAAGGACTTCTTTTTTTTTTCAGATTCAGAGTAAAGCCAAAAATACTGTCCTCTGAAATCTCTATAATAAGATGAAATGAAATATATTCCATATCCGCAAATCCCAGCAAACATAACTGGGACTTAACCTTAATGAGGGTAGTTTCTTCATTCAGATCAAGATACAAAGCAAGTGAAGGAGTCAGTTCTTCATTCTAGACAGGCTTTCTACAAAACAATAATATTGAGGTTCCTTGGGGTGAAATCCTGTTGCCTTTGTAAGGTGACTTGCATAAAGACGTTCCTATTGCTAATAAACACATTGAGTAGGAGATACTGGTATGATTTCAGGATTATGATGCATTACCAGGACAAGGCAAAAATAAGTCTTGCGTAAGGATAGTAAATTTCATATCCCGCTCCACTGTAATTACTTTTTAATCTAGTACACAGTGGCATTTTTTGTAAGGACAGTTTTGAAACAAAAGTCTTTAAAAAAATATAGACTGAAAGTGTTTACAAAATTGTTTTTTATAGGTGATAAATTCTACTTATGGTTTTTTGGTGCAAGTAAAAATATATAGGTTGGTAAAACACTGTGTAGTCTTTATACTTTTTTATTAAAAAGTATCTCTGATAACCTGCCCTATAAACAGGAAGAAATCAGAGTAATACACCATCTGACATTCACTGTAGCGAAATTGTCAATAGTAATCAGAATTATTGGTCAATAGTAATCAGAATTATGATGAAAGGGGGGGAATCTATTCTTTTTTATGTCTCATAATTAAGTTTAATCTGTACCTTGCTGAATTTATATTTGAATATAGTGTTTAAGTTTCCTAACCTCTCTGCTCCTAGATTAAGCCCTGTTTGGTGACCTTGCCTAAAACAGAGCATTCATGCTAACAAATATGGAGGTCATCTAGCCCAAAGCACATTATTTGTGTTTTAACAATTTAATAACAAGGTGAAGTGGAGCACTCTAGAGGATGGCTATAATAGCCTTATTGCTCTTTTATTATTAAGATCTCTTAAGATAATTATTTTCAAAATTATAATATAAGCTTTTTAAGAATTTCCAGCCCAAGCACTGATTTGTGCTGTCTGTGATTCCACTTCTACTCTGTTTCACACTGTGTTAATTTTCATTAAGTTCACTATGTTTGAGACCTCTTAAGGGATTTATTTAAAATTCTTTTGATTAGACACATACTGTATACTTTTACTGCTGTAACAATATCTATTTTTTCCAAAGATAACAAGATCTGAGTTATGACTGTAATGGTATTCCACAGAGTGCCTGTATTAAGTCTCTTAGCAATATTAATATGTTGCTGTAATTATTTTTGATGTATGTAAAGCATACAGGATTTGATCAGAAAAGATATGTTTAACATAAGTGGGTTAGTGAAGTAAATCCCAGTCATGTATTTTGTATTGCACGCTTCTTTTAGGTACTATAAAAGATTAGATAAAATTCAAAATAGGAATTCAATATATTTTTAAAGGATTTAGTGAAGTCAGGTCATCAGAATAACACGCAGAAGTTTAATTTACAAAACAGCTGTTTGTGGACTTGAATAAAGCTTTTCTTAAAGTCACTAAATTTTAGCTTAATTTGAAGTCTTTAAAAGGCAGCTACACATAGATATTTCTTAGCTGAATATACAAGTGTGTGTCATTATTATTATAAGCTACTGATAAAATGTATATTGATTTCATTGTCAATAACTGTGGTCTATGTTTTATATATGTAGATGTAAAACATTTGATAGAACGAAAATCTAACAGCCAGGACATATGTTCAATGTTGCAGAATATAATAATTTCTCTCCTAAGATTAGAAATTAGCAAAATTAATGTAATGTATTGTGTGTGGATAAAATATAGCTTATTTTTAGAGAAAGGAGATAGGCTGAGCTATATTTTTGCAGAGTCTTAATACTACATGTTTTTTTCTTAGGCTAAAACCATATTCTTGTCCTTTACTTTCAGCTCCTCTCATGGTTATTTGATGTGTTCCTTGATATTTCATTGGTTGTGAACAGGATAGGTCTTGTAAATGCATACAGCCTTGACATTCAGAAGACCAGGTCTCTGACAATAGTTATTTGTATTCAGCACTATGTTCTCACCTTCAAAAGAATACTTTATCATCATTACACTATATTACCTCAAACTTCTATGAAACAATTCACTGTGAGTGTGTGATATTTAAAGAGATTTAAAAATATTTACAGGTTTTTTAAAAAAATAAATTAAATTTAAAATACTGAAGTTAAAGTCGTGAATCTCTTGATTTGGATGTTATTGATTACCTCCTCCTTCCTTATACATTCACTCTAAAGGCTTTTTGTATGAATGAAAGTTCTAGAAACTTCTGGTTTTGAACTGAGATGGGTTTATTGTGACAGAGTGAAATACCTTCTAAGCCACCTCACTCAGTGTTTAATATAGTCATATATGTTTTTATTGGTTTTTATTGGTTTTTATTAAGCAATATGGTGTTTTAAATAAATATATGTATGAATTGTACATGGAAAAAGTATGAACCTGCATGGGCATTTTTTTAAATGAGAAATTGACATGTTCATGGATTCTTATTTATTGAACTATATATTTTCTGTGAGGTTTCTACAACTGCTGTGTAATTCACTCTGGTTTTTTGTGGGTTTTTTTGGTTTTTTTTTTTTTTTTTTTTTAATAATTCTAAGAGAAAGTGCATCCTTTTGTATAGTTTACTTGGAAATACAGGAGAGGTTTAAGACAGGTATTAAATAACTGGTTCAAGTACCTGCCTCTTTTTCTCCTTGCACAGTTTCCTGGGTTGAACAAAAATTCTGGTCTCTGCCTTTTTTTTTTTCTCAATATGCCTTTCTGGCTTTATTGTGTTTTATCTTTAAAGAGCTTGAACTGCTAGTGATCAATGACTCAAACATTTGATCACCTGCTGAGACCACCCAGGGGCTGTGAGAGATTGGACTGTTGGTGCTCATGGCTCAATCAGCAGTATGCTTTGCCAACAATGTGCAAGAGTAGCCACACAGGCCAGGGACTGAAGATGTGCACATCCTACACCTCAGGCTTACAATCTGGGTGTTAAACAGGATAAGGGAAGAGGCAAATCCTGCGAGGTGGGATATTGTTTCCTTTTTCTTATACAGACTCAGCTGTAATAACTCCCCAGAACATTCACACACAGTCCGAAGATATTCCTCTCTTGTGGATGAGCCATAATGGGCCATAATGAATTCAACTGCACTGAGGTAAGAGACAGCTGCAACATCTTAGAAGGCCTTAAAGACACCTGAAGTGTCCCCTGACTCACAGTATTTCATCACCCAGAGTAAAACTCCCCACCCCAGGGGAGGAGTTCCCACCTGAGTTTCTGGGCTTTCCCGTGTGAGATCCCAGCCTCCAAGCTACCGGCTCACTGAAAGGGGTTTACTTTAAAAATATACAAGACTCCAAAAAATACTTCCGCATTTTAAAGAGCCTTCAGTTCTCTTAAAAACTTTAAAAGAGAGCACACACAGCTTTCTCAGGAGGTCCAGCAGTTTAAAGGGTAGCATACAACCAAATTAATGCATTCTACAAAGTATTGGCCTATGTCTTGGGTTGAGCTGGCAAAACGCCAACTGTCCGAGACAGAGTGAAAAGGGCTCGTCCACCCCTAACCAGCTAAAGGAGAAAGAAGAGGGAGAGGAAAAAAAAACTTAAAACCCAGGTTTATGCTGAAAACTAACTACATGTATTTATACAGAAAAGAGAAAATTAAAACTACAATACAACAC
>JAWWEV010000095.1:1827531-1839472 GCA_035583235.1 Hafferia zeledoni
GGGTTGATAAAGAAAAAATTTCCAGCATCCTAAATTACAGATTAGTTAGCAATTTTTTTTTCTGTTTTATAATGTGAAAGACAGAAGGAAAATTATACTAGATTAAATAAAAACTTAGGTTTTTTGTGAAATTTGAAAAGTGGTAAATTACGTGCTTCTCTATACATAGCAACTTTGCTTTAGTACATGTTATCATTTATAAAATAACCAAATACTTCTACCCATAAGTGAAACAATAAATCTGAGAAAAAGCTATTTTGAGCTACTCAATCCATTATTTCATTACTGAACTGAGCCTTCCACTCAATTTATTAAAGATCTAGATACATAAAGCTGCAAAACCTCTTTTTTTAACAGTCTGAATAAATTCCAGTTTTTAAATATATAGTAATTTTCAAATGACCATAACATATTCTGTGCAGTTCATTTTGCAATTTTTAATATTGAGTGGATAGAAGTCCCACAAGTAGTCAGATGTATCTCTCTATGTAAAAGTACAAATAAAAATCCAACAGATAAAACTGGACACAGTGTTACTAAAGAGCTCAAAATGCTATGCAAATTTAACTGTCACAACCAACTAATAAACTAAGAAATGTTTAATCAAGTCTTTCAAACTGTAAAAAGTCCCTCAGATCTTGTCAATATCTAGCACCAAAATCATAATTATGTCAGATACCTGCTTGCACATGCATTTATAATAGTAGTTTCTCAGGTAATGTACTGTGACTCTATATAAATGTCTTTATCCTTGTAATAAACACACAATTTAATAATGAAAAACTCTATTTAATTATGTAAAGCTGTGTTTTAAGTGAATTGCAAATGTTTGTGCCTGACGGTTTAGCAAGTAAGAGCAGTAAGGCTAGTCATCCAGAATTTTACATTAAATCCCTGAAAAGAACTCTTGCACGCCAATATCTCTTTTGTACCTTACAATTGAAATTGAGTGATAATGAGAATTTTATAGACTTGGATCCACTCTGTTCTTTCATGTTCCTCCTGTCCTGATGAAGTTCAGATCATCCAGGGATAGACTGAGATGTCCTCGTTGAACTTATGAAAACTGGAATGCAGCACTAAGTACAAATGACCGGTCAGGAGACTTTGAGGAAAGTCTGAACTTCTCTTGACTTCTTGAATAATTTTCTTATTTGGACCTCAATGTGGCCCTCAGCAAAACAAACTTAACAGTCCCATAATGTTCTTTGCATCTTCACAGAAACACCAGCGTGTTTATTACAATTGAAATTTATACTGCAGCAGTTCAGTTTGTATTAGACCTTCACATGAAAACTGGAATGTGCCTGATCACAGGTGCAAAGCTTTGAAACTGGGTTGGATTCTGTAAGCAGGTGTTTAATAACCTGAAAGCAATAACAGTTGTTTTTCAAAATAATTTTTCAAAGTAAAAGTTTATGTGTTAATACAATATGTTATATGTATGTGTCAATACCATTCTAGATATCCTTATGATTGGCTAGCTAATTTCATAGCTTTTTTAGAACACTATTTACTTTTTGAATAAATATCCAATTAGCAATTGCCATAGCAATTACAGCAATTATATATCATGTCCTGGTATGTAATTTATGTTAACTTCTAAGATACAAGACACCAGTGGGAAATACAAAGATGTCAGAGGAACATTTGTAAGTTTATCCTCAGTGTTTCAGGGGATGGATTTGATACAGCTGTTCAGTGCTGAATTTGGGAAAATAAAAGTACTTCATTTTATATTCCCATTTTCTCCTTGGAATGGTGATTGGAACAGCAATATTTATTTATCTGGCAGGGGGTTTTGTGTTAAAAAATGAATGAAAACAGAAACAAGAGTCATGGCTGAAGAAAGCAAAATATTCATCTGAAGAACTGCAGGTGATCATTCTCCACTCAGGCTATGGAAAGATGATAGCACATAACTGCCTACAATCCATGGAAATAAAGTCAATTGGTTTTTCCAAGCACAAATCATGCTCGATCAGCATTGTCACCTTCTCCTACTGGCTAAGTGGAAGAAAACACTTGAGAAGAAAATTTTTACTCACTGAGAGGAGAGTACAACACTCAAACAGGTTGCCCAGGGAGCTTTTGCATTTCTGCCCCTGGAGCTATTCACGATGCAGATGGATGAAGCCATGCTGACCTGGTCTGTGGTAGTTCTACATTTAGTGGTGAATTGGAGCCTCTTCATGTAACTTTCCATGGGTATTTCTTTAATATTGTAGATCTGTTAAAGTATGCTAAGTGTTGTTGTCTTTAATTCATAGAAAAGTTTTAAATGCTTGTGGCAAAGAAAAGGGTGGTCTCTCTGACTGAAAACTGGCATGTCCTAGTGAAGGCATTTGTGGAAGTATGCTACTTCCCTCTATCTGGGCTATATAGCTCTGCTTGATCACACCATTTCAGCATCCCATTGTTTTAGTTTGGCTACCTTTTTGAAACCATGGATTTCCACAGTCCTTTTAAATGATTTATCAGTTCTTGTGTCTATGTGAGTGAATTTGTCAGGAATGAGTACCAATATAAGACAGATGCTAAACTGATTTCATAGTACTCATTAGTATTCATAGTTACTCATAGACTTTCTGTTCATTTAGAAAGTAATCCACATTCTTTATTACTTTACTTTGTACCTTTTTGTATTTTCTACTTGTTTAGACTACTGTTAGTACAGTGATGCTAAAACATTGCAGTGTCAAACTTGTTTTTAGCAGTTTGTCTTCTCATCTTATTTTGGACTATAGTTTGGATCCTTCTCACTTCAGTTTCCATTATTTTTACATTTTCATTTCCCTTTTTATTTTAGTTCTTAAAAAATTCTCATTTTGAGTTTTAGGAGACTGGATATTCCCAATGTAATAAAATAAGATGTTTTAGGTACTCTTTTGCAGTCTTTATTAATTTTGATAACAGCTGTTGAGGAATATAAATGTGTAAATATGAGCTTTAGTAAACCTGATGTGAACTTTCATACACTAAGCAGGTTTGTGCTGGTTTTGGCTGGGGTAGAGTTAATATTCCTCACAGCTTTTGGATTTGTGCTGAATACAATGATGATAATACAGTGACATTTTTGTTATTACTGAGCAGCACTTGCAAAAATTCAAGGCTTTTTTTGCTTCTCATACAACCATACTGACAAGGAAGTTGGGACTGTATGGGAGACTAGGAGCAGACACAGCCAGGACAGGTGATCCCAACTGATCAAAGGGATATTCCACACCATATGACATCATGCTCAGTACATAAAGGGGGGGAAGAAAAAGGAAGGAGGAGGATGTTTGGACTGATGGTGTTTGTCTTTCTAAGTCATCATTATATATGAAGAGGACCTGCTCTGCTGGAGATGGCTGAACACCTGCCTGCCCATGGAAAGCAGTGAATTAATTGCTTGTTTTTCTTTGCTTATGTGGGCAGCTTTTGCTTTTCCTGTTAAACTGTCTTTATCTCAAGCCATGAGCTTTGTAGCTTTTCCCCTTCTGATTCTCTCCCTGACCCCACTGGTGAGGGAGTGAGCAAGTGGCTGTGTGGGACTTGACAGCTGGGATTAAACCATGGAAAAATTGATAAAATCTGAATTTTTCATGTGTTTAAAGGGTTTACAATCAAACAAATTAATAAGTGTTAGTCAGCCATCCAGTGAATATTATTTAAATACCCTATATATTTCCTGTCAGAATCCACATTCTTTGAATATGCAGAACTTTCCTTTTAAGATTTATTAAATGCATATCTAAATTAGGAATTTTTACAGAAATCAATCAGCTTTACATTAGCCTTCACCTTTCTGGGGTTTTGTTTGTTTGTTTGATTGGTTTGCTTCTTTTAATTTTTTTTTTTTTTTTTCATTGCGAAGTTTTAGAGTTTTTCTTCTATGCATTTTACAATAGAGATTCTGGTAAGATATTATACAAGCTTTTTGATCTGTGAATCTTTTAAATTTTGACTTTAAGCCACTAGAGCCCAGAGAATTCCTGCTAGCAAGAACCTACTTCTCTTTTCATTATGAAAGTCCCTGTGTCAAATCTTTCCATTTTCACATGTATAACTATTCATACTTTTTATTGAGATTGCTGTTCTATAGTCAGTGAGCTTTCCTTGCTTAAGTAAACTGAAGATGTGTCTTTTCAAGAACTAATTAGTCCTTTTTTACTTTTTAAGCTCTTTTCTATGTATGTGAATGCTATTCTTATGCACTCCACTTCTACAAGCCTGATACTCTACAAGCTGGGAAGACCCATGCTCCTAACTAACTTTTACTTAAATTGCATTGGTCATTCGTATGACATGAGTTTAGGTTCTAAAATTTGCAGTCTTGAAGCATTTCAGTCCTCTCACCTGCACTGGGAAGTGTGTCACATGGAGTTTTCTGTAACAGCTTTGATGCCTTTTAGTAAACTCAGCCAAATGTGATACAACTAAGAGCAGTCTGCACATACTGTCAAACCTGCATTTTCCTCCTTTCTGGTATTCAGTCTCTTCTAGAAAATCACATTCTGTTGTTTTTAATCTTAATACAGTGTTCATCATCAATGACAATTAATTCCACTGGAGGCAAAAGTTACCATCATCAATTTCATTGTCTACATTTCATTTGAAGACAACATATATTTAATTTGTATGTTTATTTTATTCAGACTTTACAGCAAATTAAGTTACTTTTAGAGATTCATGTGTGAAGTGCTCAGCTTGATGGAGGGTCTGGTCAGAAAAACTTTTAGATTCACTTTAGAAGTGTTTCCATTTTTAAAAAAAGATCAGAATTAATTTAATTCTGTATTTCTAATTTTGACTTTTATGGTAGTCAAAAGTACAGTTAGTAATATAAAACATACTATTAGTAATACAGAAAAAATAATACTACTTACCCATATACAAGTCACTTCTTAAAAATTCAAAACAAAATTCTAACTTTTTAGGGGTGAAGTAGTGCTTTGAGACCTGTCTATAAAATTTTAAGATCTGACTGGTGTTAAGTCAAGACAAGAATCTCATAGAAGGCACTGAATTTGTGTTCAGAGGGATTTTTGCACATGTTGTCCTGAAAACATACTGAATTGCAACTGAAAGACAACTATGAAATTGAACCATAACAAAAGAAAACTTGTTTTTAAAGTTGAAATCTAATTTTCTTCCAATCATGTTCTACTACATGGCATAAAAGAACCTTTTAGAAAGGTTAAAATTTGTATCTGTATAAATAATGATAATATACTGCATCCCATATGTTACACATGCATTAGTATTTTAATAGTTAATACTTCACAGATTCCGTAGATATAATGTATTTGTACATTTCAAAATACTTTATCTAATACTGTTTTGACAAGTAGCCTTCGGATAGTAAGATTATTGAATACATTTAAAAGCGGGTAAAAAGCACTTGTAGTACCATTAGCTATTAATTTGTTCTTGGCTAAACTGATGATCCTTTGACACATAGAACAGCTCATGTGTATCTGACAGTTAAGGACGATATATTATAGTTCAAATACTTCAAATGCTTTATTTCTGGGAGTAGAAACTAGAAACACAGAAACAGAGAACTAAAAAGGACAAGGCATGATGTAGCCTAACTAGCTTAAGAGGTTTCATTGTCTTAAAATAGTATTGAATGTCTGCATTAACAGATTAATTTGTACTTTTATTTTCCACTCGACATTATAGCCATGGAAATATTTCTTTTGCCAAAGCTAGTTTTGAAGGGAAATGAAGTTTCTTGATTCTTAAAGGGGAGCTATTCAGGAGGCCTGTCTATGCAGCCAACTTTCTGTTAAATGTAGCAGGCAATTTCTAAACATTTCTTGCCATTCTTGTTGGGATAGTCACTTACTGATCAAATTGGAGGTGGATTAACTAAAGCTGTAGAGGCAAGGGTAACCTGATGCAAGTCAACCCCCTGTCTCAGATTTACAGAGCTTCCAAGTGGAGTTCATTACAGCAAATCACCCAGCATGATTCCCTTGACAGCACATTAAGAAAAGAGTTTAAATTAAGGTTTGCTGTATTGTTAGGCTCATTTCCTGTTCAAAATGTGAAGGCCCCCTGCTTTTGCCCACACTCACTTAAACTACAGAACATTTGCTGTCTTCAGAGGTCCCTGCTGCTTTTTGCTGCTCTGTTTGTATAGCACCTGAAATATTAATGAATTAGCAAGCTGAAACACCACACATTTCAAACAAGGATTTCATATTTGTAAGCTCCTGGCTTGTGAACTGGTAATTAGGAATTTGTAACTATATCTTGTTTCTTCATAAAAAAAGGGGACATATGGGCACCTTGTTTGTAGGGATTATTCCTTGCCCATCCCTCTTGTCCATCACACTGCATTCAAGCCTTGGGGAACCTTCTGTTTTTACAGTAATACTTCTTTCCTGATAATGTTAACATTCCCATGCTCTTCCTTTTAGGCAGACCACATCCTATGCCGTGGAATACAGGTAGGAAGAATACTATGGCTGGAATGTGCTCCCATGACATTTAATGACCTCTTTCAACCCAAACCATTCTATGATTCTGTGATAAGCTGTGTTTCCATTTACAGTGTTTATATGAAAACAAGGACTTTCAGAATGAAACCACAGGCAAAGCAGGTGGGAGACATGCATGGAGCAGGGAGTTCCTAGTAAATTTGAAACACAAAAAAGAAACCTATGAGACGTGGAAAAAGGAACAGATCATGCAGGGGCACTATAGGAACACTATCAGGGTATGCAGGAATGTGATGATGAAGGCTAAGGTCTTCTTGGAATTGAGTCTGGCAAAGGTTATCAAGGACAACAAGAAGGCTTTCTACAAGTATATCAGCAGCAGAAGGAATATTGGGGAAAACATGGTGCTCCTTCTGAATCAGATGACTGTCATGGTAATGGGAGACACAGAGAAAATGGATTAACTTAATGCCTTCTTTGCTTCAGTCTTTGCTCCTGAGGCAAGCCCTTAGGAGTCCTAGACCTCAGAAATAAGAGAAGGTGGCTAGAGAAAAGACCCCTTGATCATAGAGAGTTGGCTTAAATAGTGGCTAGACAGACTTAACATCCATAAATACATGGGCTCTGATAGGATGCACTCATGGCTGCTGAGGGAGCTAGCAGATGTTGTTGCTCTGAAACTCTCCATCATCTTTGAAAAATCATGGAGAACAGGAGGATTGACTGATGATTGGAGGAAGGCAAAGGTTACTCCCATCTTCAACAAGAGCAAGAAGGAAGACCTGGGAAACTACTGTTTGTTCAGCCCCACCTCCATCCCCAGGAAGGTGATGGAAGAGATCATTCTGGATGTCATCAGCAAGCATGTAGAAGAAAAGAAGGTCATTAGGAGTAGTCAGCATGGATTCAACAAGAGAAATCATGCTTGACCAATCTGATTGTCTTATTTGGCACTGTGGCAGCATGGGTTGACAAGGGGAGAGCAGTGGATGTTATTTAAACTTCAGCAAGATTTTTGCCACCATCTCCTACAACATCCTCATAGGTAAGCTTAACAATTATGGGATAAATGAATGGACAGTGAAGTAAATTAAGAACTGGTTGAATGGCACAGCTCAGTGATCAGTGAAGAAGAATCCAGTTGGAGGCTTGTAGTCGGTGGTGTTCAATACTGGGCATCAGTACTGGGTTCAGTCTTATTCGAGCTGTTTATCAACAAGAAATAGAACAGATAAAGGGATGGATTATACAAGTTTGCTGATGATATGAAACTGGGGGTACTGTCTGATATACCTGAAGATTGTGTTGCGATTCAGCAGGGCCTTGACAGGCTGGAGGACTGGGCATAGAGAAACCCAATGAAGTTCAAAAAGGGTGAGCGTAGGGTCCTGCACCTGGAGAGGAATGACCCCAAGTACCAATACAGGTTGGGGGCTGAATTGCTAGAGAGCAGTTCTGATGAGACAGACCTGGAAGTCTTGGTGGATGACAGGTTGACCATGAACTAGCAGTGTACCCCTGTGGCCAGGGGAGCCAATGGTGTCCTGGCGTTCATTAGGAAGACTGTGGCCAGCAGGTCAAGGGAGGTGATTCTCCCCCTCTACTTGGACCTAGTGAGACCACCTCTGGAGTACTTTGCCCGGTACAAGTACAAGAACTCAGTAAAAGACAAAGAACTACTGGAGATGGTCCAGTGGAGGACCACAGAGATGATTAGGGTCTGGAGCATGTCTCATGAGGAGAGACTGTGGGAGCTGGGTCTGCTTAGTCTAGGGAGGAGCAGATTGAGAGGGGATCTCATTAATGCATAAAAATATCTTGAAAGTGTATGCCAAGAGCTTGGTGCCAGACTCCTTCCAGTGGTTCCCAGCAACAGGACAAAGAGCAATGGCCATAAACCAAAAAGCAAGGAGTTTCAACAGAACATGTGGAAGAACTTTACCTCAAGGGTGGCAGAGCATTGCCCTGGGAGGCCATGGATTTTCCCTCTCTGGAGATATTCAAAACCCATTTGGACAAATTCCTGCATCACCTGCTCTAGATGACCATGCCTTGGTTGGGGGGGTTGGACTAGATGATCTCCAGAGGTCACTTCCAGCCCTAAAAATTCTGTGATTCTGTGAAATAATGTAATGCTGAAGTCCTGAAAGTAAATCTTAGGTGTACTAAGAATAGAAAATCTCAGTATGGACTTCTGCCTGTAGAATACATGGAACACGACAACATATTACAGGTCATGAAAATGCATTTTATAATGTAATTTACACTTTAAAAGGTACATATTTTTTACAAAGTACAGCTATTCTCCTGCAAATTCTGTCTCCTTTATAGCTTAATAGCTTTGTGGAAGGATTAGTGAAAGGGCTGTGCATTGTAATTTTTTTATCATAGCTTTCTCTTAACTTTTTGTATACTTGAGATATTTATCAAGAAAACAGTAACATCTATATGCCTAAGTACCATTTAAAAGAATCACAACAATGATATGTAATGTATTGCATCTGCTAAAGTTTTCCCCTTTTTTCTATTCTCTTTCTACATAAAAAGTTTTCTACCAAGCCAATCTTCACAGCATCTATGCATAACTTCAATCTGCCTTTTATTACTTCTAGATAGATGCATTTATTTTGGCACAAGTACTTTAATTTCGCAAACTAGTCCTGAAAATATCACAGGATATAAAAAGGAAAAATTTTCACTCAATTTAGTTATGACCAAATTCCATGCTATGACTGTGATCATGGCCACATTTTCTTTCACACTAGTGGCTAAATTAGTTAACAGAAGTTCGTATGTCCCCTGTGAGACAGCTTTTTGAGGAACATTTTTTTTCTTAGTGTAGGCAACAGAATCTGAGGCAATGCCCAGGGTTGTGTATATTTTTTTTTATTTCTCCTAGCTGTTTGAGATTTTTCCAAAAATGCAGTTTGCCTAAATATTCATTTATAAAAACATAGATTGCCATGCTCAAAGCTTGTTGACTCAGTGGGGCTAAATACATATACACAAGAGATGAGTGATATTGAGTAGAAAAATCTCTGAAGAACCAAAATAAATACATTTTTGAGTCCCTGACATCTGGTACTTACAATGAAACAGAAATACTAAAAAATTGTTAAAAGCTGCTTCTTTCAAAAGTTTGATTCAAATAATTATATATTACAATCTACTAGTATTAACATAGTAATACAACCCAGAACTTTCACTGGAAAATTCAATTTGGCAAACAAAAATTTTCTTTAAATAAAGTTTGATTCGACTGCACTTTAAATACCATGACTTTTTTGGAAATAGCTTGTATATATAAGGCAGTTTTATCTGAGCTGCACAAGGGAGCTCAGAGAATACAGTTGTCCTAGTTCCACAGCCAAGACCAGCTTATCACTGTGTGAGTGTAATCAAAGCTGTGTATTCTAAACCCTCTATGTAATTTCTCATGAACTGTTAACTATTGACCATTTGCTGCAGCTGCCCAGGGCACACCTGACCCCTCAGGCTGCATACTGGGTGTTAAAAAAGCTTGTGAGATAAGAGCTGTGATAACTCCCTTCCCATGAGGCATTAGCACATTGACATCCAGCCTGAGGGGTAATGTCTGCTAATGGGCCATCAAGGATCCCAAAAATACCCCATGACTCATAAAGTTATGAGTGGAACTCCCCACCCTGGGGGAGGTACTGGACATTTCCACCTGAACCTAAGGGCACATAATCTTGGGGTTTGGAGATCTCTGGGGCCACTTGTATCCAGAGGAGAACCAGAACCTTGACAGGACTGGGACCACCACTCTTGACCAGACTGCGACCGACATCTGCACCAACAGGTTTTCCTTTCCTTTTACTTTGGACTCAGGGGAACCTTGTGGGTCTCAGCACAGGGGCCAACAAACACCATTGTGATTGTGCCCCCGAATGCGGGGTTATACTTCTGGGTTTTGTGGGTTAAAACCAATTTCTCTTTTTATCATTGCATATATTGTAATATTTTCATTAAATTGTAACTCAGACTTATAATCTGTTTTGTGTTGGTTCATTTCTCCTGCTGGTTTACCTTTAAACCAGCAAAACAATAAACAGCTGAGGCTCAAATTAAAAATATATAATTAGATATCTGGTATTATTGACGTGGTTTTCAGAAGGCCTGGATATACTACCCTAACACACAACAAACATAAAAGGGAGTTTAAAAGAATTATTTATTCTACTTTTAACTCTTCAGTCTTAGTAATCCATCTGAAACTAACAAAAAGCTAATTTATTACAGTGAATGAACTTTTGACAGTTTGTGTATAAGCCAAGACAGATTGGCACTTACCATACAGTGGATACCTAGAGACTCTTATAGTGACTCAAAAGATTTTCCAGACTCTGCTTCATGCAGAAAACAACTTTTCCCTCTGAACACCAGTTGCTTTTATTTCTGAGTCAAGGAATGAAAATATTCAGAGGCTACCAGGGGCACAAATGAGGTTTAATTAAAAAGTCATTATTACCTAATGGAGGTGTTACTGTCTATGTTCTGTATTTTGCAACAGACTTACTGTTTTCAAATAATTGCTCAATCCTTCTACTTTGATTCTGGTAATTCTTCTAGAATATACTCAAAGTTTTAATATTCTTGAATCTTAATATTCAACTACTGGAGATCTATTGTATTAGAAAATATAGATTCCTGTGTAAGAATCCAATCAAATCTGTTACACTTCAATAAATGTTTTTCCTGTAAACTGTTAGTCAACTGAAGTAGGAACAGTCTTTATTGAAAATAATATGATTAAGCTCAAACTCCTAGGTTAATCTGTTATAGAAATTTTAGAGACTTAGGCGGCCAGTGGAAACTAAATTATTGAGATGTGAATTGATTTTGAACAACCGTTTGTTTTTTTTTTTTTTCCATGGGAATAGAAAAAAGGAGTCAAAATATCAGTCTATGCTATCCACCTTAAATACCTTCTCTTTAATGGAGACTGAGTAGGAGACCACAGATGGTTTTGCATCTTTAGAAAAATGAGAAGCAAATCCTATTTCATATTTGTTAGAGGCACCAGCAATTGTCAACCACAGGAACAGGACTTATAGCTCTTTGATTAAAAAGGACAAAGGAAAAAAAACAGGTAAATAGTCTATCACCAGACTAGCATATGAGGAATATACAAGTAAGTTTCTTAATTATATGAATCAATAGAAAGGCAGATCCTTTATGAAAAGGACCCCAGAACCTGCAGCTCAGCCCCTTCAGCTAGACAGACCTCTCACTGATGGAGAAAAGATAGGTGGGAAATGGTGAGATGGAGAGGACAAAGAGAAAAGGGAATGTAGAAACTGGAAAACAAAAGAAAAAAAAGACTTGAGATCAGAGAGGGGCTGCCAGATAAGCAATATGGCAAAATGGGTATTTAGATGACAACTGGGGCTTTCAAAGAGAATAAAGGTCATGGCTAGGCTTCGCGAACGAAGATTTGGGAAGGGCACTACCCACGCTTGCTGCAAGCGTGCTGATGGCTAAAA
>JAWWEV010000095.1:1850578-1863573 GCA_035583235.1 Hafferia zeledoni
AGCCAATAAGATGTACCTCTAACCCTATATAAACCGTGTGCTGTGTGAAATAAATAGCTTTCACTTTAAATCTCATAGATTTGTCTGTAGAGTCCATTTAACCTCCGCAAAAGTTTGTTTACTTTATTTTCCTACCTCAGTCCTTACTATACACTTATCCCTAGTATTGTACCCAGAACAGAACTTATCTCACAGATAACTTAGTGATTCCTTGAAGCCATTACATTTTCTGAGACTATCTCCCATTCCCCTTAAGGAAAATTTGCCTTGAACAAAAGTCTACTAAATATTAGAACATTTTTTCCTTGAAATATGCTACAAGATGCATGCAGCTTCTTTTGCTGTGGAGAAGTTCTTGATGGATATTTTTGGATCCTAACTTTAAGAAATATTCATATTCTTTATACTGTTCTTGTAAATGTTTTCTTGTATTCCCTGAGATATATATCAAATGAGGTTTATTTGGGACAGAATACTGCGGTCACTGAGATATATTAGATATTTACAACAATTTTATTGAGCCTTTCAGAATTTCAATAATACCTGCTGTTGACTGTTGTATACAGTATTCATTGATGTGATGTTTCCCAATAGTTTGCAATTATATCACATATTCACCTTGTGACAAAAGCTGAATGGAGACAATTTTTAAGGTCAAATTTCCTGTTTGAGTAAATCCCCCTTCTCTGTCAATAAGGGCTGTACTGAATAAATTTGCTTTCCATTTGGTTTTGTGTTGATTCTGTCCATTTCTTAAAGCACTGCATTATAACATGGGCTGACTGAGAAAGTGTAGTCACCTAAAACCAGCAACTTCTTTAGGATTTGCTTTTCCAAAAGACAAAAAACAAAACAAAACAACACAAAACAAAACAAAAAACACAAAAAAACCAACACACAAAAAACCCAAACCAAACCAAACCAACAAAAAAAAACCCAAAACCAAACAACAAAAAAACCCAACCAACCAACCAAAAACAAAAAACCGCAAACCCCAGACTTTGTGCACAATCTGATTTTTGGGATATAGTTTACAGCTAGTAGGCAGCACCTATGGCAGGAGGGATCTAGAAAACAAGCTTCAAACTCAGGAAAGGCCATCAGAAACCTACTCAAAAAAGGAGAAGGGATCTAAGGCCCAGGCTCTGAGCTACAAACACACTGAAGGAGTTTTACTTTAAAAATATGCAAGGCTCCAAAAATTCACCCAGGAAATTTTTTAAAAGGGACTTGAGTTCTTTTAATAGCTTGAGATAGTGCAAGGGAGAAGACATCACACAGGTTTTCTCTAGAGGTCAAATACTTTTACTGGCAAACTTCAGAAAATAAGGGAACTTGAAAAATGTTTAAAGGGCAACATTCAACCAACAAAAAGCATTACACAAAGCATTATCTTAGAACATGCTAACCCATATAGCTTTGCAAAATTAAACCCATCCAGCTTTTAGTTACCCAAAATATTAAGAAAGGAGAATAGGAGAAGAAGAACAAGTAAAGAAAGTGAGAGAAAAAGAGAATTATAGCTACTGCCCCTAGGCCCAGCATAGATCCAGCTACAGGAATCCAGAAGACAGCAGTGTCTGAACACATGGAGAGCATATGTCTTCGTATTAATCTGCTCTTGTCCCCCTGCTGCCACTCCTCTCTCCCCCAGGTGAGATTTCCCATGTCCCAACCATCCTGTGGCTTGGTTGGGGGCTCCAGAGGGTGTGGTGTGGGGCAGTGCTCCGAGTGTGCAGTGGCTGACAACTGTTCTGAGTCTTTCCCAGGAGGTTCCAAGAGTCTGGGGTGTGGGATATAGGGCCTCACCTCACCTTTGTGGAATTCAACCTGTCCCTTCACTCTCTCTCTCACTCTCACACACATACACATACACTTGAGTTGGTCCTAGCCAACAATTAATGCAATAATCCAGTGTCTCACATGGTCCCTCCATCTCTGGAGGTCTTGAAGACTTGACTAAGCATGGTGTTAATCAACATGTTCTAGTTAGAATGCTTTCTGCAGGATGTGAAGACTAGAAAACTTCTGGACTTCTCTTTCCAAGTCAGGTCACTCTATCCCTTTGTAATATGGGATACCTCTTTTTATCTTTTATCATGTGTCACAGTATATGTCCTGGTCAATCTCTGCATTCTTGATTGCTCTGGTTTTTTTCTATCAGCTTTTTGTTAATATGACCAAATAAACTTTGCTTCACTGTAGGCACACTTTTCATTTTTTTTTTTGTATCCAGTTCATCTTCTTTTCTTTTTTGAGGGCATTCTCTCAACAACTACTCCTACAAGCTGGAATCACACACTCTGCTGGCAATCCTTTCTTTATTGTTCTTGAAATTACTCTGAGTGTCAAAAATAAGAATCTATTTCCTCTCAGTTTCCACGTTTCAGATAAAAGGAAAAAAAGGATAAATAAAAAGTACTTCTCCAAAGTCTCATTGTACCTGGAGTCATAACATTCATCAGACACTTATCAGTTGCTCTAATGCTCCAGATCTTATTCTTCACAACAGCTCTCACTGATGTCTCATTCTTTCTCCCCTGTGAGATATTAAAAAACCTTGCCACCCCCTCATTTTATCACTCACTCTTTTACAGTCACATTTTGTGACTGTCTATAGACTTGCTTCATACTTCCAGGTTTTCGTGCAACCAACCCAAATTTCTAGTAGTGGAGGCTCTTTTGCAGTGCATTTTTTAATTATTATTCTGGGTTTGATTTACTCACAATATCTCCTATATTTTAGGGATTAACCTAAAAAGAAAACAAACAACCAAGCCCTGCTGCAACTGTACTAGAAGGAAAGAAGCATCTATAGACTTCTGTAGCAAAGGCTTACACACAGTCACCTGCCTTCCAGGGGATCACTGGGAAGTCAGTCCTTTGAACTCTCTTATTCAAAACCTTGTGCCTAATATACAGTCACAGTTTAGTTATCAAATTAAGAACATTTCAAATAATTTCCCACTTTAAGAATATGTTCTCTGTCTTCATTTGTTTCCATGGAGAGCATAAAATTAAACAAGTCTGTCCTGCTTCTTGCTTCATTCTTCTATATGGATACTTAGTGTCCATGATGAAAATATTGCTGTGAGGCTTTCAAAAAAAAGCAGAAAATTCTACTGATGATATACCTTTTTAATGGAAGGGAGTGGGTCATCTCTTGTGTGAAGTTCTCCAAGGTTATTCTGACAGAACAAAATATTTCAAGTAGGCAGAAAAGAGAATGCTTTTTCCATGGACTGTCATACTAACAGACTGTCTTACTAGCCAGGATACCTTCTCCTGGTGCTAAGCAGAGGTCCACACCCTTTCCTTAAAACTCTTGGGCAGCGCTTTGATCAAGCATTTTTCAGGAATAAGTAAAATTTAATGTGACCTGCATAATTGACATGGCTTCACTATGAAATAGGATACATTCAGAATATATTATCTATGTTATTTCCAAATGATATATCAAAGAGTCCAGTATGGTCAGTTAATCCTTAAAACTTTTTCACTTGAATGTAGTCCATAAAAAGTTTTTGCCAGTTAATTTACACAACAATGAGAAAATATTGGATGGCATTTATTTATTTTAAGATGTAATCCACATATTTTACGTATAATAGTAAACCTTTTCAGATCTGTTTTGATAATCTCTGCCAAGAGAAGAAAATTTGCTGAAATGAAACACACAAAGATTTTTGTCTCTGAATTCTGGAAAACTCATTAGGAGCAGAGATACCATTTACATCTGTAGTTTGCATCATTTTCAAGAGGGACTAGCGTGTGAAATTCAACCATATCACCTCTGTGGTTTCAGCTGCGTGCAGAGGAACAGCCAGTCATACATGTCTCAGCAGGGTGCACCTGACTTACGGTGCACACTTATGGGAGCAAACACACCCTGGTGTATCAGACAGAAGTGTAACAATTACATGTACAGACCTGTATATATTTCCATGTCACCAGGAAGCAGGAGGAGAAATAGTGTCACTGATGGCTCCACTTCATCCTTTGTATGCTGCCCTTTATCCTAATACATTGGTTTGATTTTTAAGACTCAAGGGTCTGGCGGAGATTTGGGGATAGACCCTTTGTGTAATGTGACCATGTCAGCAATTGAAATAAGTGTAGCCCCTTGAACTTTTTAGACAACATTCTGTACAAGATATCTCTTCAAGAAATTGACTCTCTGAGGCCCTCCTGACTAATTTAACCGTGGCATTTTGCCAAGCTAAACCATAACAGGTATCTATTGGAAAGGCACGAAAAGAATAAGCATGGTTCTGGGACACTGCTGATATCCCCAGGTAGTCTACTGACTTCCAGTACCTTTGTTAGGGCCTTTGAGACATCTAAATATATCACCTTAGAATTCAAAAAGTGAAGAATGGCTTATACTACCTACGCCATCTGCCTTACTTTCTCCAGAAGAACTAAGATTCCACATTTTAGAGGTAAAGCCTAGATTCTGAATCCCATTTTTTAAATTAGGGAAGTAAATATATGATTATTAATAAATGGTAGGTTCTTCTTCTCTTAGTAATATAGCTTCATCAGCCTTGTTCTTTCTTTTACTTAATAAAGGTTAATGCTGTACTTTCTCACAGGAAAGCTAAATGTAATACCAATCTTGATACCACTCTCCATATTTCTGCTAGCTGGAATGTGAGGTATCCTAAAGACAAAGTGCATTGTTATGCATTTAATGTGCCTGAGTAAAAGTGCTCATAAAGAGAAATGATTGTATTTTGCTGTTCCTGTGAGTGTCCAGTTTCTCTTGACTGGCTTATAAGTGAATAGCAGTGTTGGTCATAGTGCAAATTTGTGTGCCACAATTTGGATTTGTGTCCCTAGATAGGAGGGTGAATTTACCAGGGAGGAATTAAATGTTGGCCCAAAAGCTGACCCAGCAATCCACTGCCCCATATTATAAAATGGTTTGCTCTCCTTTCAGATCCTCTATACCTGTGTGTCCTTTTTTGCTCATATTTCTTTTTATTGGAAGAATTGGAGTCCAAAAACTGCTTCCAGAAATAAGATTATATAATAAAAGTAGATCTAAGAAAAATACTTTCTTTTCGGTGCATTATGCCACGGTATTTCATGCTCCTATCTACATCTGCAACTGTAATGTGAAACAGCAGAATAAGAAATCAAATAAAATAAATTATGCCTGGTCTCAGTCCCAATTTTGTGAAAATCTTAAGAATTTCTTTAGGGAAAAGAAACTTGACCCTCAGATTAAGATATTTGCCTAGGCAGAAATATTCTGTGAGTAGCATAAAAGAAAAATCACTAGAAAAGCTCTGTCATCACTGAAGCATCTGGAAGTAGCATTCCAAAAGAGTGATTAAACCTGTAATGGTTTTTCAGGCTGCCAGAAATTTGAGTTTTATTTTGCCATATCCATAATTTGGATCTCTGCAAAGCTGTCCTGACTTGGAGCTCTTCAGTTATTGCTGTAAAATATAAGGAACAGCACTGGCACATGCCATGACCAAACACTAGTTAAGGGATCGCTGGAAATGCTGATGCACCTTTAAGGAACATTCAACCCTTCTGCACTTTTTGAGTCTCATCTGGTTTACTTCTTTTTTTGTGAATGTCATCTGAGGAGTCAGAACTGGTGAGAAGTTAAACTTTGTATCAAATGTGTGGATTGTGGATTAGGATCTTGTTGTAGATATAGCTATGACTTGGAAAGGAGAAAGGAAGGAAGATAGTTCACTTTAAGATTGATTTATCCAGAATAGTGAAGCAAATCCTTATTTTTCAAGAAAAAAATAAAAAACATATGTTCATCTCTATTTTGCAATGAACTACTTCACTAAAACTACTTATACCATATTGTTAATCTTGATGGTTTCAAGTGACCCATGCTCTAATAGTTTGCACTATCAGCCAAGTGCAGATTTTTTCCTAATTACGAATGTTTGACCACAAGAGGGAGTTCCTTGCCAATGGTTTACTTACCATGGAAGAAGAAAGTGCACAACAGGGATGCTTCAAAAAAAGTTAGCAGATATATCTTTTTTCCGTTGTTGAAAGCTGAAAGGAAATAATTCATTTTATTACTTAAAAATAAAAACGAAACAAACAAACAACACACACAAACCCCCCTTCCCAAAGTCTTAACTCTGAAATAATAACATTTACAGTGCTCTAAAAACTATGAGATAAATATCTAAGTTTTATTTAGTCATATACCACAGCTAAATTATCACCTAGAAATGTGAAGAAATATTGTATTCAAATACAATGAGCATAAGGGTGATGTATGGTTTGCTTTATTTACGTGGTATTAATGTGTTCAATGAATTAATTTTAAGAGCTCTGTTCCCAGAATTAGGGAAATAAGGACTTGTACCAAATGGACTTCACCATTTATTTAGTACTTAGCATAAATACAATAATTCAAGGTATTCAAATTAATATTTCTTTCATTTGCTGTGAGGGGTTTTATTGCTAAAACTACATTCCTTCTTGTATCTTGCACTGTTGATCTTTGCAGGTATTCTTACTTTCCATGAAGTACTTTTGTGACTATACATTACAAGGTCCTAAGGAACAATGTCAAAATTCCAAAAGAGTGTTTCTTTCCGTGCTTTGTTATAGACTACTTTTTCTGCTATAGACTTTACAAATACTATATAAAGTCATGTTTATGGACTCTTTTTTAATCTTATTTATTCTGGAGCCAAGGTTCAGATTTGAATTGTGAGAAAGCTGTTGGTAATCTGAAAGAGTCATGCAGCTATTACAAACAAATGTGTTTTGACTTGTATTTAAGTAAAATATGCTCAAAAATAAAAACAAAAAATAAATATTATGTGCATTTCTAGTAAATAAAACCAGATAGGAATATGTCCCAAAAAACCTGATGTGAACACTCTAGCTAAAAATACTTCATAAGTGGAGAAACCAGACAATATAAAAATATAGAAAGATAGACTTTAAGGAATGAAAAAGAATGAAGAGTTTTGTGTGCAAAAAGAGGCATTTATCAGTATGAAGTGAAACAGCAAACACAAGCCCACTCCTGTCCAGTGTGCTCACTAATGGTTACCTTGTACTTAGAGTCAGCATCAGATGACTGGGTGGCAAATGCAACTCTTTTTACTGCATGTCTTGTGATAATTAAAAGGCTGAAAAAATAATTTCAAACTCCCCCAGTTATTCAGAGTTCCTTCTGTTTTGTACTAATAGTCTTTTAGTTTGTATGACATTTTCTTTGTACCTTGCATTAGTTAGATAAACGTCGCAAAGTCTTTGTCGGTAGTTTTTGACTTCAATCTACAGCAGAAGTGAGGCATGCGCTAAACTTTAGTAAATGTTAAGTCTATCAAATAGCTGTTTAGTCAGTCTGTTTTCCAATTTCTGTGCATATTCTAAGTGTTCACTTAACTGTAACCACAAATAATTAAAGATTTAGTTCAAAAGCCAAAATTGCATAAGTGAAATAAATGAAAACTATGAATGTCTGAAACCTTTGTCAGTTTCTTCTTTAGCATAACTGGCTTGTGTACCCCTAGTTTTCTTCATGTAATCCTGGAAGCACATTTTTTCATCAGACATCCCTCTTTGAATGCAGTAAAATAAGTCCTTGATTTTATATGGCATGGTTGAAAGGCAAATATTCATCAAATTCAGTGGAATGGCATTGTAATTGGCAAAGACAATGACATTCAGATTTAATCCTTTACTTTGCAGAGCTTGAAACTCACGAAATGCAAGTAAATCAAAGTTTCCCTACATGGGAATATGAAATAAAAATATATATCATATTAACTCTGTCAAGGTACAGTGTTACTAAGGCTGATGCATATTCCTTTTTTTTACAATGGTTCTCTATTTTATAAAATAATATTTAATTTTTTTATATAGATCTGATTCTTGCAGGATGAACTGATTTTGTACTCACAAAACAAAGCAAAACCAAACCAAACCACAACAACAGAACCAAACCAAACAAGACTAAAAAACTGCACAAACAAATAAAAACCCAGAACTCTAAGTTCTGTAAAATGTGTTTACTTACTCTAACATACTGCATAAGTGAGTTCAAATAGCAGGGTTCATTTATGAGAATGCAAAAGAGAAGGTTTTTAAAAATTAAATATTTTCTACATGATTTAGTAGTGGAAGTGAAAACCAAGGTGTAACAATAAAAGAGATTTCATATTCTTTGACTATGTCTATTTAAATGCTAGACAGAAATTAAAATGATCAGAGTTTCATCAATAAATCTAACAAATATTAAATTTTTGTGTTTTCTGCCTTTTCAAAGACTTCAGAAGTAACAGTGATGGTACGCTTCCACTCATTAGCTGAAGTAGTGGTCTAATATACAGAGAGTGACATTTCATTTGGTTTTGCCTAATGTTAATTGGAAGCTGCACTTTTTTTTTAAGCATTGGCATGTGTTCACATTTGGGATGATTTCTTGAGACCGTTAAAAAACTATAATAAAGCAAATACAAACAAAAATTGGCTATTATTTAAAATATAGGGATTATTCTGTGCCATTAGGATGAAGGTCTTGACCATGGAAGAATTATCCAAGGTGATATAATTTGAGGAAATTAATGACCTTATTTTCCTCTCTTACAGTTGCACAAACAACTTGCTTCTAAATTACACTGGTGCTCTTAAAATACTGTGTGCACCTTATTCTGGAGTATTCATGCACAGTACTTTAATTTTGGGATTAAAAACATGGAAAACATTTCATAAAACCCCAAACTTTCACAGTTATATTTATTGAGCTTTTGAAATAGATTTCAGTCAAACAACCACACAACCTTAAAAAAATAATAGAAACTCTTATTTTAATGGGCATAGGTCTATGGATCTTTTTTTTTCTTTTTCTTTTTTTTTTTTTTTTTAATTATAAATGGCAGTTTAGTACAGACATGGAACAAATTTGCATAGTGAATGTAATAATTTTCCATCTTGTTCCACTTTTCTACAGCATCATCAGCTGTCATTCTTAAACTTACAAATTCCTGGCATTATAAAAAGCCTGCAGCTGCAGGTTGGGGTTTATTCAGTTGTTTGTATCAACAGACAGGAGGAAAAACAGTGAGAACATTTAATCTAACATTTATCCCTTTTTTTTTTTTTTTTTTTAAACATAAAAACCCCTACATTTAAGGTAGAAAATTTGTTTAATAATATTTCAGTTACAAGACAAATTAGCTGACCATTTTATTTCTGACTTTTTTAAAATATACAAATCTGTTCATTCAAGTCCGTCCTTACATTTAAAGACATTAGCTAATTAACTTTACCATTAGCAATTATTCTTCAGAGACAGAGAAAGAAGATCATTCCAAGTCTTGAGCAACTCATATCTAGTGTCTCTTTTCAAAAAAATTGAATTTATTTTCCTTTCCATTCAGTTAGTTTAACTTAATTTTGTAGTGGGGAAAGGAAACAGACCAAAATGTGTGGATAAATGGGGGACAGAAGAGCTCTACGAAAACCCTACAGACACAAACTGAGTCATACCTGTAAGCATGTATATATTATCAGGTGTATATTTTAAGTCCGATCTTTGCATTCTGTTTTATATTTTAATAAAGCTGTTAGTCTCCAAACATTAGTTCTGTTATGTTTAGATATAAACAAACACAAAACCTCTTACAGATAATAGAGGACATGTGATCCTTTCTCTAATTTGATTGTGATCTGAAGTCTGGTCAATGAAGTCTTGCACAGAATTCTTATTATTACTAATTGGTTAAAAGTCATTGTTTAGAAGACAGTTTTTTCAGACCAGGGGAACTATTTAGAAATGAGATCTTGAAATAAGACTTAAGAGAAGTATATTGCAAAGACAGAACTTTGAAAACTACTAGATTAGGTATCTGTAGAGCCACAAACTGCAAAATTTTTAGTTGTTGAAGGATATAAAAGCCATGTTGTTCATACCCTCATGAGCTATGTCTATAGAGACAGAGTGTCTATAACTTGCACATATGACAAAATCATCAGTTCCAAGTTTGGGACTTTGTGTTCAAAATTATAAGAAAAATATCTAGTGCAATGAAGAAGGGGACAGGGAGGGTATTAGATTGTGCAAATCTGTTTAATTAAAAGCCTAACCTGGTAGGTTTGTGCAATGAAAGGTTAGTGACCTGGCTTAGTTTCTAGAAATCACCAGTGTTTCATTACTATTTGCAGGTGGCTATGAGGCTTTTTTATTTTCTATTTTCTATTAAGGTACTGGACATCCTGAACTGTCCAGGCTTGGAAATGAAAATAAGCTTTTGGACCCATCATATTAGACTGATATAATGTACTTCATGGCTTACTTTGTGTCTTTTTCCATCTTCCTCACCTCTTTTTAATCCTTCATTTATACATTGAAGGACAGCATGTACTTTATTGCTCTGTTGACTTTTCTTATTCTCACTTTCATTGTCACCACAGAGTTCCTAATTTTGAACAACAATAAAAAAAATTTTACTCATTTCTGTCTTTTCCTTCAGTTTTATATTTTCATAGGAAGTTTGCAAATAAATATTGTAGTCAAAATATTCTAAAACTGTTCTTAAATAATATTATGATGGTTACATTGGCACCATTTCACCTGTATGCATTGTCTACAATCCCCGTACTTTGCTATAATTTGAGATGATAATAATAGATATATGCAGATGACTGTAAGACACAGATTTTTCTTGAAATGAATGGTCAGATAATGAATTTCATTTCCAGACTGTGGTTTCAGCTAAAGTACTACTCCAAAATCAGTCCTAAAAGAAAAAATCTTAGAGTGATTATTTCCAAAATTGATTTCAATCTAGTTTGTAGCAATATTCATTGTCACTTGTGTCCTTTTGGACCTTCATCTTCCTGTGGGGTTGCCATTAAACAAATATTAGTCCTCTAATTAGCCTCACCTCTGTGTTTCTCCATGTTTATAAAATTGTCCTGATACGCATATAATGAGTTGGATTAAATGACAGTACAAGATATAATTAGAAGGACCAAAGTATTCCATGTAAATGCAGTGGTACGCTGTTGTTGTACAGTCAGACCATAAGGCTGGTCTGTTCCTATAGCAGATCTGGAATCTCTTTTACCGTCTTTGCCCATTTTTATGCAAAGCAGCAATTTTCAGGAATACGCATATTTTGCTCCATCCGCAAAGACATCGGCACAACATTTTTCAATTCTGTTTTCAAATTACTTTTTCTGTCCCTGATGTGTTTAATTTATGTCAGTTTTCTTTCCTCAGTAGAGATGAAAAGAAAGGGTCCAACAAACAAAAAATGGATTTTGACTTTCCTGACAATAATTTCCAGGAATATTTTTCCTCTGGTATATGGTGTTCTATTTTCAAAATTTCTATAATCCTAATCAAGATAGATATTGTGATAGAAAAAATGTTGGGCCTAGAATCAGTATGAGACCAAGTGCACATAATTTTTTAATTCCTTTTTAGACAAGGAGTAAAATTCCATCTTGGGTCTCATGGAGTCAGTGTTTTTTTCTCCTAGGCATTTACATTAAAGTATGTCTGACAACATTTTCTGATAATTCTGTGAGTTCTACATCAGCTTTATCCAGATATTTTCTGGTAATCTGTAATAAGGATACTTGCTGACTGCAACTGTTCCCACACAAAAAGGAAATGCTATTCATTGCAGCTAAAGAGAACATCTTCTAACTTCTCACTAAACTTTCTATTCAGTTGCAGAGTTTCATCCTCTTACACAAAAGAAAACAAGAGCTAAAATAGAACACAAGCTGTTTGACTAACTTAATATTTGAATATATAGATAAAAACTAATTTCAATATTTATATCATGAGATTCTAAAGACCTTTCTTCAGTGACTGCCACTATTGCACTTCTCCATGCATTCACTACTCACTAAACTGACCACTTTAATCTTTTAGTGCCGGGCACACTAGACAGTTGGCTAAACCTTCTGCAGATACTTATGCTGAGTGCTGCCTTCACAGCTATTATTAACAAGTCTCGTTTTATAGTTCACATTTCTCCTATCTTGCAATCTGTATGTTGGCTGACTTTTTGACAGTATATTGATTTGGAAATAATATAGTACCATTTGGGAATAAATTGACTCCAAAGTACATATTGTGTATATGTCTTCTTATCTACCTGTATTTGTAGTACCTGTGGCATCCTTTATTGTTCCCTTTATATATGTTTTATTTTTCAATTGCACATTAGTTGTCAGCTTACGATTTTCTTGCTAAGAAGCAAGGAGGTGGATTTCCTCCTCATTTGTAGTCTTTTAATTTTTCAGCCAATTGATCTGAGAGCTGGTATGAGTTTTCTCAGCCACGTAGGACTGATCTTAAACTGGAGTTTGTTGTAAAGATAATTTTCCTTCATGACCTTCTGTTTTTCATGAAATTTTAAAAGTTTTTAGTTTGGTCATGCATCAGCATTTCTGGTCTTGAATTTTTAAGTGCACAAGTTCTTTGTCTGCTTATAGTAATGTGATTAACTACTACCTGGGTACCAAATCATGGGTCTGGATTTTTCAGTAGGTTACCATGCACATGAATTTCTGTTTATAGAAGAACTTTCTCACCTGTATGGCAGCTATAATGACTACATGTGCGGCCGCTCACTAGTGGTATTCCCCATGGGTCAGTGTTGGGTCCAGTCCTATTTAACATTTTTATTGATGATTTAGATGGGGGGATTGAGTCCATCATCAGCAAATTTGTTGATGACACCAAGTTGGGAGGGAGTGTCGACCTGCTGGAAGGAAGGAGGGCTCTGCAGAGGGATCTGGACGGACTTGAGAGATGAGCTGAATCCAATGGGATGAGGTTCAGTAAGGCCAAGTGCAGGTCCTGACCTTTGGCCACACCAACCCCATACAGCTCTACAGGCTGGGCACAGAGTGGCTGGAGAGCAGCCAGGCAGAAAGGGACCTGGGGACACTAATTGACAGGAAGCTCAACATGAGCCAACAGTGTGCCCAGGTGGCCAAGAAGGCCAATGGGATCCTGTCCTGTA
>JAWWEV010000095.1:1863673-1877073 GCA_035583235.1 Hafferia zeledoni
GGGCTCAAGCTCTGCCAGGGGAAATTTAAGTTGGAGATCAGAAAAAAATTCTTTCCAGAGAGAGTAATCAGGCATTGATTCACCTTCTCTGGAGATTTTTAAACTGAGGTTGGACATGGCACTGAGTGCCATGATCTAGTAAATGGACCAGAGTTGGACCAAGGGTTGGATTTGATGATCTTGGAGGTTTTTTCCAACCCAATCGATTCTATGGTTCTATGAATCATTCAACTGTGCGTTTCAGTATGCATGATTGTGAAACTTATTTTGTATGTACCAAGCATTTAAGATATTATTACAGTAGCAGGGAATAATTAACTTGTGATAAATTTGCATCTAAGCTATTTTTTGCAAATTATTTCACTAGTCCTTGCAGATATAATGTTAAAAAGTTCATTTGTGCTTTTCCTTTTGTAGATGAAATGAAATCTGCATTGTCTAAAGTTAGATGCTAAGAAACTAACTAGTTTTTCAGCTTGGTGAACTTTATTTTAATGACTAGACTTTCTATTTATGAAGAAAAAAAAAAAAAAGTATAGTTGAAACAGAAGGCCCACAAGGAATCAGTGATATAAACTTCAGAAGACATCCTTTTTTTCTTCTTTTGCATGCATACATGTACATGCCAAGAACAGACTACCCAGCACCCAAGAATAATTGGCCTGTTTCTAGAAAAGGTTATTTCTTTAAATTGGTGATTCAATCTGTTATGAAGCTCATTTTGCAGCTCATACTTTAAATTAAACCCTGGGGCTCAGCTGACCTCAAGATCCTGATGATATGAGAAATTTATACCGTATCTTTCTGTCGTGGTTTAGGAATGATATTCTCCAATTTAATACTCCTGTTTCAACCATGCACCATTTCCCCTCCCCCGGCTCCAGCTAGAGGTAAAAAAGGCAAAGACCATGTGTTGAGATAAGACCAATTTACTGGAAACAGCAACGAGATAAGAAAAAGAACGGTATCAGCAACAATATTAATAACACAAGCTTTAAGAAAAGCAACAGATTTACACAGAAATAAAATAATAAACAACAATAAAACAATCCTGGATGGCTCCCCTGCTATGTTATCTCAACTGGAAGGAGCCACTTCTCCTCAGAAGTGAGAGAAGAGTCTCTTCCCCTGACCCCAGAAATGACATGGGGTACTAACTAATAACATCCTGGCCCTGGCCATGCCCCTCCTGGCTACTGCAAAAAATTCACCCTGTCCTGGCCAGAACCAGGACACTTGCTTTTTGCCAAAATAAATAATAAGAGGAAGCCTTATGCATTGTGACAGATGAAGTTCAAGATATTTTTGATTGTATTTGCTGGAAAGATGTCTATATCTTAGAATGAGTATCCAAACTCTCTGTGATACAGCCAGATTCTTTTTAGTCAAAATATGGACAAAATCAAATAACCAATGTTTCTAAAAGTGTTTGGAAGTCCGGGAAACCTGGTATCTGAAAGACAGATCACATATCCTCTATATCAGCAGTAAAAACTTGTAGAGGTATGTGGGAATCAAATCCACTGCATGTTTGTCTTCAGGTGGGCAGTAGCATAGACCAAAGAGTGAAAAGGTGATTATTATTGTCAGTATTAGCACTCTACAGAAAGAGGAGAACAGGGCTTTTTAAGCTGATACCTTTGGACATTATCCATAATCAGGGCAGTGTTTGCAGCACTTTTGATTAATGTTTTCAAGACTGAAAAAATGTGGTTCTATTTACTGCATGTCAGCCTGTTTATATGCTAATTTATTCAAAAAGGCCAGAGATACTTTTGAGAAAGACACCTATCCCTTTATTCCACCATCTCTCCATCAGTTACCCCATTCACAGTTACGATAGAGTCATGATTCGTCTTTATTTTCTACCTGGCTTCAGCATGGCCTTCTGTTTTCACAGAAGAGATGGAAAGAGCTTCCCAAATACTTGACCACTGTGTGTGACTTTCTGAAACAAACAGTGTATGACTTCCTGAAACAAGTGCTGGCCTTCAAGTGCAAGAACATTGAAAAATTCCCTTTCAGGGTTGGAAGTGGTCCTAATCACACAAGCACTTAACCAGAAATGGCACATCCACCCCAAACACTAAACAAATTCAACATGGCCCATCTGTCATGAGTAATGTTTTGACTTTCTTCTTCAAACTAGGTGCCTCCAGTTTCTTGTCCATCTCTGAATTTTCATGAGTGTACACAATGGACAATTCCACATCTCTTCTCACTCTGACATATCCAAACATCTCTGTTTATACAGAATTCTTCAACAATTTCTGTAATTTTTTTGTTATTGTAAGTTGAGTATTCTTGACTGTGACTGAGCCATTTTGTTGGTTTAGGATTCTAAACTACTAGCACAGATGGTGTGAGCATAGCAAGGGAATGAATCTCACAGAGGTTCCAAACACATTTAACTACGATCAATGAATTGTCAGTCCACGTTGTCCAGGATTTCAGCCCACGTATTTGTAGACCATAAATGTTAGTCTGTTTCTGAGTGGAAGATAACTATTAAACAGTAAGTGCCTATGATTTAACAACCTAAAAACATTAAATAGTTAATTTGCGACCATCTTAAAAAATTGTGTGTCACAGAGAAGAAAATGTACAAAGAGAGAAACATGCTTATGTACACATACTTATATAGCATTAGAGCACTTCAAAAACTGAAAATATGTGTTTGAACTTTGAACTTTTAATTTTTCTTTGGCAGATAGCATACAGTAGATTAAAGCAATACCTTTTATTGGACCAACAAAGAGCAGTCAGGCTTTGACACCAGAAAGGCTGCATCTTCAGTTTTCACCTTATTGCTCTTGCCCTTACAGACCAGATCAACTACAAATATTTTCTGTATGCAACTACAAATATTTTCTGTATGCTTTGAATGATATCTTTCTTCCTTTGAGATTTAATATTTCTTTTTCTGATCGATAATAAAAAGAAACTTTGTGTAGAGAACTACAATGAAAAAAAGGAAGGAAAGGAATCCTTTTATAGCAATTGTTTGGCTGATTGCCAGAGGAAAATCAGAATTATTTTTTAATAGTAAGAAATGCAATTAAATGAAGAAGGCAATCCCTTTTGTTGCTTTAGTATACCCTAAAATTAATTTTGCATTGCTTTGAAAATCAAGAGGTTTCACATTAGAATCTGAGAACACCAAATGCTCCTATCAAAAGCATATTATATTACTATAAAGCATTAAAAACAGTATAACTTTGTTCTCTTCCCACTGCTCACCCCTGCTCCACCCCCATATTGACTACATTTTTTCTTTAACCTTTTTCTATCCAAAGAAGTAGAGAGTAAGTACTGTCCCTAAGGCTATGTGACATCTCTCTCAACACATTTACAGTTGTAAAAATTTTGCCTTTCTCTTTAACTCTTCCACCTCTGATTACTCAAATCACTATATTTTTAAAAATGGTTCACTTACTGTTTAGTCAGAGAAAGAAAAACAGTGAGTTTTCAGAAAAAAAATTGTTTGTTTCAGGTGACAGGTCATTTTAAAATAAAAGCTGATGGATATTGAAGAAGTCCAAGAACATTTTTTATTTGACACCTAACTGGTAATGGAAGATCTAGTCTCCTGTTATTAAAAGCATTAAATAGTCTTTTACATCTTTGGGGAAGGGGACTGCATGGGAAGTAAAACATATTTCTGACTATTAATCCATCTAAAAATTGCTTGATCCACCTTACAGTACTTTATGTGTTCTCTGTTTCAACTGGGAGCAGCTACACTTTCATTTACTTGGCAACTGAACTATACAGGAATTCTGACTCCATTAAATTTTAAGTAATGGTGGAGCTCTAATAGTTTTCATGTTGCTTACATTATTATTCCTTAGTATAGCTAGCTGTAGACAATTTACTATTAAATACTAATTAAAATAATTTTTAAAAATAATAATCCACCACCAACTAGAGATATATAAGTAAGTTTGTGTTTAGCCATCTCCTCCAAAATTTTTTTAAGAGAGTGACCACATACAGGCCAACCTCTTTAAATAAAGTAGCACGTCTATGTGTATATTTTTCTTTTAATTATCGGACAAGTATACTTAACAGTGGAAATTAATCTGCTAAGGACAAGGATCTCCTGATGAAAATATGAAGCTAATGCTGGAAGAAACAAATTCAGTTATTCCCTCATTCTGAAAATAAGAAATTATGCACTTAGGATAATAAATAAAATTTTGACAATGTTTTATTTTAATGGCACGTGAATTAAAACTGCATTACAATGAAATTGCTGCAGAACATCCACATTAATATCAAATGAATTCATTATGACCAGCAGCGTTACAATGAATACTAAATGAATTAATAATAATGAACCACTTAAAGTGTTACCTAATTGTTTTATTTCATTTTTATGTATATTTTCATCCAAATTTAACTGTTAGGTTAATAGAGAATGACATCTAGTAATTAATTTCCACACCTAGTGTTTGTAAGTGACTACTTTCACACCAGATTCAGTCAAGCCTGCTGCATATCTAATATTGATCAGATGTCTCAAAAAGATCCACCTATTGCCCCAGATACTTTGAATCACATTGATGCAAAATGATCAGCCATGATATATTAAAGATTTAACAATTCTTAATGGTTCATGATAATCATGTTCCCTCAACTGACAATTCATCTTTCTTTCAAGAATCCCAAGTGGTTTATACACATGGTTATTAAAGATATCCTACAAACAAAGAAACTGGAGTAATAGCACAGTGGTTTGCCTGTGATAACAGAGTAGCTTCTCTGCAGAAGAAGCTACTGCACAGAAACTTCAAATCCTCACAAAATTTGTTGTTTTTCTTAATCTGTTCACTATTACTATCTGTCATTTATTCCTTCACACAAATCATGACGTTGTAACTTCTTTATCATCATCATCATGGCTAGTCTTTGCAAACAAATATTTGGGAAGGGCTCTCCCCACGCAGGTGTGTCCTTTGAGCCTGCACAGTGGATTTTTTAGGTGAGGCACAGCATGCACAGAACTGGCCTCACCCTTTAACTCCTAAGGTTCATCTGCCACTGCCGAGGGAGCTTAGACGGTGACAGTGAAGTCTTCAGGACTAGAACCTACAGCACCTGGTATTCCCAGGAGGTCTCCGATCCAAGTACTGACTGGGGCTGACCCTGCTTAGTTTCTGAGATAAGATGAGGTCAGGCATCAGGGTGGCATGGCCATAGTTTTTATCATCATCAATGATTAGTATATACCATATAATCTTGAGAAACCTGTTTGGAGCATTTTGACTTATTAGCAATTATACCTACAGAGTCAATGCACACTATTTCTCGAAAAATCTATATCCCTTTATATTCCTTTAGCAATATGTTCCATAACACAAATCTCAGTGAAACTCATGGTAGGGAATCTGGATAAGTTCCTTCATGGCTAAGAACAGTAACTGCTGCTGAAGCTTTCATAATACTAAGGAGAAAATACAATACTTTGTGAAAAGTTTATTTCTGAACATGCTAATTCACATACACATTCAGATAAAACAGCCAGAGGAAAACTTATTTCACATTAACTGGGGAAGGGGAGATGGAGAGGATTTTAATTAAGATGTTTGGTAACATATATAAAGAATTATAACATCAGGAAGAAAAGTGTGAAAACTTCCTAATTTCAGGTTTAGCATCTAGCCACAAAATGTGTTCTGGAAGTTCTGGATAAGAGAAAAACTCAAAGCACTTTAAAACAAGTAAACATGGCAGTATTTTTCTAAAAAAGATATTTTGCCTACATCTGCTCACTAGTTTTTAAGAAGAAAATAGCTTTTGTATTCATAAAATACATTGAATACTTATTTATTGCAGTCTACCATGAACTCTTGGTTTGGGATGTTTTTTTGGGGGATGTTCTATGACTCAAAGGTCCTTTAACTTTCAGGGAGAATTAGAACTTCTGGAAAATATTATTTTGTAATTAAAATTTTAAAAGTCTTCCATACGAGTATTGAATCAAGTCAGTATTTACTGAACAGTACAGGAAGTTTCATTTACTGGCATCTATCATTCATTTCTGTTGGAGGTGTAAAGAAGTAGTAAGATTAGGTGGGCTGTTGATTTTTCTGTTTTTCCTTACCATAAGTCTGATTTTGAAACTTAGCTTTTTCACAACTATTCTTTGTGAATTTTTTATGATTACACTACAAAATATGAGGAGGGTTGAGGTAACCAGTGGAAGTGCCAATAAACCTACTGCAATCCAGTAACACAAACTTAGGAGGAAGAGTGTAGACAAAGAGAGACTTCAAGGACAAAGAGGGACTTCAAAGCAAGGAACAGTTAACAGACGTATTTTACCATTGTATCCACCAAGGCCTTAAATGCAATTTTCATCCTAGAGTATCATTTAATATTTGCATTTCACAAAATCACAGACCCATAGAGTGGTTTGGGTTGCAAGGGACCTTAAGGAACATTAGTTTCAACCCCACTACCATGGAGAGCAGATAGAGTCTTTCTTCTTTAGAAATACATTTCTGTAGAACCCAGACAATCTACTACAGATTTATAGATTTATAGATCCCTTTAGATTTATATTTTTCCTGAGGGGTCTTTTGATACTACAATAGTTTTGTAACATAAAACCTGTAATTAGCTATTTTGGTTTTGCCTAAACTTGAGGATACTTGACTTTAATTACCTATCAAACATACCACTACATCTGCATTCATGCAATTATCAATATTAGCTCACACATAAGAACCTTTTTTCATCTGAAGATGATAAAAAAATCTTTTTATTTGTTCTCATTCAATTTTGTTCTCACTCACTCAAGAAATTTGAGTGCTACATTTATAACAGTTCACAAAGGAGAACAGCCACATCCAAAGAGAGGGGAAGGAGACTGGGTGCAGACAGGATTTAGCTGGGTTTTTTATACTTGAGTGCCAGAGTTCAAGGATAGAGGGAGGCAACCATACTTCTTCTTAGTGTATACTGTTGACCAATAATAGTAGCTATGAACAGGTGGCTTGTATGGTATTACTGCCAGGAAGAGTATCTTTATCTTTCTTCCCTACTGGCTTCATAAACCCCCTCTTTAGGTGTGAGGATGCAAAGTAGGTATTAGTGAAAGCAAATACCATCCTTCTCTCCTGTTAAACTACCCCTTCCCATTACCTCGTGTCTACAGCCCATGGAAACAAATGGGAGTTGGAAAAGATACTGTCACATCTACATCTCATTTTAACAATATCACTCTCAGATACTTTTCAACCTATCTATCTTGTATCCTCTTTAGAGGAAACTGTTTTCAGAGATAACTGCAGTGTTTGTCCAGAAGTATTTTGCTACCAGCTGAATAATTCCAGACACATTTGAATCAATGAGTCCTGCTTGCTAAAAATTTATATTTTGCATATGATTAATCTTGCTATTCGAAAGGTGCTAGTCCTGATGAACTTTAACCAAATATGGAATACCTACTCTCTCTCCTACCTGTTCTTATTAAGCTGCTAGAAGACAATTATTTTTAAGCATTTCTCAATATGTATGCTCAAACAAGAACTGTGCCATCATAAGCTTTTGTAACATTTTCCTCGGGCATTCTAAATATTTTGTAACAACCCTGTTCTTCAATTATAAGGATACAATGTATTTCTATAATATATGTGCTCCTATCTTTATTTTGGATAGAGTGGGATGCCTCTGTGTTTAAATTGGCGTATTTTTAATACCTTCTGTCTGTAGATAGAAATTGTTCAAGAGGTCAGCCCTGTTTGTTTATTCCAGAGACGATCAAAGATTTCACCCAACTTATTTTTTTTATTATTACTGAGAATAAGCAGTAATGCAAAAAGACTTCAAACATGAATAAAATATTAGGTTAGAGGCATAATTAATATAAAAAGATACAGTGAATTATAAAGGTGGTTAATAGAGTCAGCAAACCATATATCAATGCCAGTTATCATATTTCATTGGAAGACACTAAAGATTGAAAATCAAGCATGGCAATTAATTAGTCTCGTTCCCATTTAACCTGAAGGTTGCATATATAAAAAAAAAATCAGGTTGACTGTGTGAGCAAAGAGAATAAGTAGTTCAGTTAAAGATCAAGAGTGGTAGAAGAAATAAGGGAAGGGGAAACAAGAGGGAAAAGATGTCTTTATTGCATTATAAAACCCCTTTACTGATCTGAATCCTGTTGACAATGATCTCACCTAAACAAGAGCTTAATATCTGTAACTGGAATGATGGGTACTTTTTGGATGAATTGCACAAATTTTGGGATTGAAAATTAATTTTTACACGCTCGAGCTATAATAAAATTTGTTGTGCTTTTCCTACTTTCTTTAGCACTGGTCATTCTGCCACTAGGAGATAACAAACTGTTGACTAGGAGCACTACACAAACCCTGTGAATTTGTCTTTCTATCTTCTGTTCACCACATTCCATGCAAAAGCAAATGACAACTACTTTTAATTTGCATGCAATAGTAACAGATTTTACTAATATAGAAGAAAGTGGCAGCTCTAGCATGTAGCTTAGAGAAATAAAGTACATCACCTTGTGACACAAGAAAAGTTCTAGAAGTATTAGTTCATCAAACCAGCAATTAAAATGGAAAACATTTAACAGGCTTTTCAGTATTTTGAAACCACTTTTTCCATATTGTGTTTGAAATGGTTAAACTACCCCATTCATTATTTTAAAGAAGAAAAATACTGGTTTCCACTCTAAAATCAGCCAATAGCTCTCATTAACGGGATAAAAATTGAAAGCTGATATTACAAACTTAACTCTAAAAAATGTTTTTGTGTGATAAATCATGGGAGTTTTAGTTTCTCCTAAAGACAGTATTTTCCTAGAATGATAAAATTAATTCCAGTTCAATTATATGTCAAGACCTGGATTTTAGGCCTACTTAGAGCCAGAGATATTTAATGAAGTGTTTCTCCTCAAAATGTTAGTGGAAAAATTCTTAATTTTGTTCCAGTTGCAAAACTGTTATTCAACCAAAGGAGAACACATGTCCCATTTTGGATAGCAGAGCATGTACTACAGATAGATGAAATATGTCATAAGGGAAAACCTCATCTTTCCTTCTATGAGAATTTGGGTTTTTAATTTAGTGAGTAAAAGCAGTCACATTGCTTCTTTGATTAGAAAAATACAGTTTTATATATATATTTTTTGTCCTTTTTGTGTGTAGATGTGGCATTGACTGTGGTTGAATAGTTAGCAGGAGATAGGGGCTTCATAGGTGGCTTAGTGGGAAATAACAGACTTGCCTTTCAAGACATTTCCAAGGTATTGTCCTTCACCTAGAGTTCTTGGTCTTTTTTAGAGCCAGACCTCTAGATTTCTGATACAAATACTTGTCCATCTCCAGCACTGGGTTTGGTTTTCTGCATATATCTAAAAAATTTGCAGTATGAGATTTTCATACCCAAAAATACAAAAATCCAATCTACATTTTTACAGGAACAAGTATCTAGCAAGAAGCCAAACTTGTTAGATATTTCGTATTTTAATGTAAAATTTCATTGGCTTTCTAGAATTGGGTATCTGTGCTCAAAATTCTATTATGCACCTTCTTAATTTGCTTTTCTCAGTTCGAATGGAATCTTTTGTTAGAGCAACCTTTTTATTTTTGACATGAACTTCTGGTCTAGATCTTCCATGCCATTGGTACGAGTTGAGCATAGACTTTCTGTGGGAAACTTCTCCAGAGACAGAAGTTAATGTGAACCTGACCTAGCAATATAAGGAAAAAAGATGCTGATTACTGTACTTTGAGATTATAAATTTGTCTGCTTAAATGCAGAATATCTTCAAGACTGCTGACGTTTTTTTTCAAATGCAATGAACTTGCACAATGGTCACCCCTGAAACTCATATAAACTTCTTATATGGAGACAAGTGAATAATGGAATGAATGTGCAATTAATTGATCAAAATCAGATGTGCAGGACCTTATAACTCAAAAAATCACTCTCAAGTGATTAATTTCTAGCATATTACAGGAATTATTGTGAAGAGGTAGTGAAATTGTCCCAAATCAGTTGACTGCTACAATATACTTCCTATGCTGCCCTTTAATCCTGTGGTGACCTGGAGCTCAGAATGTTATATATCCAAATATCACTTCAGAGTGCATCATCTCAATCTTGATCATTGAAAATTTGGCCTATTCAGCTTTTTACTATCTTCTTGTTTCTCTGGATATCATGGGAGACTCCTATATACAGGAAGCATTTTCCTTAACTAATTGAAGAAAATAAAAGGCAGTCAGAAAGGCTAGCATTTGTGCATTGCAGAGACAGAACACAGCACTAGGCCAATATTGGAAATGGAAAAAATTCATACTGACCATGTATAATTTAATAAACAGAAAGCTCTAGAGGAAAATCTGTGGCTGTGGGATAAGAGGGCTTCTTCAGACCACTGGGTTTCAGTTTCATCCTCATTTTGCCCACTTGAAGTCAGCTCACCATGAGCATACACTGATCTTTGTAGATCCCACAATAAAACAAGCAGAAAAGTCATCAAGCATACAAAAGACCAATACAAAGTAAATGCAATTCTTAATGCTTCAATATTTTGCCTTCATGTTAACATGCCCTGATTAGAAAGGCTGAATCCCGCTTAATGTACCCATGTTTATAGCGAGAGTCTTCAGTGAATACAGCAAACAGGATTTGATGTCACTGGCTAATTTCTGAGCCACTCAGAACAATCAGCATCTGTACTTAAAAGCTTAAATGTACTTTGTGTTTTTTACATTTAGAAGGTGAAAAGAAACTAAACACAGAGCAATGCTTAGGTAGAGGATGTCTGTGCCAAAGCAGGCAGTTCAACCTGTTTATTGTTTCTACTGCTCAGAAACACTTGGAGCTAATGACGAAATACACACACACACACATGCACATATATAGATATACACACACACACACACAAAGCAAATATATATTTATTTATTTTTATATTTATATCTTTGTAGCTAAATGGTACTGCTGTAAAGCTAAGCTCTGGCTTGCAGCTGCACATAAAGCAGAGTTATGGTATTGTATTTGGCATGCAGATTTATTTCTTCCACTTAGAGTTGTGTAGTATCATACTGTCTAGAATAAGATACCTTCACTGGACACACACACAAAACATTTATAAAGTCCGGCTCTTTGAAGTCCAGCATCTGAAAATTACCTCTATAAAGGGAAATTGTGAAAGATTGCTGGAAGACATTGGTATATTGGAGTGTGCCAGCTCCAATCTCCATTTCTGTTGGTCAAGATTCATTTTTGTGTGTTTTCACCACAGTTTTTGGCCTGTTTGACAAGATTATCACAGTTCTTCAGGTGAATTCTGACTAGCAAAAGTCAAGACATTTTCTTCAGCCAACACTTCTTTTTGGAAAATCTGTCAATTTTGATTTTAAAGAAATATTTTAAGTCATTGTCATCACAAATAGGTACAGAAATACAACTGTTATATTGAATTTGATCTGTAGTGAAGGGTCAGAGTTGAATTACTCTATTTCCCTTGTCCTTTATCTACATTATGTTGCTTGTGTTGCAGTAGAATTTTTGTTGAAGGGAAATAAAAATTGATTAAAAAAGGAGAAGAGTTAAACATCCAAAGACCAAGAAACTTGCTCATCTTCTGCTAGTTGTGATAACAATTAAAAATAAAATAATATAGAACTGATGGCTAAGCTAAAAGAAACTAGAAATTGACACAAAATGGACTTCTACACACTGGCAGCATGTGGCAGAAAGGGAGTGATCAAAAAAGTGAAAAAATAGATAATTCCTTTTCCTTTATTTCCATTTTGTCCAGTGGCAGCCCTGTCTCTTATTTCTCTAGTATTAATGAATAATGTAGAGGAAAATTACTAATTTCTGTGTCTGTGTAACATAGATATAACAACATTAACCTATATGTACGAAGTATCACTCACCTATATATCCACACTCTTGTGAGAGACTTAAGCCTGCCAGAGGTCTGCTAGAATCTCAACGCAGCAGAGAGGAGGCAGTCTAGTACATTCTTGGAGTGTGTGGAAAACAACTTGACACAGCTGGTTAGTGAGGCTGCCAGGGTTGTGACCTGCTAGACCTGCTGCTTATGAGCACTGAAGAGCTGTTGGGAGATGAGGTGATCAGAAGCCATGTTGGGCACAGCAACCACAATAAGACAGTTTTGAATAACTGGTGAAGTAAAAAGATGCATCAGCAAAGCCTCCACCCTGGACTTCTGGAGGAGAGTGGACTTTGACTTACACTGATTTGGAAAGCAGCCCTTAAAAACAAAAGGGCTCAGGAAGGATGGACATCCCTTAAGAGTTAAATCTTGCAGGCACAGGAGCAGATTGTCCCTATATGCTGAAAGATCAATTGACAGGGAAGACCAGCCTGACTGAAAAGGGAGTTTTTCCAGGAACTCAGGGAGAAAAAGAGGCTATGTCACCTTTGGAAAAAGGGGTGGGCAACTCAGGATGTATTTAAGGATATTGTTAGGTCATGCAGAAAGAAAACTTGAGAGGCAAAATCTCAGTACTTATTCTGCCCACTTCTGTAAAGAGTAATAAAGAGGTGGTTTAGAAATACATTACTAACAGAAGGAGGGGCAAGGAAAACCTCCATTCTTTATCAGATGGAGGGGGAAATATAGTCATCAAAGATGAGCAAAGGCCTGAGGTACTTTAACACTTTCTTTGCCTCAGTTTTCAACAGTAAGACCGGTTATCCTCAGAACAACTGGTCTCCTAAGGTGATGGACAGTGGCAGGGAAAAGCATAGACCCCTTTAAACCAGCAGCACTTAGGTGGTCACAAGTCTATGGGACCAGATGGGAGGCTTCATCCTTGGATGATGAGGGAGCTGGCAGAAGAGCTAGCCAACTCAGTGTCCATCATTTATCATCTGTTCAGACTAAATGAGAAGGTCCCACATGACTGGAGGTTGGACAAGTTGATGCCCATCCACAAGGGCCAGAGGGAGGACCCAGGGAATCACAGGCCTGTCTGCCTGACCTCAGTGCCCAGCAAGGTTATGGAACAGATCATCTTGAGCGTGATCATATGGCACATACAGGACACTAAGGGGATCAGACCCAGCAAAGATTTAGGAAAGGCAAGTCCTGCCTGACCATGAAGCTGGTGAATGGTCTGGTGCACATGTACTGTGAGGAGCAGCTGAGAGAGTTGGGGTTGTTTACTGTGGAGAAGAAGCGGCTTCAGGGAGACCTTGTCACTCTCTACAACTCCCTAAAAGGAGATTGTAGCCAGGTGAGGCTCATCCTCTTCTCCCAGACAACCAGTGACAGCAGGAGAAAATTTCTTTACAGAAAAGGTGATAGATAGATAGATAGATAGATAGATAGATAGATAGATAGATAGATAGATAGATAGATAGATAGATAGATA
>JAWWEV010000095.1:1889509-1906295 GCA_035583235.1 Hafferia zeledoni
GGGGGGGGTTTTTTTTAATCTTAGCAAAGAAGAAATATATATTTATACATATGTAGGCATACACTTCAGTGTGGCACTCCAGATATGTGCAAATAGTAATAGATATTTTGAGTGATAGTGTGAAAATCTGCATTTCTGTAATTTCAGAATCTTTCCTCAATTTTTTTCAAAAGTTTAAGTTCTTGACCACTAAGAGACTCCTCAAGTGTATAGGATGTTTCTAATACCTATTTGAACTGGAATACTAACATTAAAGATATAATATGCACGGTGACATACGTTCTTATGAGTGGAAAACAACTAAAAGGAAGTGTGTTTATGAAAGAAATCAGAGCTTGTGCAAATAACAGGGAAATTATGAGGTTTTACTTTTGAAGTACAAATACAGGTACAGGTTCCACTATTTTCTTCCATCTGAAGGGGTAGATACTGCTTTTTATCAGATCATCTCTCTCTTTTTTCATTCCCCATTTTTTTTAATAATGGGATCTGAACTGTCTTTGTTATGGCTGGTTCTAACCCTCTGTGTTCTCTCTGGACTCTGGACCATCTACTAAGCTGGCAAGAGAGAAAGACGGTGTGGGAAGAAACACAATAGACCACATTAAAAAACAGGGATGAGGAGAGATAGTAAACTGTGTTTTCCACAGCCATTATACAAAAAAAACCAAAAAACAAACAAAAAAACAAACAAACAAAAAAAAAACAAAAAAAAAGAGGAATCTAGTGTTGATTAAAAAATATTGTTTTAATTTTAAACCTTTGAAAAGGAACTGATTATAGGGTGAATGAGTTACACCCTACCTTTTTTATCTTTTTTTAAACATCGAATGATTTTATAAGGATGTCTTATTTACTCCAAATACAGTCTAAAATATTTCCATAGCTGCTTTTTATACCTTTCTGCTTTAAAAATTGAAAGAGACTTTTGAAAGATAACCAGTTTTGTCAGTGACTTCATTAACAATCACGATTTTATAAGTTTCTTTTATAAGGGTCTCTTTTATAAGGTTTTTTTGTTTAAAAAAAAAAAAAGATTATTTTTTACTTTTACAGGGAACTGTAAAAAATTTTGATCAATTTCCCAGTGTGCTGTTTGGTTAGTATCAGGCAATGCATCAATCTTAGGTTGTTCAGTCTTAATCTTTTTTGTTCTGGCCTTTAATGCTCAGCTCTCTACTGATTTTACCATTAAAAGAATTTAAATCTGCAATATAATAGTTTTTTTTGACAAGGAAGTTTATGCATAAGCAGAATTAAGGAAACTCTAGTTAAAAAATACAATCTGAAGTAGTGCTCTTATACATAGAATCATCAATCTTCTAAAATACTGTATATGCAGCACAAGGTCCTCCCAATGATAAGCATTTCCAGATTTCAAGTGATAGCATACAGCTGAAACTAGTGTGAATAAATTCTTTGAACTTCTGGTTGCTGGCTGCCAACTGTCTTTCTTTTTCTGTTTCTATGGAGATACCAGTTAGTTCAGCAAAAAAAGTTAAGTGAATTTCCTACAACTGTCATGTCCGACCATTATAGCCTCAGGGCCTAAAAACAGTCTCTCAAAATAGCTGGGGAGGCATAAACAATATTTATTGTTTACCCAGGGCCAATGTTGTTGGCCCTGGGTAAAGACCAAAGTGGAGAATTTGTGTCTTATGGGACGGTGGGCACCAGGGGAGCTCAGGAACTCAGATTTATATTTAACATACGCATTACTAAACAATTAAAAGCAATCAAAGTGTGAAATATTTTCCTTACTATCGTGGCAAAAAGGAGCACATAACCCATGAAATGTTTCTTTTCCTTTTCTTTTTTTGTAATGCAAAATACATGGCATCTTTTTGTATAATGAGTGTCCTTTGACCTGCTTAAGTCAGTAGAGGAGTGTGTTGTCTCTCATTTCTGCCAGATCTTGGGGTTCCCAGAGAACCCTCAAGTCGTACACACTGCTTTTACCAAACTAGACTGGATACAGAAAGGAATCTTGGTGTTTCCTTTATTTTCTTTTTGAATTCTGTTCAGCATTATAATAAAACTTTACTACAACTACTTCTTGGTTCTCCTTTAGGAGAACCATGTATTTCTAAGGTCACTCCTGTGTTGACACACAGATTTCCCTTTTCCTTCTCAGCCAAAATGACAGGCATCTTGAAGCTCATCTTGTTTCCTTCCGCCTGCCCTCCCTTCTACCTCCCCACTTTTTTTTTGCAGTACTTTGGAGACACAACTGATGTTAAAAAAAAAGTTTAGTCTTGGGCAGATGTAAAGAAGAGTTTGTTTAAAGACTGAACCTTTGTCTTACCTGCAGGTTTTCAGGGAGGGTTGGAGGAATAAGGAGGGAAACAGTAGAACTTCAGGTGAAATTTCCTATTATGTTCCCCTCTGCTCATATTAAAACGCTTCTGTGTTGACATCTTAAGAAAGATTGGAGAAAATTTTACCTAAGTTATAGGCTTATGTTGAGACTTCTGATGATGAACCAATAAATTCTGGGTGTGCAAGGGACATACACTTCCTGGCAATAGCTTAAAACTTACCTCCTGATAAAAAAGAATAGGTTTGTAGAGCTTATTAGAAAATGGCATTTACTGGTTTATCTGAAGGAAAACAGGAACATACTGGATTAATTCTGAGGGAAATTCAGGAACTCTTAAGGAATGGAGAGCAAACATTAGAGTCTCTGTTCTTTCTTTAGTCCTTGAACAAATATATGTCTCTTAAAGGCATCTCTAGGATAAATCTTAATCACAGAATCACAGACTATTCTGAGTTGGAAGGGACCCACAAGGATCATCAAGTCCAACTCTTAAGTCAGTGGCCCACATCAGGGATTGAACCCATGCCCTTGGCATTATTACAACCAAGTCTTACCCAACTGAGCTAAGGCATAAATATCTATAACCGTATTTTTTTAATCTTGCAAATAATCAGAGGAACTGCAATCATCAGAACTATTAGTACTTAAGCTTATTGATAACTGTTTTATATACCTTTAAAATTGATATTGTAAACCAAACCTTCAAATCTAATTCCTATTCCAGCTAATCAAGAACAGTAACTAAGCACCAAGTTCCTTAAATCATATTCTATCACAGCCTTCATGTTTTCTATCACACTACATATGGTCCAATTGTTTACAGATGACAAAAAAAAATCCCTGCTCAGATGTTAAATCAAGATGTTTTCTTCACTTTCAAATGGTAGGCTGCCAGCCAACTTTTACAATGAGTTATTCTGAGTTTATAATAAATAAATAAATAAATAAAAATAAAACCCAACAACCCCCAAAGGAATAGAGAAGAAAGGAAAATAAAAGGTTTGGACATTAGGCCTGTAAATATCGGGACCTGCCAAAATGAAGCAGTTTTTTAAATGTGTGTTCAACCCTGTGTCAGAATAATTTCTTGGGAAGTTTATCTTTTTCGTGCACATTTGATGCAAGACTAGAAAAATCAATAGGGAAATGTTTTATAGCCACAAATAGGTAATGTGACTTCAAAGCATAGACAGACTTCCCCCATTGGTACTCTTTGGCAGCTGGAATTTCATAGTGTTAAATAGCAGAAGATTAAAGCATATCAGGGCTTGACTCTGCCATAGTGCCACTACAAATTTAGAGGAATTCCTTTGTATGCTTGTCTGAAACGAGTACAAGAACAGAAAAGAAGCAGGGTCAAATTCTGAACTTTTACAGTGTAAATGTTACAAACACTTTTATGAGATTCTTTTTTAGAAAGAGAAGTGGGGTCACAAATTCTCAGGCCATGGAGGACAGGAGTACATACTGAAAAAAACCCCCTGAATCAATGAAAACTATCAGAGATTACAAGACACTGTTTTGAGTGTGTTGTGTCCAGCTTTTTCCAATATATTGCCACAAGGGAGAGAAAAAGAAAGAATGAAACAGAGTCCCAAACCCAAGAACATGGTATGTGCAAGATTCATTTGCATTTTTACTTAGTGTTGTATCACAGGGGCAGCAGGATTAACATGCTCATTGATTTGAGCTTTCAGCTTCCCCAGATGTTTGAAGCTGTATGATGCTAATTTTTAAGCTATTTGTTTATTATTGTCTGGAAGGAGTTTTTGTACAGCTAAAACTGTACAAAAAAGTGTAACTGGAACAGAGGCTTTTGCTTGTACCAAAGGGCCCTACTGAGGCAGTGGAAATACCCTGCCCGATGGGCTTCTGAAACTGATTTCTCCATGTGACTGAGTCAGTGACTTAAAATGTACTTTCAGATTAGACGACAAAATAATGACACAGATAAATAGATTATGCTTTTTAGTTGGTTCAGTGGTGACTTTATCTAACACCTTGGAACACAGCAAAACTGCTTAAGATTTTCTCTTCCAAAAGCCTTTCTCCTGGCAATCTTTCTGACACGCATAAAATAAAGAGCAAATAAATAAGCTACACAAAAGTACTGTCTTTCTACTCTAGCTTGAGAGATATCAGTTTCATCTTCATTTTTACCTAATGTTGTGTCATAGGGACAGCAGGATTAACTTTCTTCAAGGTATTGGAAAGTCGTGTTTCCTGGTGTACACACAGATAAATTTTATACTATTACTCGAAATACAGTAAGAAATGTCCGTATTAATTTCACTCGAAATTTTCAGCTGACATTTGAGGAAAGTCAAGGAAAGAATGTCAGATTGGCAACATCAATTACTTTATTGTGAACTACCATTTGGCGAAATGAGAAAAGGACATTAATTACAGCCTTAGCAAACCCTTGTGCTCTGCTTTCTGTGGACATATCATGGACACATGCATTTAAAGCGCACCCACTTGTTTAGGAGCAATATTTGCAAATGAGTTAGATATTATCTGGCTTTAGGAGCAGAAAAAAACAGTGATGGTTCAGAAGATGATTGCTGTTTTAATCTTGAGAATTAGGAGCAGAAAGGCAACGCCTAAATATTAAGAAAACAAACACAGTACATAATAGAAAACTCTTGCTGTTTGAAAGGATGAAGGGAAATGCATGCACTATAAATAAATTTTATCCTATATCACAGAACCTTCAAATAAGTCAAAATGGAAAAGCCACTTTTTAATTAACATTTATTTATTTATTTATTTATTTTTAAAATACTGAAAATATTTCATGGCTAGGCTTAAAGGGTTCAGATGAAATTTGAATGGTAAGCCTTCTGTGTAATCAAGTATGGCCCCATACAGTCCTAGACCAGTCCTCATGTAACAGTGTGGTGAGGCTGCATAATTAACAAATTCAAGGTCTCTGAATTATGATACACTGTGTATCTACTTCTAGATCAGCAGATGAGACTTGTATTTGTGTTTTTGATTTGTGCAGTTTGGAATTATGTTTATGTCATAGTCAATGACAAATGTAAGATGAAAGAAAACTTAGAATCCTAAATTCTCTTCTTGCGTCTTCTTGTGTCCCTGACATATAGTGTGTCCTTGAAGTACAATTTAATGGCTTTACTTTCAGACTATCTTCCCTAAAGTAGCATACACTTGCTGAAGCAAGTGAATATTTATATTCCTCTTTTCCTAGGTCCTAGGAAAGTCCTAGGTTTTTTGACTTGCTGTGTATAGGATCCAATTTAAAACTTTGTGAGATATTTTGAGCCCACCTAATGAAATTTATAAAGGACAGATGAAGTTCTACGAAAGTATAACCAGTAGCCTGCAGAAAGAATACAAAAGGAATAAATTATAGTAAGGGGAAAATTCTATTTTACCATTAATTTCTGTTTGAAAAAATCATTATTAAGTAAATTAATCTATTAAGTTTCTATTTTGAAGGTTTGAGGTTTTTTTGTTTCTTTAATGAAACAAAACTTTGACTTAAAGTATAAATTACTGTGTCTGTTTAGGTTCAATTTTATGGACACAGCCTAGGTTTCTGACCATCCAAAAAGAGTGCTTGGGCCATAAAACTTTGAAAACTAGGAGATTAATTAATCCTTAGTTGTTATTTGTAGGGTAAGTCTACATAAACTGTAGGACTGAATAGGGTTATATAGCATAAAATTAGTGCTTGGGCTAAAAAACTTTGAAAACCAGAAGATTAATTCTTCCTTAGCTGTTATATGTAAAGCACTTCTACATCAAATATAGTATCGAGAAAGCAGTTACATGACAATAAATCAGCAAAGCCATAATATATAATTTATATATTATATATATTATATAAATTATATAACATATAATACAAATAAAAGTGATCTTTACATTCTATTTTTTTTCCTTGTATTTTGTGCAAAATACATGGTTATAATTTGTGGAGGAAGCATGTTCCATTTTTGGAAAAGAGTGCCTAAATCAGTTTATCCGCTTTTTTGTCTGTAATACACTTAACAGAATGAGAAAATTCATTATGTTGATCAAAAAAACCAAACAAACAAACAAACAAAAAAAAACCCAAAAAAACCACCACCCAAAAATAATATTAATGGGGTAGGAAGGTCCCAGTTTACGTTATGAATAAGCTATTAATTAGCAAAATTAAGTTAAATGTAACCACATAATGAGAAACCAAGGACTGGATCTCAGTCTTTACTCCTTGGTAGCAAAAGGGTGCCAGAACTTGAGAAAAGAGTATGGCCAAACCTTGTGAAAATGTAGCTCAAGAATAGGGAACTGAGGACAGATGGAGGCAAACTGTCAGGCCTGTGTGGAAAATATAGAAAATATGTGTGGGTTTTGCTTGTTTGTTTGTTTGTTTGTTTATCATAGCCTCAGGATGTGAAAATCTACTCAATTCAGTTCACTTAGGCAAAAAAACCCTCCACTGTCTGTATATTTAAGAAACACTGGGTAAAACAAGAAGATGATACCTCAAATCTACTGGAGCAACCTCATTCCTAGAGTTTAGACACTTGATTCAACATCATATCAACACAGACACTCCAAAAGCTCTTTGGACTAACCAAAAATTACATAAAGGACATGAATGAAGCTAGACCTCTTCTTCCCAAGATGAGAAGATCTGAGGAGTATTTATTTGCACTTTGGAAGTGTTTAACATCTCAAGTACTCAGGTAGGTTCTAAAATTATACAATTTTTTTGCCAGATTGAAATTTTTGGGGGAAGCATTTCCCAAGTCATGTAACCATGCTCTGAAGTAATGTCTGTGTTGGCCCCCATTAAGGACTACACAGGAAGCATTAGAAGAGGGTGAGGGTGAGGCGCAGGGAGTAGAGATCTGGCAAAACCTGAAACTGGGTGTTGCCACCCAACATCTGGACTGTCAGGTCATGGTGGAAAGGCAGAGAGTGAGTTTGTTCTGTGGACCATTAAGTGGTATTAAAGGAGTAACTGTTGCTTAGTAGTTGTATATTATAAACCAGCCAATTTATTTTACCATTCTTGTCACTAGTTTTTATTGTCTGTACCAAAGGAATACAGTACTGGAAGTTTAAAAAGAAGAAACTTTTGTAGGTCACCTATTTCATTTTTTGAGCAATTCTGAATTGTTCCCTGCAGTACATTTTCCATTTGTCATTTTCCAAATTAAAAACAGAAGCAATGTGTGTAAAAATATTAAATTAACATTTATTTGACAATAAAGTAAATTACATTTATATGTGAGCTTCTCAATTAGCCCTGCAAAGCTTTCTAGGGACCACTATACTGTTAAATCAGTAGCATATTTTTATGTTGTATTAAAGATAGAAAGTTTGTGTTAAGGAAACACCATTTTCATTTTCTTTTCAAGTTCAAAAATTGTGGAAGGGATTTATTTTTTATAAAAAGAGACAGTGATAGCACTAGAAACTAGTTTTGTTTATATACAAAGTGGGACTACACATAGAAGCAACTGAATATTTCTTCTATTCTCTGATAATGTGCAGCTACACTTCTGACAAATTCTTTTTTAAGTACAGTGCTACTTTTCCTTTTTGACAAGAGGATTTTAACTGAATTTCACAAGTTCTGGACCCACTTAAGTTAATGCATGGCAACTAGACATGATATTTAGGCTACATTGCTTCAACACTTAACCTTTTTGGCTTTATTTTTAATGATATAAAATCCACTTATGTATAAACAACTTATAAAATCCAAGTGGAAAGCTATGCTGCAGTTTTGCAGTAAGGTTAAGACTCTGAGATGACTATGGGATGGTCTTGGTTTTCTCCAGCTCCTGGAGACTAAAAATGAGGCTAAAAACTTTGGAAAGCTTTTTTCTACTAACATTCTCTGCTGAGGTAACTCTCCTGTATTTAGGATATGATAATGAAAAAAGAAAAGTCAAAAAACCTTTACAAGACTCCATACTTTCACAGAACAACCTCTTGTCAATAATCACATGTGGATATTCTTGCCACCTGTAGGAATACCTGGGTTGCAATTTCTTACTAACTTACCCAGTTAGGACACCCTTCACAAATGGCAATAACAAGGTGTGCTCATGTATATGGAGATGTTACATGTATTTAATAAAATTTCTCTCTAAACTGGTTGGTGCAGTTTCCATTTGTGCAGACATAAGACAAAGGGTATATCTGTCATAATGACATTATTTCTAGCAGTAGTTTGCCTGAACATGTCAGTCTTCCTCTATCTGTACCAAAACAGTAATCAGATTTATTTATGAGAAGCAGTTATTATCACTATCAAAAGCTAACTGATGGATCATCTGATGGATCTTACATAATGACATATCCCATCCTATCAGGGCCTACAGAATTTGTAGACCAAATAATAAATTCTGGATACTTCTGTAGAAAATGAGATCAATTAAGTAGAAGAATAAGTTATTTCCAGTACTGTAACAGTAAGAGCTTGACATATACTAAAAATACAAATAAAACAGTATTTTACCTCTGTTTAAATTTTTATCAGCCAGTCTCCAAACTTCGTCTTTTTTTTTCTTGAAGATTAGATATGGAATTACTCCATAAGAATTACAATGAGTCCTATTAATTCTGACTCTTTGCATAAGCCTGTGTACTATTAAGATTTCACAATAAGACCGGTTGTTAAAACATTTCCAGCTTTAAAATGTTAAATACACTTCTTAGATAAGTGCAAGCATTTTAGATATTACTATGAAGCATGAGAGGTTCATCCATAATTACTATTTTCCCTCAGTTCAGGTGGAAAAACAGTCAGACCTGACTCTACACAGAATTGGTTCATATCTTTTTTCCTGTTTTATTTTAGGCTTGCTAAGATTTAGCCTGTCTAAAATACATTGAAATATCTCCCAAAATATCTGATCATAAACACGAGACCACAAAAGTGGTGCAACAGAGCTTTAAGACATGACTCTGTTGGGTTCTCAGTGCAAGATTTCATAATACTCACTTTTCAAAGTGTCTTGTGAAATTATCTCTTGTTCCTATTCCAGTAATAAAAATAAGTAAATACGCAATGTATGTGGGCATGCAGAAAAATCAGGTAAAATTGTTCTATCTTTTCTTTTGTAATTTAAGCCTTTTTTCCAACTCAGTTTTACCACATACCAGTGAGCCCTGGTAGAGCAATGAACCAGTCCAAAACGCACATCATAAATTTTCCATTTGCATGATTATGTTGCCAGATTGGTAGATCTGTCAGTAAAAAATTCTCACCAACACTGAAGATCTTGATAAATTCTTTCATTTTCTCGTTTTCACTTCCAATTGTTTAATTCAACCAAACTGCATACTAGCTACTACATTGTACTGCTATTCCCTGTTGAATCTGAGGAAAAGCAGAGTAGGTTTAAGAAATCTTGTCTATCTAGGCACTATTCCAGCTGCTAATTTCCACAATCGGGGAAAACAAAATCTAGATTTTATAGTCTCTTGGTCTGTCTACCTGCCACATCCTTGGGGTATTATTCATCCTTTCATCCTCTAAAATAAAGAGTTCCTTAACTTGATAAACCAGAGCACTGGAGAACAGTGGGAAAGTTCACACTTTGTAGCTATTCTTTTAAATCTCTACAAACACATGAAGCAAATTATCTATTTCCATATCCTGAGTTGTAGATCTTACATGATATACAGATGAAATAATTTATAACTTTGATTATTTTATTTTTTCCCTTTTCCCTGGAGTCTGCTGCACAGTAATATAACTAGGTGCACAAACTTTTCAGGAGTCAAATTTTTTATGCTGAATCAATGACTAAGATGCTGGAGTAATTGAAATGAGTTCACTGCTGATTCTACGTAATATAAATCTTCCCTACATATACACTTGTTTGCACTCCATAAAGTAACATGGTGTAAATGAAGATGCATGGAAAACAAAGTAAAAGAACTACTTAATGATCCCCTTAGCTACTCAAAGTAACTTTATATCAGCTTCCCAAGGACTGTACCTTTGTTTTGCTTTAATTTTTAACATTTTCCCACCATAAAAAAAAAAAAAAAATACTGGTATTTAAAACAATCAAATTAGTATTGTCTGGTAATGTAAAAATATTTTGGGATATTTTCCTTCACTAACACTAAAACTGGAGGCAGGTAAACAAATAAGAGACTATTCTGGGCAAAAGAATATAAATCCACAAATCTTCAACTTCAGAACATAGATCCAAGATCTGAGATACTTTGACACTTGATGCATACAGGTAAATATTATTCCATGTAAGAATATTCTCATGATGTTTTTCAAACTGTTCTTGAAAAGAATAACATATTCTCCAGTGTCTTTTTTACTCTGTCCAATTCTATCACCATCAGTTAGTAGTTTCAATAAGTGATATTTGTATACAAAATATACCTATAGGGAAAAAGCAATCAACAAGCTTAAAAGATGACACAGCAGATGAACTTTTCACTGTTTATCTTAGCTCAGTTTGCATGGTGAGATAAGGCTGCTCTGACAGACCCTTTGCAACTTCCGTGCTGCAGGATGGTGTGTTGGCAAAATGTTTAATGGACATGTTTAGGATGCTGTCTCAACCATATGGTAATACCACTCAAATTAATTAGATGAAAATGCTACTTATATTCAGTTATAACTCTTTACAATTAAAAATTTGTTCTGAAAATTAAAAAATTGGAGTGTATTCCCTGGAAAAATAAGTAAGATTCTTTAAACCAGCTAGAAGTTTATGGGATTATAATACTGAATAGTGAAAATTTTATGTAAGATTATTACCCCTGCACAGAAAAGGCTTGCTCAATTCCAGAGTTTTGCTGCATTTTCAATGTTTTTAAATTAAATCAGTCAGTCCAATACTTTACATCCACAATATTGTAATGTCTCTAGCATTTGTAAGAAAATATCCTGTAATTACCACTGGATGTATAAAAGGAATTTGAAAACTCTTAGATGAGACAAGAAGTGGAGATATGGAAGATTTTTTTAAAGCAAATGATTGCAGATTATTTATCCAAGGTACTAAATCTAATCTTAAGTCTCTGAGAGCCATTTTACTCTCATAAATGTATCTTGTAAAAGAGACAGTATTAATGATTTCCTGTTATCTGCCATAGAAGAGGAATTACAGGGCATGCCACTGTATTTTTGAGAGGCAGTGTTGGGAATTTGCTTGTCTTGTGTTTGTTGTTTTTTTTCAAGGAAGGCAGAAATTAACTACTGACATAGTATTGTTTATAAAAGATTAGAAGTTATACTCCTCTGAGCCTTTAACATAGATTTAGCTTGACTTCAACTCCCTTAATTAAATACAGGTTCCAAGGGAATGTTTTGGTACACTCTGAGGTCAGTGTAAGTCTCTTTGACTTGACATAGTTAATGTATGTACGTCAGTCTGATAAAGCCAGACAAACAGACACTTTTCTCTTAGCCAAAAGACATCTTTTCAGGAAAGGAGGAAACAAATTCGAGTGTTAGCGCCACCACCTGGGAAGCCTGGGGGCACAAAAAAACCCCACAGCAACTTCGTTTTCTTAATTTCTAACAATCTATACAGCTTTTGTCTTGCAAAATAAAAATAAAGTTAGGATTATATAAGTTATCAAGGTGATAATGACCTCCTGGGCGTGATTCACTGCCTACTCACCCCAACACACCCTTACTTTTACATATCCTCCAAGATAATAAGCCTACCACCACTAATGTTATAAAGTAGTAATTGTGTCTAATTGGTAAGGAGGTGACAGACTATTCTGGTAATGTTGTGAAACTGTAAGAAAGGAGGAGTGAGAACATTCACAGACCCAGCAGTAATTATCCACTAATTTGGCCTGTTTGTGTGGGGACAGCTCATTATAGCCCTTAAGAAACTGCGGAATAAAGAGAGAAAGTAGGTAGGAGGTGAGGTTAAATAATTAGTGTTCAGCAGAGTTTTCTTTTTCCCCCCTTCTTCTTCTTTAATTCAAAGAAGAGGATTAGGGAGGGAGAAATGTGATGAGTGTAACAACTGGGTATGGTGCAGCATCACGTTTTAAGTGACTTTTACATATTTGAGAGCAAATAAAAATAGTTTACAAGGCACTGTGGGAAAAAAAATTATATATTTCAGTGGTCCTTTTTAAGTAGGACAATTAACAGTTTTCATTTTAAGATGTTAAACTTATGCACTTCAAGTATTTTACAAAACCAAATTTTAGGTTGTTATTTGGTATTTTTGTTGAATATCCAAATATGTACTTCAGTCCAAAGTATAATTTTTCACATTTCTATAAAGAATATAACCCAATTTTTAAAAATATCTATTTTTTTTTAATATAAACTAGCTAATGAACTAATATTTCCAGCAGTCCTCAGTACTTCTCAGCTCCATAATTTTATTATGCCATTTCCAATCAGTAAGAAAGTATTTCCTTAGAAAATCAACAGAAGAAACTATAGTGGTCTTTTACAAAACCACTAAGTATTTTTAGAAATTGATTGGTTCCCAGCTAATAAGCTATGAAAATCTAAAATATTTCAGAGACAGCATACTAAATGTTAGCAACAGAAAGTCCAAATTTAAAAAGGCTGCTGTTCTCATCCTTTTTACATCATTCCATGATCAAGCATCCTATTAGACATCTCTTTACATAACCAATATTACACTTCGGTTTCCTATGGGACTATCATGGAAAAAAATAACAAGTATCTACATTAGGAACTGTTTTGTAGTTTTCAGTCTAAACTGACTTTTGCTCAATTCTTGCATGTCCTTATGCTATTCACCCTCAATTCCTTCCCATCTTTTTTGCTGTTTGAATTCCAAATACTAATTGAAGTTGAGTATCTGGTTTTACTTATTTACTGAAATTAGAGCTATAGTACTCAATTTTACTTAATTTAGTCATGATTACAATTTTTTTTTTTCTTTACGGGTCTAATTTTTTAAAATGCTAATTCTAATAGTATTTAACTAGAACCATACATTTAAACTGCAAGCATACTACATTGAATTCTAAGGTTTCTGTTTAGTGTCTGAAATTCATACTAAATATTCAACTTTATGCAATATGTCTCCTTACTCTGTACCCATCCAACCCAGGGTTTCAGGAATCTGTAGCCAGGATATCCTGGTTATGGGAGGGGTAGTTTATTTGTCAAATGAGTTCAAACCTTGGCTTCTTCACTCAAAACACTATAGCACTTAGGGCTCCATTTGAGTTTTTGTTATTTTCATTAAATATAGGCACCTGCTTTTCTGAGCTGTTGTTACTTCATTCTGTGTACATCACCAAACAGCCAACAGATGGTGATAATGTTCACTTTCTACGTGTAGAGTAATGTCCCTCAGCAGAAGGCCTGAGGAAATGGGGGACCATACAAGAATACAAAATTGTTTCTTCTCTTACCTTGCTGTTGCCAAAGCATTGTTTCTCAAATAGGACTGTACAGTTGAAATACAGATTATGTCATTGGTTAGTATAATCTGTTATTGACAAATAAATTGGCTTGTTTGGGAGCATTGAAAGGTTCTCTATAAGAGAACTTCACTTATGTGGTGTTTTTTGCATGATCTTGTATTTGTAACCTGCTATGATAGTATATGTCCTATGATCTATTCCACTTATGCAGGTTGCATAAGAATCGCTCACGTGTGATATACTCATAGGTATTGTAAAATATTTATAAATGTAAAAATATATTTGATGTAATTATAGATTTTGGGTGAGCAATATTGGGACATTCTTCTTGTCTAGTTGAAGTTAAAGGAAAAAACAAATCTGAAATTCAGAAAAAAACCTAGGAATTAATAGCAATAAAAGACTGACAGGGAAGAAAATTTGAAACTTGAAATGGAAAGAATGCAGAAATGCAGTTCCCTCTTTTATTTTATTTTATTATTTTATTTTACCACAGCTTTTGGGTTTTGATGTTTTATGACTGCTTGAAAACTTTTCTCTGTGTGTATATATGTGTCTACCATAACAATGGAAACCTAGTCAAACATGAAAAGTTTGTTGGAGAAACACACTGGAAAATATTTACAAATAAAAAAGTGGGGAAAGTTCATAAAGAAAAGATCATAATGCCTTTCCTAGAAGCAGTTCACTATGTTGACTTTAATGGTGGTTGTACAGGATTTCATAGAAGATGGCACATGAAAAACCTTAGACAATTAAATCAATAAAAATATGGGCTTCATTTATTTTGTGGAAATATGAGGAAAATTGTCAGTCTTTTGCAATTCTGACACCATTGTTCTGTTTTCAATAATTTGCTACGTTTTTGTTTACTGATCTCATTATAGCCATCACTGAAGAAAAAGGATGTGTAAATGTATGGGCCAGGAATCAGGGCTTTGAATATGCCCTCAAGCATCATGAATAAATAGCTGTCAGCAATTTATCTTTACTGCCACTTAATGCTAACATTTCCACCTGTACTATTTGGCCATCCCTTCTCAACTTTTATTACATTGTGGAGCTCTCATGAAAGCTGACTGTATCAAGTTTTCTACTTACAAAACATATTTCTTTTATTTTTCACAGTAGTTTGCAAATTTATCTTCCTTTCTTTGGGGCTGTTACTAATGCCAGCTTAATGGAGAGAGATGCTCAGAAACAGAAGAACCTGAAATCTGCAGCAGGAAAAAGAAGGGGGTTGTTTCTGGAAGTCTTTCCTCTGAATATTACCGAAAGTCTCAAATACACATAAAAAATAAAAGTGTTAGTAAGTGTGAAATTAATTTTATATTCCTCAATATTCCAGTCTTTTAGTCCTCCATCTTCCCTTGAAAAAGAAGGTTCTGCTGTACCCTGTGTTTGAATTTCACTGGCATATTGCAAGAACAAATGTAGTCAATATCACAGAGGTTTAGTTACCAAGACCATGGTTTTGTAAAACAATTGTTGCATGGTCATTCTGGTAGCTTAAGAAGCTTGAGAAGTCATAATGGTCCAAAAATAGTACAAAAATTGAGAAGATACCTGCACATTCCTGGACACCTGCTACTTTCCTAAAATTGGTATTTGATCTCAAAAACACTGTAAGACCTGTAAGAAACACTCATTTAATGTTCTACTTTTTATCACTTTTATATTTGTTAACCTTTTAATATATCAAGTTTTTGAGTTATTGTAGTCAAATGTCCTGGATAATTGTGATGTCTTACGAACCCATGCTCTATAAAGGCCTTGAATTCCCCAACCACATTGCCTTAATGTAAACCATAATATTAACAGACTGGTTTACAAAGCTGAATCCATCACAGCAAATATATTGTTTTTGGTGGATCAGGATATTGTGTTGAAAGAAAACACACGACACACACACAAAATAGTCAGTTCAATGACATCTCTGTATTTCTCCAATAATTGGCTGAGAAAAAACTGGCTTGAAATAAACATATTTTTATTAAAAACTAAATTGCCAAAAATTAGTTATTGACTCATTACTCTTTTCTTTCAAAAAATACTAAACTTTCAAAACCCAGTATTTCTTTTTAAAGAAAATTCAATCCAAACAAATAAAATCATGTCTTTTTTGGTTATTTTTTTAAGCACAAATAACTTGATCATTAACAAAAATACTTTAAAAAATATAGTTGACACTTACAAGCAGTGCTGCTTCATGTAATAAACCACTGCTGCACACGAATTACAGAACTTAGGAAACTTCTGGAGAAAAGATGTACACTTGCAAGTAACTTCATCCAAATAATAGACACAGTTGTTGGGAAAATTCTTATAAGGCAAGTGAGGAAAGCTGTCTTTTCTATCAGCTAAGAATTTGTGAAATGAAAAAAAAAAAAGTAATTAGAAAGGATTGAGTTAGAAAATAGGGAAGTAGGACATGCTTAGGGAGGAAATGAACACAAGGACAGAAATTAGATATGGCAAATACTCACTATTTTTTAGATAGATAGGATATAGCCAGCAAATATATAACTGTAGTCTATATTAGATGCAGTTGATACATTTCCTTATAATTTAGAGAAAGCAGAAATATGTAATAAATGTTTCTGGTTTATATTTGCAGAAAAACCTAAATCAATGGCAAGGATTTCCTTTTCCTTTCAAGAATAATTGAGGATGTGAAAGCTGATGCCAAGCTATCTATTTTAACAGAAAAACAATTTAACTTGCATTCAGTTTCGTAACTCTTAGATAATCAGGAAAAAATAGAATATGGAAAGAACCCTAACCTTGTACTAACATTTGAGGAAGGATAAACCTTTTAATTTAAGCATTCCCATATCTTTTGATCTTCTATTATTCCTAAAGAAAAAAGAATGGAATACATAGTGTGAGACAAAGACAAAATTAATGAGATATTGAAAGAGGGTAGTGTATCAACCAACATGGAGTTTCGAAAGGATAGATCTTGTCAAACTAATATTCTTATAATGTTTTTTTTTTTTTTTTTTTTTGGGGGGGGGGGGGGGGGGGGGCGGTGGGGCGGGGGGGTTGGTAAAATAGACGTGATAATTTTTGGACCGATTG
>JAWWEV010000095.1:1906815-1936238 GCA_035583235.1 Hafferia zeledoni
GTAAAATATACTTGATAATTTTTGGACCTATTGCAGAGTAATCTCCTGAGTTTGAATGCAGCTATAAAATATTATGAATCAAACACAGAGTATAAAAAGAAAACCAAACCTCCCACTAAATCTCATTCAAGGTCTAAGTCACATTGAAAAGATACTTCCAGCTGTTTGTCCAAGTTGGACTGTCCAGGAGCCTGAGACATAAACATCTAATGAACTATTTCATGGCAATACCTTCAGTCACTTATCCACGTGAAATGAAAATAAGAGTTAAGAGAAAAAAAATTAAACATACAAACCAAAACCCCTATACAAATTAAAATCCATTTGCCAAAAGCAGTAGGAAATTTGATTTTTGCATGTGTTTCTCTTTTCTTTCCAGGGATTAAAACTGTCTGAAACTTATTAATAAATTCTATTAACCAAAAAAATTCATGTTAAGAATAAAAAATAAAAAAATAAAACATTAAAGTTTGGAAATACTGTTTCTTATGAAAACTTCCACTAAATACAATAACTGTAAACTAAGTAGGATTAAAAACCTTGTCATTAATAATATAGAGCAATTTAATTATTTTCTTTCTGTCTTCAGAATTTCCAAAGTCAAATCAAGTAACAATCATTTAGCAACTTTAAATTCTGTGTGGCCTTGTGCTTGTGGAACAAATTAAAACTGGGTTAGTCAAATAAAACCATATGATATTGTTTTGGGTGCATAATAATGTATAATAACAACAGGTCTTGACCCAAAACCTTCAAAAGAAGACAGACACAAGATATTAAACAAAAAACATACCTGGAATTTTAGATGTGATCTGGACTTGGTAAGAAGTATATTTGTGAAAAGAGGAAAAAGGAAAAAAAAAAGCTGATTTGAAAAAAATTTACATCAGACATATTTCAAAAATGGTGGTAAGACTTTTCATGATGTGCCTTTATTTAAAATAAATAACCAACTAATTAAAACAAAAAAACTCCAAACCCTAAATATAAATAGCTATTACTTTACAATTTTCTTTGAATTTTCTCTTAAATCAGAACCTGATCCCTTGGACCTCCTGGTTCAAGCATAGTTTTCTGAAACCATAATTATTATCTATTGTTATCTATGGTGTTTCATTGATTTTTTTTTTTTTCCCCATTCAATTACAGTAACCAAACAGGCAAAGAACAGTGTTTTAAGCGGAATTCCAGTTCCACTGAATTTCTACTTAGCAGATGACCAGAGAGTCCTGAGTTCTTTTGTTAAGGAAATGAGAGAACAAAAAGGAACTGTAACCCACATATATTAAATATTGGATGGCAGAAAAAAACCCCAAAACAACAACAAAAACCCAACATACAAAACACACTCACACACACACACACACACACACACACACACACACACACACACACACAAAACAAAACACAAAAACACCAAACCCCAATATTCAGAGTCCAGAAAAGATCACCTAATTTTTAGTATATAAAAGAGGAAGAACAGATTTCTCATGCTATATCCAATTTTGATTAATGTAATGAATCATAGAAATGGAAATATAACCAGTATGTTTACAGATTTGAAGCCAGAACTCTTGTATGTTAAATAAATTAAAACGTCTCTATCAGGAAGAGATATGAGATCTACCAGTAGGAGAAAGACTGGATAACAAGTAAATGGGCAATTTGACTTGTTGATTATACTTATGAAATGTTAGTAAAATTGAGAAACAAATTTAAATACATTCTAGTAATATTGCTAGTTGGTGCATGTAAAATATACATGGTGTATATATAAATTTAATATATTATTTTGTATACATCTATTTATATGAACCTCTGAAAGTATGGGTAATTCTATTCTTCTATGAATATGAGAATAGGTCCTAGGATCTATTTCTCGGTTTCTCATATTCAGCTTTGTAAACCCTTTACATGCATACGTGGTTTCCTTCAGCCTTATTCTTGCTGGAATCGCTTCTTGTACAGGAAAATACAATTTTTCTAGGCATTGGTCCCAAGTCACTGTAACCACACCAGTATTGTTGCTTGAAGAAGAAAGATAGATAGATAGTTGCAATATCATGTGTTTTCTTTTCACAAGAGGGTCTTTTTCTTGTAAGTTTTTGCCAGTTTTTATTAATAAATTTACTTTACAAGAACTGTTCTTCCTATAGGCTAAAGTAGGAGGCCGTCTGTGGAATGCTTTCATTAAGATATTTTAATTTTATATCCCACTACAGAATACCACCTCAAAGGCAACAGCTCAGATCTATCACAATTTTAGTTAGACACTATTTATCACTGCTGTTCCTCATGCAGGTCAAATGATGGTATTCAAGTAGGCATGCTGTCCTGTGAACAGGCTTCTCATATTAACTTTAATAAAGCATTGAGATAGCAAAATATTTGCTTGTTTAAGTTTTTATTTACAAAACAGCAATAGAGCTCAAAAATATAAAGAAATGTTTTGTACTAAGAACCCCAGCTGTAAGAACAAAGTAACTTTAATCACTTGTAAAAGCTCTGATTTTTCTGTAAAATTCTGTTTTCAGCAGATATTAAGAACTACCATAAAAAGAGTATGTGATAACATATCTGTCCATGCTCTTATTCTGAACTCACAGAATTTCCATGGAGGGTGTCCTGGTTATGCATTCTAAATTTGAGCTATTTAAAGTAGTTAAGATTTTTTGAAAAGCTGTTCTAAAACTTGTTGCAAAAACATTTACTTATTCTAGCTAGAATACTATTTCTGCTTTAATATGTATTGGAAGACCTAAATTACAGTAGTGTTCTATATACCAATATAATATTTTTTTAATTACATTGAAATTAAGACAGGCTGGCCAGAAGTAAAACCCTATTTAAGCAGAAATAGATGTAGAGTAAATCATCCTTCTCATTTATTATTCATGTTGAATAGTAAATTATTCCATTACTAATTTGTGTTCAATTTATATTCTGAAAGACCACTGATGGGAGCAAAGGAGCAACTACAGGAAGTGGTTCCTACCATTTCCTACAGTCTTTTCTTTATCCTAAGTGCTGATTTAATTTATGAGAAAATTCAACTCTGATAGTGTATTAAATCTTGAATCCAATTATATAAATTTTTTTGGCCCAGATATAAACTTCGTCTAATTCCAGTGAAATCAATCAACAATGAGTTTGTCCTACTTTAATAAAAGTAAGGGTGACGTGTTACTGACAAGACAAACCTGTTGGAATCTGTTTATACTACCAAACTTTTAGAAGAAAACTCTTTAGAAAAATACTCTTCATGTCCTCAAAACTTATATGAGGCAGTGTAATAGCTTCAAAATCTTTCATAGAATTTTTTTCTGTCCCTTACCAATACAGTGGTTTAGGAGTTGGAGAGCCAGAACGAGATGGCTTGTTGAAGCCCAGCCCCCTACTACCTGCTCCCAGAGCCAGCTAACTATCTAAAGCCTAAACAAAGGGATAGCTGATAGCTTTGCATTCCAACGTGATGGTTGGGGACAGCACTGTGGGGAGGTGGGAGGGAAACGAGTTTTCCTGGTGCTGGCCATATTTCTCTGTCTGCTTGGGTGCCCAGCCACCACTTGCTGGGCTGTGGAAGCCATGGGAGGGCGTCCTGGCTTGCCCCCAACTCCATGCACCCTGTGCCGTTCTTCTGAGAGAACAAACACTGCTGCCTGGATCACTGCAGACTCCTGGAGGAGTTGCTAACTCCTCCACAACGCTTTTGGACAAAGGATTGTGAGAGGGCCCTTACACTGGCCACAGGAAAGGTTTCAGCTCGTCCCTGTAGCCACTATTCCCACGTGAGCTTCAGAGCCAGGGTCTCTCCCTATCCCTGTCTTTGCCTCGCTGGAGACTGTGCGTGCGTTGTCCCGAGACGTGGCAACGCCTCCTGCTGTCTGTAAATATAACTGCACTGAAGGGGCAGAGAGGACTTGATTTGTTTGAAAGTTTTGGTTGCAGTGTTGCTCTTTGTTCTGTGTTTTGGTTGTTAGTTGGTTTGGGTTGTTGGGTTTTTTGGGTTTTTTTTTTTGTTGTTTGTTTTTTTTTTTTTGTTATATATATATTTTTAGTAAAGAACTGTTATCCTTTTTCGTTATGTTTTCTAATTAGAGTCTCTTAATTTCAAAGGTTGTGGTGGGTTTTGAGGAGAAGCCCCTTCCTAGTCACAAAGGGTTCCTCACTTACCTTGGTAGAGATCTTGGTTTCTTTTAAACTGAAACAGGCAGGTTCTATGTTATAACGTCCTTTAAGGCCACATCAGAATGAACCTTCTAAAACTTAAATTTTCAGAGGCACTGAAAGCTGCATTGTAGAGACCATGTTTCTCTCTGGCTGTAAAAGATACTGCAGTAAATTCTGAGACACAGGCATATGTCAACAATCCAAATGAAATTAATTACAAAAACTTAATATTTGAAGTAGCACAGATATTTAAAAGTTTTGATTAATCAAAGGATGATTTTCCTTTCTAAAGATGGAAAAACAGGACCCTTCTATAACCATAATGACAATGGGAAATTTTTGTATTTACATCATTGGAATTTAAAGTGGGGCTCAACACAAGTAGGCTGAATACCATATTGATTATAAAAGTTACATTTTATGCAATCTTAATATAAGTATGTAGCATGCATATGATTTAGGATTTATGAAGCGGCAGGAAAAAAAGGGTTGGGGTTTTTTTTCAGTATTTTCAATACATACCAGTACATGATAAAATTGACACAGTAAGGAGAGCAAAAATATGTTATTTCACCCATTTAAATTTTTTATTTTTTAAAAAAATTTTCATTACAAATGTAAATATTTAGGATTTTTAAAATCAGAAATTAGCAGGGTACAAAGCATCTCAGATCTGTCTTAGTTATTTCAAAGTTACTATCTGTGGCACTGAAATTAAGTGGTAAGAGTCTTAAGTTGTCTCTGCAACCTGTCTCTGTTGAAATATTCAACACTTCGGTGATTTAATCTGGAACTTTTCATTTTTATATGGCGACTGCATAAGGGACTGAAGTCAGTGAAATTCCTATTCTAGGCTTTGCACTTGTAGCCTGAGGCTGGACAGACTGAGACTGGACTGATTTATTGTACTATCTTGCTTGAGAGAGATGTTCAAGGATAACAGGGACATCATAAAGTTCACTTTTACGTATAATATAAACCCAGGATCTCTCATCATTATTTGGTGTCTTATCCAACTTCACCTTGTACTGCCCACCTTACCCCCACATCCCACAGAACAACAGCTCAATATCTTATTCTTCTGCCTGAAGGATTGTATACAGTGGAAGTACTCAAAAATTAGTAGAAATACAACAAATTTACTACTAAAAAACTTTTCGACATGTATATTAAATTCATTCAGACCACTGTTGCTGAGAAGCCTTTCCACTCACCTCCTTCAGTCCTTACAGGTATGTAAATTAATGCTGATATGGTTTTATTTTGCAGGGATGTTCAGATTTGTCTGTGTATCAGTCAGAGACATATGTTTAAAACAAATATATAAATACATAATAGTAATAATAATACCAAATTGAACGATTCCCACTAGGACATCTAAAGACAAGGTTTTTAAAACCGCTGTTTGGGGAAGTGACTTGAGACCACACAAGCTTCAGCACAGAACTATGAAATTTCTCAAAGTTCAGGTACTTTACTTGATTACATGACAGTAGTTTAGGAACTCTCTTTGTGGTAGCATTGCTTCACAGACCTGACAGAATGGATAGAGAATGGCCCTTGTGCCTGATCCATAACAGTCATTGCCTGTTATACACATTTCAAGATTCATTCAGGCTATGAAGATAATCGAGGCAGCCGACAGTTACCCTGCAGCTGCATGGATTTATGATGGCACTGTCAAGAAAATGAGCCAAAATGATACAGTAGCTGGCTTTAGCTGCAAATAATGTGATAGGCTGTACAGTGGTAGTGTAGCAGCTGCTGTCATTGCAGGTAATAGGCTATAAAGAAGGCTGATAGCAATACCTGTCATTTCTTAATGGCTGACTTCACCGAAGAGCTTTTGTGGCCTTTAACATGGAGATAATAGAAGATACAACAAATTTTACAGCTTTCACGTTGCATTCATAATTTATCTTGAGAGTACTGCCCCAACAAGGACAACAGTTGTCAGACTGAGAAAGTACAGAACTGCCTTTGAATAGTGAGAGATTGTCTGTTATTATCAAGAATGGAATTTAAGTACAGAAAATGTTCCTGCACTGTTCAGCTCAGATTTCTGTAGCGAACATCTTGAGTTTGACACAGATTGGTTCCAGGATGTATTGTGGACAGAGGCTCCTTATGTACAGATTTCATTTTTCTATCAAAGGAAAAATATAGAAAAACAAACACCATGACCCATTTTGCATTTCAGTACAAAATGTAGTCTTGTGTCAGACAAGCTATATACCTACAAAAAATGGCTTTACATATTTCTAAACCTGTATTATAGCACCTAGGAATTAAGACATACTGTTATGATATGAAGTGGGCCCATTTTAAAAAAAATTAAAATGGGAAGCACAATTAACTGTTTAAGACAGGTTATAAATTTGGTCCAAAATGAGACTGATTGACAAAGAGAAAAAGATATATTGGAATAAGGTTAAAATTTGCCACTGTGATTAAACACTAGTCATAATATCCCAAGTTTTGTCTTTAGCTTTGTATCACTTAGAAAGATATTCAGCCTTATCTCCTACTATTTTAAAAAACCTTTCTACTTCCAATCCGTTTCGCCATGACCTAGCTGGCCAGATGCTGGCTTCTGTGATAGTCTATTAATGTCTGCTAGACCTTGGTACTTTCCATTGTTTTTTACACAATTTTCTAGTTTGCAGTTTACTTGAGGTTCTATTTAGTGGTGTAGCACTCCAAAATTATGAACTCTTCTCAAAGAGCTACCTTTAACACTTTGAGACTCGAGCTAAACGGGCATGGCAGGTAGGACCTCATTTCAAAAATGATTCATACCTATTGTGGAAATACTTAATTTTAGATACCCTCTTTCTATGTCCTTAATGATTGTGTCTAACTCATTGGTGAGGACCAAGCCCTAGCATCAGTGCTGGTAGCTGTAAAGTTTGCACCAAGATCCCAAGATCCTTTGAGTTGTTCAGTTCAGAAGGTCAGTCCAAACACATGACAGCTCTGCTGGGACACATGTAGTCTTGAAAGTGAATATATACCGAATAAAATCTCTGGCCTTGTTGTATTAGAGAATTAACTGCAGATGTCTTTGAATGCTTTTATAGTGTTTCTGTTTTGTCTAAATTTTAATTATTTTGTCATTTTGATTTTATTACAGCCTGTGTAGAGGAAAGAAATATATGCTTTTGGTTGGAGCTTTGAAGAAAGCATTGAAAGCATACTTATAAAAACAACTAAATAGTGATTGAGTAGGTAGAGTATTTTTTGAGTGATCTTAGAGGTCTTCCAGTTATCCTTGAAACTAGTTACAGTACAAGTTAGAGTACAAGTGTGTATGTATCTTGTATGTGCCTGACCAAGATACTAGAGCTGTTGCAAAATAGTAATGCTTTTTTTTTTCCTGGAGGCTTGACGTCTTGATAAATATTTCCATAGTTCCAAACACACAGTGTACAGATACTTTCAGGTGCACAGGTACATACCAGAGATAACCTAAACTCAGACACACACCTACTGATATGTCCAGCATTTGGCTGATCAAGGAAACATAACACTGACTTAAATCCACTTGCACCAAACAAGGATTGTCAGATCTTATACTTCAGTTGAATGATTTAACCTTACAACACTTAATATGTGATGCATTTTATTTAATGCATGTGATCTTTTAGGACAATTCTGTACCTATATATTCTACAGTATTTTGTCTGTATACCTTAAAGCTCTAAAAATATTACAGTAGGTCCTTAGTACTCTCTATCTTCGCAATCCACTTACACTGCTGAGATCTTTTAAAAATTGTAATTCAAACATATTTACAAACAGAGAATTAAAGAAAACAGACTGAAGGGAGAAATTTTTTTACAGTAAATATCAGTCTTGCAAAACTGCTGTCCCAAGCTCTGATGCTTGTTTTCGTTTATGATTCAGAGCAAATGAAAGTAACGAAAAATTTTGCAGACATCTAAGACACTTTTATTTTTTTTCAAAGAGCTATAAAAGCATCCTCTATCACAGATATATCTGGTTTGGGGGTTTGGGTGTTTGTTTTTTGTTTTTGTTTTCTTTGTTTTCTGAATTGGTGAGGTGTCTTTTTCTGGGATTTTTTTTTTGTTTTGTTTTGTAGCATATTTTTGGTTTGGATATTTTTTGTTTGGTTGCATTTTTGTTTGGTTTTTGTGGCGGTTGGTTTTGGGGTTTTTTTTAATAGAGAAACAATAGTGTCTCAGAATAAATCCTTAAGGACTTTTCTTTTTTTTTTTTCTTTTTTTTTTTTTAGTTAAGCAAAGAGTTAATTCTGTTATGATGCAGAGGAGTTCACAATTCATGAGTGAAAAATTTCTCTGCTCATTGAGAAAGGCATGTTAGCTTGTGCCGAAAAGGTTTGTCTAGGATTGCTTTGATCAGTTTACACCATTTAATAGGCAAAATACTATTGCTCTATGATTTAACAGACAACTTAATCAGCTGAGCTGTGAAATTCACCTCAGCAACCAGATGAGACTCCCTTGACGTGGGCTTTGCCACCCTGATTTTTTTCCCTGCAGTAACTGAACATCTAGCTGACAACCACAAACACTTGTGCACAATTTAAAAAAAAAAAAAAGAAAAAAAAAAGAAAAGAAAAGTTACATATTTTTAAGCTGCAAATGCACAGCTGTGAAATTCAAGAAAAAGCTGTACAATTTTCACTTGCAAATTTATGGATTCATGAAGTAACATCATTGTGATTGGAGGATGATATGATTGCTGGCTCTTTTCCTATTCACCCTGTTTTTTCCTACCTTTCCCCTTTTCTTGGGAACAAAGTCACTTTTATATCCTTGGTTTATTTGCCATTACCTAATCTTTCATTTAAAAAATACAATGTAGAGGATAATATTTTTTGATAAATTATTTTGTTCTCCTTTTGCATCCAATCTTACAATTAGAGTATTTGCAACTTGTTTTTAAACATACCAATTCACATTTTGCTTTTGATAGGTTGACAGGCAAATCTTTTTCCTTTCAAGAATTACTCTCTGTCATGATAAAGGTTATAGGGTCTGAAAATTAATGTGGTTCATCTTTGTTATGTGCATATTTGTTTTCTATGACAGTAGTATATTTTATATGAAATCAGAGATTTTTTTATTTTAACTTACAAATTAATTGTGCTATTAAAAATATCCTGAACAGTGCTTATATCTAGGATATGAATGCTAATACCCTGTAAAATTTGATAGTACCTGGAATTGTCAGAACTAGCACTTCCAAAGCATTTCATGTATACTCACCTCTACTTAATTCAGTGCCACTGTCTCAATTTAGACTGGTTCAAACGCTCTCTCACAGTTAAGTCTCCTTACAAAGAGTCTAGTTGGAAAAGTTCAGAGAGGTCCTTAAAATGCCTATGATTGGTAGAACCTCAGAGTCAGGGCAACACCACTGTGAAAATCATGGGCAGTGACATTCAGGATTTGACATGAACAGCATTTTGCAGTTCTGAGATGAGAAGGACTAAAGTTATATTTTCCTTTACTCTTACAGCTTCCTGCCGAAAAAATATATAAACCATTCACAAATATTTAAGATTATGTAATTGACATTCATGACATAACTTACAGTATTCATCCTCTTATTTTCACTATTGAACACTATGACACTTTTCCTTAAGAATTGTGGATACCGTTGCCACCATGGAGAAAGGATAAAGGTGATGTGATTTGGGTGCCTAAAGTGGACCATGTATCAGAACTCCATTCCTTCTTCAAAATCTTCTTTATGACACTGGCATTTAATACAACTCCTTGAACCATAACAAACTATTTACAAAACAAAACATATATGTTCAACAAAATAAGTCACCTGGACATCGCTAAAACAAACACTGTAAAAGAGTCAAAATGAGCTGTGTAAGCTTAACAGCAAACCTTGTTTTTTTCTCCTAACAGGCAGATGTAAAAGATATTTTAGCTGGACTAGAGCTAGAGAAAAGGTCCCTATATATTTCTTTAATGTAGCACTTTCTCTAATGTGACCTGTCTATGTTAAAGGTCATAGCTAATTTAGCAATCCATATTGTTTTCTATGGGTAGTTATAGCATACAAGGTACACTACATAAAAAGATCACCCTGGGTTCCTTCACTGCTGGATATAAATGTACGTTATAATGCATTGAAGAGGCTAATTAGGAATTAAATATTCCTTTAAAATCATTTTAAACTGAAATTATGCTGACAACCAAAATTTTTTTAGCTCTTTCTCTAATAGTTTTGTTAGACATTGAAGAGCTGTGCTCCAAGTCTTGACACATTGTTCTGACTTATGCTCAGTAGGAAAGCATGGCTCTAGGGAATAGTTTTGAACCAAAGTACCTGCTTGTGACAGGTGAACTCCAGTTCTCCTAGTTTTTAACTACAGGACCAGTATTCTTTTTCAGAATTGTAGAACCCTGCCCCCCTCCTTTGGCCTGTAAAATCTGCAGACCCCCCCATAGGAGTTTTGAGCAGTAAGGGAAAAGGTGACAGCCTTACATCTAGCTTTTTTTTTTTTTTTTTGCTAGATGTGAATTAACTGACAAAATTAAGAAAAGAATTTTGATCAGAGGTATTCAGCAAGCGTTGGGTCAAAAGCCAAACTTAAATGGGTAAACAAAAACTAATTTCATCAGCATTTCCAGTAAGCCTACATATAATATTTCAGATGAAGATTAAAAGTACCAGCTGAAGAGAAAACATCTTCAGTGCCAGTAAAGTTAAAACAGTGTTTTATTCCATGTATATTGTCTCACATGAAGGAAAGGGTGAATTGAATTCATATCTGAAACAGTACAAGATTTTCCATCTGACTTCATTATGTGTTTCTCCAGAATGCATCCCCTGTTTTCTGCCTGAACTAAATGTGTGTGTAATGGGTGTGCAGAAAAGCAAATACAAAGCACCTCTGCACTGTGTTACCAAATCATTTTAACAAGACAATGGTATTTTTTGTTTTGCCACAGTCATATCTTAATTCTAAGAGTCATTAGCACACACTAGATCCCTTTGTTAAAGCAATCCTTGTAAGCGTAGGCGTGAACTAATGAGGGGCTTTATGCATTCCAGCATAGTTGGCAGCAGAGATGAAGTAGCATTACAGTATACCAGAGAGATTTATACTGAGAATACTTAATAGAAAGATTTTTGGGGACTCAGCTGTTATATCTTTATAAATAATTAAAATTAACAAATTATCATTGTTATAATTTAGACAGTTTTGCTTTTTTTTAGCATCCACATTATAGTCAAGGCTATATTCCCTTTGTTGCAATTTGCAGGATTTTCCATCATCTTAGAATATTTGCCCTTTGTATCTGTAGCCTTTTCAGAGGTCAAAACCCATTGCAGATGCTGTTCTTGAGGTGGCAGAACTTTCAAAGACTTAAATCTGTTCCAGCTTTCCATAATGAGGATGTCATCAAATTAAGTATTATTTAAAAATTCATATTTTACTGTAGCACAGAATAATACGTTTGCTCCTTCTGCTGTGATATCACATTAATGCTCCCTTACCTTTACTTCACAGAACATAAACAAAGTGTTGAAATGACCCATTTCCAAACTGTGCATGTCTTCATCTATCCTTACATATTGAAATTACCTTTTAAAGCCATGTAATCTTGTTTGTCTCAAACGTGCTGAGCTGCTAACATAAACATCAGATTAGAAAGGATTCATCAAATAGTAATTCTTCAGCAATCACAGCACACTGCAACTTGTTCATGAATTTTAGTTTTTCTGATTATTTAATTCATATTATGAAGTGAGACTAATAATTCTGGAGAGAGTTTTCAAAGCCACCTGGCTGATTTGTTAGATTCCACAGGTAGGTCTTTAGTTTACTTCACCTCACTTTTCCCAAAAATATAGGCCATGATTGGAATAGCTTGTTCTTATATGTCAGAAGTTATAAGCAATGAGATACCTTACAATCCCTCATCTTGCACCTAGCTAAGGTTTGTGGTTGTGTAACAAGCTCAGTTAAAAAACATCATTATCCGTAATTAAATAGTCATGCTTGAATGCCAAGCCAAATCCAGTTGTCTCTGGAGTCTGAGTCTCGATGATTTACAGTGGCTTTGGTTTCCCAGTGCTTAGCACATTTTTACAATTTTAAAATTGTTGTCATTATTGAAAGGTTATTAGCAAATTTTTTTAGTAATAATAACATCCAGTGCCAAGCTACAGCAAGCCAATAAGTTAATACTTAAGCCCAAGGAAAATATCGAAGTACATTTCAGAGGGATGTGGAGAGGAAAAGTTTCACCCTGGCAAATGAGACTGTCATGTCAAGTAAAGACCTCACTAGGCAGGTACTCAATAAAATATCAACAGGACTCAGGAATTGCCAGCTTTCTAATACAGGAAATAGGAAAGGTCACTTTGGGCAGAAAATATTTAAGTATTCAGAAAAGGAGAAAATTATGTTTGTTTAATTAATTAACTCACTGTTCCTTAAACATTGAGGGAATAATCATAAACCAAGCCATAACTCTACTAGGTGTGGGAAGAGCATATCTTGATCTTTGATCATAAGCTATGATCACAATTTTTTGGAGGAAACCAAAACTGGATACTTGTTCTTCAGGTAACATACTTCTTTTCCTCCTTGTATTAGGCAGAAAAGTCTTGTTTTTTCTTAAAAATAATCTTTTTGAGCAATTTTGCTGCTGTTTTACTAAAAAGACTTGTTCTTCAGAAGAGGAACTTCATACAGAAGTATTGAAAAAGTGTAAAACACCTAAGCTACCTCATGGAGATGGACAAAACATAAGCATCAGAAATCTCATTCCCAACCATCGAGGTTCAGCTAATGAACAGCTGATTGAAACAGAAATTGCCAAGGTCCCACATGCTCAGCTGCTATAGTGTTTAACACATATATCCTATTAACTTAGTTTTAAATGCTGGAGATGTATTAAAGCATTTTCCATACAACACAAGTCAAGTGTATATTTAGTTACCAGGAACTCCGGTTTTTTTGGCACAACTCCCACTTAACATGGTTAAAACATCTGAAAAGGTGTGTGATTCAGCTGGTTCTCTTGAATTTGCAAATTCTGAGGTAAAGATGAACCTGAATCTAAGTTTGGTCAGAGCACTTCCAAAGTCAAGTGAATTTTATTTCTATATACGATTAGGGGCTTATTTCTGGTGTTCAGAAGGAATAGCAATCCACTGTCTAACACTTTCTTCCATACAAGACTGTTGGGATTTTGATTTTAACTTCTATTTTACAAATAACTTTCATGCAAATGACTGAACTCCTGGTACATAAATCTTTTCTGGATTAGCATTTCTGTGTCTGATAAAATTGACACAGAAGAGATTAATCAATATTGATAAGTAAGCAAATGTGGTGTTTTCTTACACATCTTTGCATGAGCTACAGCTGAAGCACTGGGTGTTAAATCAGTGATTTTGTCATCCTAAATGCATAAAATAATCCTTTTTATGAAACTAGTCAAAGTAATTAATTCACTAGTCCAGCAGTACATAGTGTCACCCTTACTATTAAGGGTCTGTCAGCAATTTAAACCTTTTTTTTTTCTCTACCCACAGACTGCATAACCTGACAACTAAAAAATGCCTTTGTGCAAACTCATGGTGAGGGGAAGAAATAAAAGGAAAAAAGTCTTCTCAGAGACAATTTTATTTTACATGTTTACAACAGTGCTTACATCTCTCAAGAGTATGTGATCTTCATTCTGTGTGTGTTACAATCTCAGTAAATGTTGGTAAAATGAGGACTGAGAAGCAAAACTAAATTTGAAATATTCCTGGACATTTTTTTTTTTCTATTTAAGCTAAAACTTTAGCTTTTTTACGTGCCAGCATTTTTTCCTAACTGTTGGCTGGTGTTGTATGAGAAATCTTCACAATTTTATTAGGGGAAAACAGATTAAATTAGATGGATCAAGATGTATTGCTACTCTACTCAGAGTGAGGGTAGCACCACAAAACAATAGTGCAAGGGGAGTTAATGCTTATCAAGAGAAAGTTTAATTTTGGTGTTAAGAATTAATTTAGCTGAACTGGTGTGGTGAAAGTGGTAAACACAATCCCCGTCACTGTTGTTTGTCAGGGTGTATTATATCACTCTAGATTGCTTTGTCAATAATCTGCCTGGCCTGCAAGCCAGAAATCTACAATTGCCAGGATGAGTGACAGGCTGGAGATAGCTGATAATTCTAAGGAATTGGAGGTGTAAAATCTTTAAGGACCATGTCTACAGTATAAATGCAAGGGTATCTCCACATCACTCTGTACTTACGAAGGCAACAGCATTGTTAATGGCAGCCTGTCTGTTCATCAAGTTTGCTACAGGAGGATTTATCCCTTTCACTCCTTATCTTCCATGGCTGTGTTTATTTCTAAGCCAGCTGCAGAATAAATTGTCTCTTGTCTTCACCTCCTACACTGAGTACAATGATATGTTCTTAAACTGTGGTGTTTTTCAAGCATTTCTTTTTCAGAACAGCAACTTCTAATTTTGTTTGTATATGAATACACTGAGATCTTTCCACTTTAGACACGGTAAACACAAGTTGATTGTTTTTTTGTCTTCTTTTTTACTCTACTCATCTCAAGATTCATGAATCTGTTCTGCATTGCTAAGTTGTCTGAAATACAGACAGGAAGACATAATGGAACTAGTTTTGTTGATTAAAAAGACCTGGAAGTACGATGGCAAAAATGATTCTTGTGTACAATAAAAATATATTCAGGAGAGTGACTGTAAAGATATCCTGACATTTCAGTTTTTTGTGTCTCAGTGACTTCTTTCTCAAGTAGGGACTTTGTAAGTAAAACATTTTTTTTTTCTTCTAGCTGTCAACCTTGTGAATGGAATCTGAAATTCAAGTTACATAGCTGGTGGCCATGTAGTCATATTAAATATTCCAGATTTGGTTAATTAGTCTATCGATTATGGCACAAGAGGCAGTGTTAATATGGTCTCTCTTGCTTCTGCAATTAAAGGTGCTGATAAGTATTTTATAATCATAAGACTACTGTAATCACAGGGGTTTTTTAATGTAAGATGTCATTTACAAAATCACTTTTATAATAGCAGCTAGTGTGCACACTGACCTAGAGAGAGTTCAGATAGCCTCAACATCTGCCTAAAATTAAAAAAAAAAAAAAAAAAATAGAAACTGATCGGAAATGCTTGGTTATACTACTTTTTGTATTGCCAGATAGAAAAGGTTTTTTATCTACTATTCCTAGTTCAGATCAAAATTAGAAATTGAATTAACAAAACATGAATTGAAGGATATTGTAAAAAATATTTGGTCTAATCACAAAGATTATATAATGAAGATTTTTATTAGCAGATATCATTAAAATTCATCAACTTACAGTGGGTTGCTTACTTACTTAAAATTTTTAAAAGCGCAAATAATAGGGTCTCAGAGAAAAGTAGAACTTGGCTTTCCAGTACACTTTAGTGGCAATATTAAGTTATATTTGTTTGTTAAATCTATTTGGCAAAGCTATGCTAAGTAATCATGAGTGATACCTCTGTTTCATCTTAACCATCATACTTCCATGAATATCTGCATATATTCCTCTCTGTATTTTCTTGTCAGATGAAAAATAGAATCTCTCAATTAATTCTTTATTTATAGTTCCCAGAATAAGAACAAAATAATTACTTGATAATTACTGAAGGTTAATATCAAAATCCTATTAGCCACACACACACAGAGGTGAGTCTTTTTATTTCTGCTGAAATTCACTGCTGAACTCTGTGGTCAGAATTTATTTCAGAAAAAAATTGCCATGCATTTATGGGATATAGAAGCTACAGTCTGATAAGACCTTTGAGCCACTGTAAGTTGTCCCTTACAAGCAGACAAGAAAAAGCAGTCCTGTCCTCCCCTTGCTCCTGATTTCCACTTCTGTATTGTGTTGGCTCTTGCAAAAATATTTTGCAGTCTTATAGTGAACTGGATTGCAGAAACACATGAATTAACATGGTAGTTCTTGTTGTTAAATTTTATTAGTGGTACAATACAACAGTATATTTAGTAGTAGTCGCAGTCGTAGTCGTAGTAGTAGTAGTAGTAACAACAATAGCAGCGGCAGCAGATGGTGGAACTGTTATTCATTTTTTATTTTGCTTTCACACAGAATAATTCACTGACCTAGTTCAGCAAGTGGTCATAATGAAAACCCATGTACCAGGCAAAGGGAATGGGTTACAAAAGAGTAATAGCTCAGCCAGAAGCAGGGCCAAAAGCAAAGTTTCTTCTTTTGATGTGGTCTCAGTCTGGTTTAAATTGCTTATGGAACGGTATTCTAAAATGCCTATCTCTCACTTATTTATTCTAATTTAGATGTTACCACAGTAGTTACACTGGGAATAGTTGTCCTTTATACTTTGTATTTCAGGACAATATGAAAGATGTTTATCACAGTGACAGCATGCCTTAAGGCCTGTATCAGTAACACACTGAACATCAGTTTTTGTTTTCATATGAGTCAAACATTTATTCATTGGCTGTGGTATGATATGTTGATGACATCAGCATTAATGACATCATGAGAGCAGTTAACTATAGCAAGTAGCACGATTTAGTTAACTATTACTGACAAACATTTTGAAAGGTGCTGTATTTGTAAATCACTCCCAAAGCATAATAGATACTGACTCAGAAAAAGGTTTATTTACCACAGTCCAGCTACGCGTATAGAAAAGTAGCTTAACCATTGTTTTGTAGAAGTTCATTTCTTTCAGAATTCATATTGGAATAACATACAGCAGTAATCTCATGAGAAAGGGAAGTATTTATAGCTATGATATATTTATAGCTATTGTCTTAATATTGTATGTTTGTACATAAAATTAATATCTAAGGCATTTAGCATCTCTCCATTCAAGGTCATGGGTATAGTTGGGAAAGAAAAAAACTTTTGTCTGTAGATCTAATTTTATTTAAATTGACCCCGGAAGCGCCAACAGCTTATTTTGTGATACCATCTATTTTATCCAGAATAATTTGTAATTTGTTTTTTGGTTTTTGGGTTCGTTGTTTTTTTTTTTTTTGTAGTTGGCTTTATCCTCTTTTTAAACTATACCAATGTGACTATAGTCCTGGAGAGCTGAGCTTGATCTCAACAAACTATTCATCGGTGTTAGTTGCTTGCAACTCTTTATTATAACTTTTTCTTGTTATTTCCTCTATTTGGCTGTTGTATTTGACCTCCTCTTTCTATAGAGGTTTGTGCACTGTGCAGCATCTGATACTTTCTTTATTCAGAGGATTTTTTTTGTTGTTATCTGTACTGTGTGCCAGGACCTCCTCTTGACATTGTGACAATTACTGTAAGTCACATTCTCAAATGCAAAGATGTCTTGTCTTCAGATCACTTCTCCTAGCTCTTTTCCCAGCTCATGTTGCGCTATGTAAGACAGGAGGTGAACTGTTCCCAAGAATCATTGAAACTAAACATTAGAGCTTTCCAAAACTTTATAAAGCCATAGTTCTAAATGTAGAATGCATAGCCACATCTGTTACAAATAATATGATTTAGGGGTTTTGTTGAAAAAATTTCCCAAACCTACAACAATAAGATTGCTATTATTTCAAAATATTACCTGTATCTAATTCAACTTCTGATTAATAACATGATCACACATTGTATCTTCATAAGATATACCCTACAAAAGAATGTGGTAAAAGTTCTTGACAAAGACTCCTTGGTCCACTGACCAACTTTGGTGCCAGTGTCACACTGGATATGTATGGTTTAATTCCACTAAAAATGCTGGGGAACACTTCCAGAGTCATAGCAGGATTGTACATTTTAAGTGTGCAGATGTCCTCAACTTCCCAAGATCCAGAACTGATTTCAGATGTCCTGGATTTCTGGGGCAAAGTATGGGTTATTTTTTCTCTTCATGTCCAGAAATACATATTGTGCACCCAGAGTTTTCACAGACCTGGAACAATGTGCACAAGTCTCCTACGTCAGACAATAACTCAGAGGAGATGTATTTACATAATTTTCCCTGCATATGTGGATATGTAGGAAATGTTTTTGACCTATGTTTTCACTTCAGTCAAAATATAATAGATGACAGTGTTCAAGGAAAACTGCAAAAACGGCAACTCTAAGGTTTATAGAAAGAAAGATGATAGTCATTCAGATAAAGTTCTTTATAACAGTTTTTATGTGAAATAAATTCCACCAGCTGAGTAAGTCTTTTGTGAGACATTTGACTCCAAAGCAGAATAAGCATCATCAGTCTAAGAAGGAGAGCTCCAGATGAGGACATTTATATGTAGGTGACATCCAGATACAAGATGGATTTAAAGTGACATGTATTTGAGCAGGAAAGCTATTAACAAGATTGTTCTTCATCGAGAACATTCAATAACTACATCGTCTATAACAAGATAATCTTGCCTGAGAGAGAAACTCAAAATTTGTTCTGTGATGAAAAAGTCCAGAAAAGCAATAAAATACTAAGGGAAAACTGTGAACAGATCAGTATGGCAACACTGAATAAAAGTAAATTCCAACCTCCTTTGTAACTGTTATGGTTTGAGCTGGCAAAATGCCAACTGCCTGGTACACAGTCAGAGGGTTCACTCCCAGAGATGAAGAGTGAGGAAAAAACCAGAAACAAAGCTCTGAAAAACGGTGAGGTTTTTATATTTATACAGAAAAGAAGAAAACTTAAAGCAGAATATGATATAACACATATTGGAAAGAAATAACAACACCTCCACCGAGATTGCCCACCTAATAAGTAAGATTCCAAACCATTCAAATCCCAGAAAAACCTCCCAGCAAGAGAGAAAGAAAAATTAACAGGAAATGTTCACCTCCCTGGGTAAACAACAACACAGACGGCAGCAGGGCCTAATTTCAGGAGTCAGGGCAGCAGGGATCCCTCCTGGTCAAAAGCAGGAACTGAAAGAGAGACAGAAACTCCTCCTCCCTCCCTTATAACTCCTCGACACTTCTGATGATGTCAGATGATATGAAATACCTCTTTGGCTGCTTAAGTCACGTGATGCCTGTCCCCTCTAATCTGTGTCACATCCTTTGAGGCCTGCTAAAACTAAGGCCTAAATAGGACCTATACTGAAATTTAAGCCAAAACTACCACAGTACCTGAGTACTTTTGCTTTTGATTTCTTCTTGTGCTCATTGCTCAGACACCTTCAGAGTGTGGCAGTTTTGGAGAGAATACTATTTTAAAATAAAAAATAGACACAGAACATTAGGTTTGCAAGATGATAATGTTTGGATAATCTACCGAAAGCTTCACCAGACAAAAATGTGCCTTTGCTGAAAAGTTCATATGTAGTTCCAAACATTTTTATTTCTGAAGCAGTGTCTTTGTGATATAAGTACATCTGTAACAGATTCTGTCACAGCATTAATTCTGAGAGCCAAATATCTACTGTATTCTTATCACAGAGTTCCTAAAGTAGAAGTTATCTGTTTGCAAACGCTGGGGAAACAGGAAACCTGAAAGCTGCATTACAGATTAATATTGTCACCTTCTTTTTTTTAAAAAAAAAAAAGTCATTTCTGTGTCACAATGATGTTCAGTATCTGATGTTTTGAAGAAAATAAAACTAATGTAGTTAGATTTTTTTTTCTTTCTTATCTTTTGATAAGACTGAAAATTATTATATCATGGCTCTGATCAACCCTGTGGCAGTGAAAACCATTGCTAGAGCAGTGGTGTTTAGCAGTTCTTACAAATAATTATGAAATTATTTAGGAATAACAGGACATGTTAGCTGAATTGGGTGCTGATAGTCACAGGCTAATTTAGGGTTTAAATACAGTGCTTGAGAAGGGTGACTCGTGAGGTAAAGAGGAAGAGGAGGAAGTATCCTTCCTGTATCACAGCACACAGAAGTGGGTGCACTCTCACTGTCCCTTGTGCAGACTGTGCCTCACATTAGCTGGAGACTGTAAATAAAAGGCAAGGTTACAGGCCAGGGGTGGTATAGCCCAAAAAAGGAAGCATGATGGCACTAACAAATGGAGAGGCAAGAATTTCAGGCTGGAAAAGTTATTGTGCTGGAAAAATTATTGTGCTGGAAAACACTGCTTTGATGAAATGTAAATGTTCTTTGGAACCATCCAGTTTTACTCATATTTTTTGACAGAAACCTAGCAGTGTTGCTGCCAGCATAACCATCTTCCCAACAGCTTGTTTGGCAGCCCTGGGAGACCCAGACCACATCATGGCTCCCAGCACTTCAAGGCTCTCTGCTGCAGATGTGAGAGGCTTGCAGGGGCCCTGGCTGCTGGTACTGCCAAGCACCCACTTGTATGGTAGAGAGCCTGAGCCTAAAAGTAGGTTATCAGGCCTCTGGACAGCCTGGGATGCTTCATTGCTTTGTGCTGAAGTACCACATTGCTGGGGTTGGGTTTGCTCTGGGCACTTTTGTTTATTTGCTTGTTTAAGGACATTATTATTTATTATTATTACTATTAATTTTGTTGTTGTTGTTATCATTAATAATAATAATTATTATTATTCATCCCTCAGGTTCTTTTTCTCTTCAGTGCTGAAATATGACTCTGCCTTATATTGTTAGACTTTCCTGCAGAGCTAGAAATCCAGGCTCTGATGCACTCTGAACCTCCTCACTTCTCCCCAGGAAAGCTTTCAGTATTCATCTGGGGAAAATCAGGCTCCTACAAAAAGAGAGAAATGGCTGTATCTCCTAAGAGGGGCAGAGAAAGAGTAATGCTAGCAGGAAAAGATGCTTTGTAGAACCATGATACCTCAGGATGAGAAAGCTGCACTGGCCTGCCAAGAGTAACTATTTCTGTCATATTTTGGTTTTACCACTATTTGTCTGGGGGTAGATGGAAGCAGCTCAACAGTTTCATTGCTATAATATTCACCCTTGGTGTTGAATTCGGAAGCCAGTAGGGGTAGACTCTTAAGAGCAAGAGGTTCGTTATGTTGATCTTTTTAGATTGGTTTTGTTTTTCTTAGCTCTGCTGCTATTGGGTTGGTCAGAATGAGGAAGTGTTGTTATGAGCTGCTGGGATGACTTACAAAATTTTTAGCTTTAAAAGTCAAGACTTTGTCTTCACTTGTAAACTCAGAACAAATGACAGACAGGTGTTCAGTCTATGATTTGGCTGTGGCTCAGGGCTTGTTGCCTTTATTTTAGTGGTATTACAGTGAGATTAACTTGGCTATGGAGTCAGTACGACACTGTACACTATATTTCCTTGCTTTCTTTCTCAATCATTAATAAATTCAAGAAATACAGAGAAATATATAAATAGCTGCCAAGTATGAGGCAGATAGAGCCTCACTGAATACAAAGTTATTCTAATTGCAATATGTCTTTTATACTATCTTTCCTCTTTTATTCTTTTTCCCTCACATTACCAGCCATATGACTCTCCTGCCCATAATACGTCTTTGTAGCTCACTCAAGTCTCTAGTGGTTACTACTGAAGAGATTCAATTGATAAGTGGATGATACTGGTCTCAGGTTCCTGCTGCTCTGTTATGCATTAGAGGTTCTTAACATTGGGCAGGATTTTTATGAATGTGTTTCTGCAGCATATATTAAGAGACCTTCTGGTCACTCTGTGTAGATACAAGGAAGAAAGAGACTAGACAATCTTAATAGTCCTCTGTACTGCATCCACAGCTGAATCTTCCTTTGTGATCCACATTCCATGCAGAAACAGATAGTGCTACCAGCACTACAGTGCTATGCAGCAGCTCTGCTGAAATGATCTTTTACAAGTTGTAGAAATGGTCTCTAGCAGCTTAGGTATTTTAGCAGTCACTAGAGGATTGCTAAAACCCTGACTTATCATTGTCATGTTCTTATCTTTGTGGGGCAGGGGTATCTGAGAAGGTAGTTTCTCATATCTACAAAACAAAAAAAGCCTGTGCTTGGAATATTAGTAAGAGTATTAAAGATCAACTTTTAGTTTCTCCAGCAGAGCCATGTGGAAAATCTTTAACGATGCCTGCCTAAACTTTGTCTTGCTTTATATTAGTCTCCCGCATACATAAGCATTAATTTATGAATATCTAAAATTATTAGTCATCTACACAATTTGCCATTAATGAATAATAGATCAGGAAGGAAAAGATGAGAGAGCAACAGAATGATGCTGGTAGATTTTTTTCTTTTGTTTGTCTTCCAGTGGCAAATTTCAAGACTTGTTGAATCTCTCCTCTTAATGCATCCTTCCGCTTTTCTCCTCCATTTACTCCCATACCATGGTTTAACCCTAGCCAAGAACTCATGTAGCCTCAAGTAGCTACTTGCTCACTCCTGCACTGGCAAGATCAGGGAGAGAATCAGAAGGTTAAAAGCCGGAAAACTCACAGGTTGAAATAAAGAAATTTAATAGGAAAAAGCAAAAGTTGCCCACACAAGCAAAGCAAAACAAGCAATTAATTCACCACTTCCCATAGGCAGGCAGATGTTCAGCCACCTCCAGTAGGGCAGGGCCCCTTCACACATAATGGTGACTTGGGAAGACAAACATCAGTCCAAATGCGTCCCTCCTTCCTCCTTCTTCCTCCCACTTTATATACTGAGCATGATGTCATATGGTGTGGAACATCCCTTTGGTCAATTGGGGCACCTGTCCCGGCTATGTGCATTCTGAAATTTCTTGCTAGCATGGCAATATGAAAAGCAGAGACATTGTTGGCTCTGTGCAAGCACTGCTTAGCAATAACAAAAACATCTCTATATTACCATTACTGTGCTCACACAAATCCAAAAAAGCCCCATACCACACACTGTGAAGAAATTAACTCTCTCCACCAAAACCATTCTACCCTGGTAAAATCTGGAAAAGAGATTTCTAAGATATGTTCCAATGGCAGTTACTATTTCTTAGGAGTGAATTTGGTTTCATTTTACTCTCTGATGGGGAAACCTCAGTGTTAACACACTGAAGAGAAGTCCCATTCCATAGAGGGATGGCTTAGTGAGTTTTTGTGCAATGGTTAGTACTTCTGTCATCCCATCCCACAACTAGCTGATCTCCTTTCTAGGCCTGAACTCGTCTTTTTTTTCCTTATTTGTAAATTTTTCAGTCTCTTGTATGTTTGGCATTTTCAGTCCATAACTATCTCCTCCACTAAGCACCCATATGACCCCAAGTGCAACTGTGTAGTCGCTGTGTGACCTGGACTGTTAAGATCTGATTATTATTAGATAGGTACCTCTGCATGAATTCAGGTGCAAAGGAGAACATATGCTGAAGTCACTAGTAATGATTTCACATTGTCTATTGCAGCAGACTCTTGATCTGTTGTAGCACTTGGATCACCAGCAATCACTACTTGGATCCTCTTGAGAAAGGCCTCCCAAATGAGTTTGTGAGGCACTTTGGGGACCTTTGATGGTTTATGATCCCTTATAAGACAGGACATCTGCCTTTTATGTGAACATCCCATGTAAATGTGACCTTCCCAGGGTGTGGGGTTGATTTTTACGACTAAGTCAGTTTGTGTAAGGGAAGACACTTGCCATTACAAATAGTACCATCCTGTCTCTGCAGGGTCTGCTTCTTATCCAACTGAGTCATTAACCATTAACTGTCCAGTCTCACACTGCAAATTTCTTCATCATTCTTGTGACCCTCTTCTGCAGCAGAGCTGTTTTAATTAAACTGGCCACCTGATGCTTTTAGGAATGGGGCACAGGCAGAGGAAGGCTGTGACAGGAAAAAGGCATTAGTTTCTGGAAGGAAATGAACTGAAAAAAAGTGAATGAGAATTACAGCTTTTTTTTTCTTTTTTTTCTTTTTTTTCGTAGGTTTTACTGCTTATATATTTATCTCAGCAATATGGAAGTGAAATTTTAAGAAATTTTTGCAAGTGAATTTTCTAACGGAGATGCAAGAGAAAGATCTGATCCTCCCAGTTTTATATAGCACTGGGTAGTTTTCTGTTCCTTTTTTTCTTTCTGTTATTAATTCTGTATGGTAGAAGATCATCAAAGTGAAAATTTAAGGGTAAATCTACATCTGAAAAGTCAAAATCATTGGTTGTCCTTACAGAAGGCTCCCTGAGGTATATAATGCAGAGAACCATGGACAGTTTACCATTAGCTGTGATACGTACCACTCTGGCATTAAACAAACAAACAAACAAAAAAAACTAAAGAAAATTTAAAAAAACCCAATCAATCACCAAAAAACCCGCCAAACAACCAAAAACCAAAAAACCAAAAAAACCCCAAACCAATGTTTTTCATTAAAATAAACCCAACCAAACCCAAAAAGACCTGCCTTCCTGAGAACCAAAGATTGAAGGTCAAAGAAGTTTACTGGTTTGAACCGTGGGTTGTCTACTTCATGATGGCAAACACTATGCTATATAACAGCTATTCAATCCCCAGAAAAAAGTATCAAGTAGTCTTCTGTGTTCCACCTTATCCACTGCTATGAGTTTAGCAATTTATTTTTTCTCTTTGAGTAATAACATAAGATGTAGAATGAAAATTCACTTTCTTACTTTTGCATACCACAATACTTAAACTTGCAGACTTACATGTATTGAGCTATTTCCTTCATAGCTGGAAACTATGCAATGTAATTTGCTTTGAACTGTGTTAATTAGAGGACCTTTTAACCATCTTATTTGTTTGTATGTAGGACCACATTTCAAGTGTTCTCTTCATAGACTACAGCAAGGTGCTGCACTTCAGTGGCAACTATTTAGCGGCCATACTGCATTACCAGGGTCAGTGCCCCAGATATTGTTATTTCTGAGATGGGTGTACCGACTAAGAGAATGCAATGCTATTGTGTCTGGTGTGAGTTCCTTCTTCAAACTCTCTTTGGTCCCCAAGATTTTATATTCATATTATGAAAAATATCTCCAGTTAGATATTTGAATTGAAGTCCTATTTCTTGAAGAAGCCTTGATCATTCCTCTTAAGTAATGTAAAGTTAGAGATCCTTCCCACTTATTGTCAGTAGAGTCTGTATGGAGAATATCTTAATTTTAACTACTCCTTAGTGGTTTTTATTAAGATGTTTCTGTAGCAGCTAGAAATGAGGGAAATTCTCAACAGTACACTTTGAATGCTTTCATAAATCAAAATTTGTATAACTATGAAATCAAGAAAGAATTAAAGTACGAAAGAATGGAAATAATTATCAACAAATTGAAGTCATAACATAGTTTATATAGGGATAGTTGCACCATTGTATGTATAAAAGCTGCTAATGAGATGACAGCAATATCTTCCATCTATCGGAGCACACAGAATCATAATTTAGATACAAAAAGACCTCTGGGGGTCCAGTCAAATATCCTTCTCAATTGAGAGCCAACTTAGATCAGGTCGTTCAGGGACTTGTACTATCAAGTTTTGATTAGAGCCAGGGATGTATAGGCACTAACCTCTCTGGAAAACCTTATGTATAGATTAACATTTTATTTTACATTCAGAAGTGTGCTTTTGGAATATAAAAGTTAATAAAATCCACAATTACTTCACTTGAGTTTACTTTGTGAAGTGGTCTTGAGGTCATAGACTGGACTCCTCCCTGCAAATGAAATGGAAAAGAGGCTTTAGGAGAACCACTTCAATCAGTAACATTTTCAGCCCACAATTACAAGCTAGAGGTAGTCCAGATTACTAGTCTTAACACATATCATGTGCATCGTGGATACCCAGCAACAGGAGTTTCACGTTAGGGGTCCTTCCTGTGGTGCCACTTTACTACTTTTGTCAACATAGACAAATTCCTGTAGTATAACTTGGAGAAAAAAATTATTATGGGTCAAGTTCCATTACCCAGTTTTGGTTCTTCAGTTGTTCTGAATCCTGGATTCATAGTTACACTGATAATTATGTGTCTTTTTAAAGTAAATAAGTATTATGCCATTGATTTTCCAAGTCAGAAGTTAAGATACGTGCAGTTACATAACAAGTCACGTACAGTATAGGATTTTTATTATTCATGATCCTTTATCTCCACATTTATCCTTTCTATGCAATTGTACAAAACACACTTTTAAAAATTAGTTTTCTCATGCATATAAATAAAAATAATTTCATGTTCATGCCTAGAATGTATATCGTTGGGGGGTTTAATTATTTTTATTATGCTTATAAGACCATAATGAAAAGCAGAAATTCCTTTTTCTTAAAGGAGAAGAAAGTGTTTCTACTGCCTCCAGGTTCCCAGAAACCTCACACTGGTTGCTCCACAACTTTTTCGCTTCCTGGTAGCAGATCAAATGAATATAAACAGCCATTATAAGAGAAAAATGTCATCACTACTAGGTTAAATCATCAAAATCTCTTTTTCAGAGGGTCACAGTTTTTTAGACTGGGATGAGATGCTTTCAGGCAAAAGGGCATCTCAGACTGTACTACTGAGTCAAGGGAGTCTCCCTTGAATGTCTTAAGTCATAGAATCATAGAATGGGTTTGGGTGGGAAGGGGACTTTGAAGATCATCTAGTTCCAACACCCCTGCACTAGGCAGCAAGACTCTCAGCTAGACCAAGTTGCTGAGAGAGCCCCACTCACCCTGGCTTTGAGCACCTCCAAGGATGGGGCACCCACACCTTCTCTTGGCAACCTGTTCCAGTGCCTCACCGTCATTACAGTACTTTTCCCTAATATCTAATCTAAAACTTCTCTTTTTCAATTTGAAGCCATTCCCCCTTGTCCTATCTTTACATGTTTTCATAGTTATGCCCTATCTTTCCTGTAAGCTCCCTCCAGGTACTTGAAGGCCACAATAAGGTCTCCCTGAAGTCTTCTCCTCTCCAGGCTGAACAATCCTAATTCTCTCAGCCTTTCCTCATAGGAGCTGTGCTCCATCCCTCTGATCCACTTGGTGGCCTCCTTTGGTCTTACTCCAACAGGTCAATGTCTTTCCTGTGCCGAGAACCCCAAAACAGAAAGCAGCACTGCATATGGGGTCTCACCATAGCAGAGCAGAGGAGCAGAATCCTCTCCATCAAACTGCTGCCCACACTGTTTTTGATATAGCCAGGACACAGCTGGCTTTCTGGGGTGCAGGTGCACAATGCCAGCTCATGCCCAGTCATCCCCTCCACCAGCATCCACAAGTTCTTCCCAGCTCCTCTTGATATGTTCATCTCACAGCCTGTTTTGATACCGGGGGTTGTCCCAACCCAGGTCTAGCCCTTCGCGCTTGATCTTGTTAAACTGGATAAGATTCTCATGGGCCCACTTCTCAAGCCTGTCTAGATCCCTGGATCCCAGAAATAACAACACTCAGCTTGGTGCCATCTGCAAATGTCATATGGGTCCCTTGAGGAACACCACTGGTCACTGATGCCCAAAGGGACTCTGAGCCATTGACCACTAACCTCTAGATTCAACCACCCAACCAATCCCTAGTCCTAAACCTAACAGTTCATCCATCAAATTCATCACTCTCTAGTTTGGAGAGAAGAATGTTGTGGGAGACTGTGTCAAACACTTTACAGAAATCCAGATAAATGATATCTGTAGCCCTTCTCCTGTCCACTGATGTAGTCACTCCATCCTAGAAAGCCACTAGAATGGTCAGATAGGGTTTTCCCCTGGTGAAGCCATGTTGGCTGTCTTGAATCACATCACTATCTTCCACATGCCTTAGCAGAGCTGCCAGGACAATCTGTTCCAATACCTTCCCAGGCATAGAGGTGAGGCTGACAGGTGAGTAGTCCCCAGGGTCATCCCTTCTTCCCTTTTAAAGGTGAGTACATATTTAACATTTTCCAGACATATGGGACTTCCCCTGATTGCTGTGACTTTGAATATCACAGAGAGTGGCTACATCAGCCAATTACTTCAGGACTCTCAGATGAGTCTCATTGGCTCCCATAGACTTGTGCACATTCAGATTCCTCATGCTGTCATGAGCCTGATCTTTGTTTACAGTGGGAGGGACTTTTCTCTCCCAGTCCCCATCTTGCTATCCATCCAATTGAGAGGTGTGGGAAGAGAGGTTGCCATTGAAGACTGAGGCAAAAAAAGCTGTTAAGTACTTCAGCCTTTTCCTTGTCTGTTGTTACCTGTACACCAACACTGTTTATCAAACCTTCTTTGAACTTACTTTTCTTATCAATGTGCCTTTAGAAGGCCTAATTATTATTCTTTGCGTCTCTTGCCAGGTTCACTTCCTGTTCTGCCTTGGACTTCCTCGCCTGACACAATCATACTTCTCTATACTCTTCCCAGGTTACCTGTCCTAGTTTCCACTGCCTATGCATTTCCTTGTTGCCCTTTAGTTTGACCACTTCCTGGTTCATCCATTCTGGTCTCTTATTTTCCTTGCCTGATTTCTTGCTCCAAGGAATTACTAACTCTTGCTCTCTACAGAAGACTTCTTTAAAGATCTGCCAGCTCAATTCCACTCCCTTGTGCCTGAGGGCAGACTCCCAAGGGATCTCACTGACGATCACCCGAAGAGCTGAAAGTCTGCCTTCCTGAAGTTCAGAAGCCTGACTTAACTTCTTAACTGACCTATATTCCTCAAGACTGCAAACTTCACATATGCACAATCTCTGCAACCCAGGCTACCTCAGCTCACTTACACTGGTGAGCATCAAATCTAGTATTGCATTCCCTCTGGTAGGGCTGTCTATCACCTGGCTTAGGACATTATCCTCCACGCATTCCAGGATCTTCTGGATTGCCTAAAGCTTTACCATGCTACTTTTCCAGCAGATGTCAGAGTGGCTGAAGTCCTCTATCTTAGTTTGAGGAAAACTGAAATGTTTACCAAGACAGGGGTGAGGATTCCTCCTCAATAACCACATCACCTCTTATTAAATTTAGGGAAAAAAACACTTTAATTAGAAAATGTATATAAGAAGGATAACTGTTCTTATCTACTATATATAGATATAACTATGAACAGACCAGAGAAAACTACTCTCCCAGCACCAACACCAACCCCCCCCAAAAACCAAAACTGTAGATTCCTCCTGGTGCAACTATATTTATAAACAGTGTCAGTGTCACACCTCAGCTGGCTCCAAGGTGAATTCTCAGTCTTTTCCGAGCAAGGTAGAGACAAGGGAGCATGTGACTCACGTGGTGCAGGATGGAGCCTTTTCAGTGCAGGGGGGAAGAGCAGACTCTCCCTGTCCTTGTCCTGTGTTGGTGCAAATGACAGTTGCAGTCTGATGAAGAGTGGTGGTCGCAGTCCTGTTGAGGTTCTGGTCCTCCTCTGGATCCAATGAGCGGTCCCCAAGTCCCAGAATCCCCAAGATCATATCCCCTCAGGTGCAGGTGG
>JAWWEV010000095.1:1945601-1961392 GCA_035583235.1 Hafferia zeledoni
CCACCGCCAGCATAGCTCTCAACCTCATGAGGGCACGCAAGCTTCTCCCCCGCGACAAGGGGGTGTCCCCAGAGAAGTATAAATTTAGATTAAGTGCTAAATATAAATGCATGTTTTCATTAAGGTTCAAAACATAAACAATATGGTTTCCCACGGGATGCATGTATTAACCCTTCTATTAACTGTCTTTTTGAGTTCAGACAGCTGTCCTGTGCCAAGACCTGAGGAAAATGAGTACAGCTACTTTTCCTTACCTGAGTTTGATTTTGGTTTTGATTTTGATCTTGATTTTGACTTTGATTTTGATATAAATGACCTCATAGCATAATTACCAGACTTACAAGTGTTGCATGCTAATCCAGTTGCAAACTATTTATTAATGATGTTTTTTGTAGCTAATGCTGTGGTAAACCTATAGAGTGCCTCATTGTAGAACCAGCCAAACTACAGAGGTGATCTTACTGGGCTGTGCCTTAAAGAGGGCAGTTCCTGGATGGCAGGGAATGTGGGCTGGCCTGGACAGGTTACTAGGATGGTTGAAACCCCCAATTACCTGGGATTTCACCCCAGAACAGGTACTCAACCCCAAAAGATTGACACATTGCTTGAGGGATGGAGGCCTCGTCCATCCTGATCAGAAACAGCAGCTGCTTCCCTCTATTAAGGTTTGGCCTGTGCATACCTAGCCACAATACAATACTCCCAAAAGGTTATGGGGGAGGCAGGAACTCAAACTTCAGAAGAGGCAGGAACCCAAACAGAGGAGAGGGCAGAGACCCAGGTTATAGAGACCGAGGTTATAGAGACACAGGTTATGGAATAAGTAGGGACACAAACTGGGATGGAAGTAGAGACCCAAACTGTTGAAGACACAGGGACCCAAATTGATATGAAAGAAACTAAAGATACTCTTGTTTAGATGAGTACCCAGGCCATAAAACCTGAAGTTGTTATTGCTCCCATATTGAAAAACAAGTCATGGACAAGGAGGTCTGCAGGAGCTGGCCAACTAGACACAAGAGGAGCCACAGCAGCAGATGGTGAGGGGCTAGGGCTAAGTCCTTCAACACACAATGCAGGTGCAGGAACTTCAGCAGGGGACGCCAGACAATCACTGGGAAGGCAGGGATACCCAGAGGAAATTAGACAGGAGAGCTGTGAACCCAGACCACTGACCCCAGCCTGCCTGGTGAATGAATTATTACCTGGCTGCACCAATGCTGAGATAGAGGAGCTGTGAGTTACTTGTTGGATGGTTATGAAGCACAACACCGAGGCACTATTGCCAGAGATGATAAAATCAAAAAGGAGCTTGCAAAAACATGAGGCAAATGCAATCTCTTGATGCGACTTTTCGTAAGTGTGATTGAAGTGTACCCATACAAGGAAAATCTACAGAGTTGCCCAAGAAATTGGACAACTGCAGATGAAGCCATCCAATATCTACAAGAATTGGCACTGTTAGAACTTCTTTATGGTGAATCACTCAATAATATCAATCCCACTACTACTGATCCAGAGTGTGTCCCTTGCACAGTGCCCATGTGGGAAAAAGTAATTCAGGGTGCCCTGCATAATTTTTCAGCTGCTTGATAAAAGTTTTACTTCCAAATGGTAATGATGGAGACCAAAATGTGGGTGAAATGTGCGTTTGGTTACGGACAGAAGTAGAAAGGCTGAAAGCTGGCTCAATCTCACAGGTCAGCAACTCAGATTCCAGGGACAGCTATGATTTTTGCTACCAGCAAGTTCCTGAGAAAGAGGTGTCCTAATGAGAACTCTGACAGAGTCAGAACAGAAGAATGGTCCCCGTTTCGGTCTCGGTCTCGGTCTCGGTCCCGTTCTCAGTTACCTCATGCTGCACACAGAAAAAAGGAAAGCCCCAGGAGTAAGCCACGTAGTGAGCCTAATTGGGTGTGGTCCATTCTGTGTGAACTGGGGGAAGGCATGAAGAAGTGGGACAGTGAACCCATCTCTAAACTTGAAGCCTGATTACGAGAATTAAGACAGAGAGGATTAAGACAGAAGGTAGCTGGTAAAAAAGCTGTCCACATAGTTGAGGCAAAGACCCTGGAAAAGAGACCTCAATCTCCAAGATGCAAAAGGAGGATCTCCCTCAGTTCTGATATCGGAGCCTCTGACAAAACATTGCTGAGATCAAATGGTGAATACTCTGACCAGGAGCAGCAATAGAGGGGCCCTGCCTCTGTCCAGGAGGAGGAGAGGGACAACTGAGTCTATTGGAGTGTGTGGATTCAGTGGTGTGGCACGTCTGACCCACAAAAATATTGAGCTTTAGTAGATACAGGTGCACAATGCACATTGATGCCATTGAGGCATAAAAGCACAGAGCCTGTCTGGATCTCCAGAGTGACAGGGAGAAGCCAAGAATTATCAGTGGTTGAAGCCAATGTGAGTTTAACAAGAGACAAATACCATAGGCATTGCATTGTGACTGGCCCGGAGGCCTCTTGAATTCTTGTCATGCTACCTCAAAAGAAGATACTTCAAAGATCCAAAGGGCTGTCAATGGTATTTTGGTGTGGCCATAGTGGCTGCAGAGAGACTTAAACAATTGTTTGCCCTGCCTGGCCTTTCAGAAGATCCCTTTGTTGTGGGATTGTTACAAGTCAAAGACCAACAAGTGCCAATTGCCACCACAACCGTGTATCAATCCCGAACAAACAGAGACTTTATGATTCCCATCCATAAGATGCTAGATCCAAGAGCTAGAGAGTCAAGGGGTGGTCAACAAGACCTACTAACCCTTCAACAGCCCCATCTGGCCTGTATGTAAGTCTGATGGAGGATGGAGACTGACTGTGGACTATCGAGGTTTGAATGAAGTTACGCTGTTGCTGAGTGCCGCTGTGCCAGACATGCTGGAGCTCCAGCGTCAGCTGAATTCCAAGGCAGTGAAGTGGTATGCCACGACTGACATTGCAAATGCATTCTTTTCAATCCCCCTGGCAGCAGAGTGACAGCCGTAGTTTGCTTTTATGTGGAGGGGTGTGCAGTACACCTGGAACCAGCTGCCTCAGGGGTGGAAGCATAGCCCTGCAATTTGTCATGGACTGATCCAGACTACACTAGGGAAGGGTGAGGCCCCAGAACACTTGCAATATGTTAATGACATTATAGTATGGGAAGACAAAGCAGAGGAAGTTTTTGAAAAAGGAGAGAAAATCATTCAAATTCTCCTTGGAGCCGGTTTTGCCATCAAAAAGAGCAAGGTCAAGGGACCTGCCAGAGAGATTCAATTTCTGGGGGTGAAGTGGCAAGATGGACAACAACAGATCCCAACAGAAATCAGCAACAAGATTGTAGCAATGGCTCCACTGACTAACAAGAAGGAAATGCATGCTTTCCTGGGGGCCATAGGTTTCTGGAGGATGCATATTCTGGAATATAGCTAGATCGTGAGCCCTCTCTACCTAGTGACTTATAGGAAGAATGACTTGCAATGGGGGCCTGAACAGCAACAAGATTTTAAACAGATCAAGCAAGAGATTACACATGCTGTTGCCCTTGGACCAGTCAGGACAGGACCAGATGTGAAAAATATACGTTATTCTGCAACTGGAGACAACGGTCCTTCCTGGAGCCTCTGGCCAAAGGTTCCTGGTGAGGCCTGGGGCTGACCACTTGTATTCTGGAGTCAAAACTACAGAGAATCTGAGGCCACCTACACCCCTACAGATAAAGAGATCTTGACAGCTTATGAGGGGATATAAGCAGCCTCAGAGGTGATTGGCACAGAGGCACAGCTTCTCCAAGCACCCCAACTACTAGTGTGGAACCTGATGTTTAAAGAGAAGGTGCCCACCACGCATCATGCCACTGATACTACATGGAGCAAGTGGATTGCCCTGATCACACAGCATGCTTAAATTGGAAAACAAAGTCACCCTGGAATCCTTGGGATCATAACAATTTGGGCTGAAAGTGAGAACTTCAGTCTGGCAGATGAGGAGGAAGAAGAACAAGTGAATCAAGCCGAGTAAGCTCTACCATACAATCAGTTGCCTGAAGAAGAAACACATTACTCCCTTTTCACTGATGGTTCCTTTCACATTGTAGGGAAAATCTGAAAGTGGAAAGCAGCTGCTTGGAGTCCCACTTGATAAGTAGCAGAGGCCATTGAGGGAGAGGATGAATTGAGTCAATTTGCAGAGCTCAAAGCTGTTCAATTGGCCCTGCACACTGCTGAATGAGAGAAGTAGCCAAGGTTTTACCTCTACAATGACTTGTGGATGGTGGCCAATGCCCTGGGGGGATGGCTAGACCAATGGAAGAAAACCAATTGGAAATGTAGAAGAAAACCCATCAGGACTGCTGATATATGGCAAGACATCGCTATATGCATAGACTGAAAATTTGCCATGTGGATGCTCATGTGCCCAAAAATCAAGCTAATGAGGAACATCACAACAAAGAACAGGCAAACCAAGCTGCACAAGTTAAGGTGTCACAGGTAGATCTGGACTGGCAAGATAAAGGAAAGTTGTTCCTAGCTCAATGGGTCCTTGATGCCTCAGGCCATCATGGCAGAGATGCCACCTATAAATGGGCACAAGATTGAGGGGTGGATTTAACCCTGGACACTATTTCCCAGGTTATTCATGATGGTGATACATGTGCTGTCATTAAACACCCAAGAGAGTGAAGCCCATGTGGTATGGTGGATGGTCGGACAAATACAGATATGGGGAGGCTTGGCAAATTGATTATATCACACTACCACAGACTCACCAAGGTAAGTGTTATGTGCTTACTATGGTGAAAGCAACTACATGATGGTTGGAGATGACTCCAGTGCCTCACACCACAACCTGAAACACCATCTTGGGTCTTGAAAAGCAAATATTGTGGTGGCACAGTACTCCAGAGCAAATTGAGTCAGACAGTGGGACTCATTTTAAGAATAGTCTGGTTACCACTTGGGCAAAAGAGCATGGCATTGAATAGATGTATCATATCCCATACCATGCAGCAGCTACTGGGAAGGTTGAATGGTGTAATGGACTATTGAAAACCACTTTAAAAGCACTGGGTAGTGGGACTTTCAAGGACTGGGATCAGCACCTAGCAAAAGCTACATGGTTAGTCAACACTAGGGGTTCTGTCAACCGAACTGGTCCTGTTCAGAGTTCCTTCACGTTGTGGATGGAGACAAAGTTCCCGAAATTCCTTTAAGAGGTATGCTGGTTAAAGCAGTCAGGGTTAGTCCTGCCTCAAACAAAAGCAAGCCCATCCATGGATTTGTCTTTGCTCAGGGACCAGAATGTACTTGTTTGGTAATGAGAGAAGATGGGGAGACCCTGTGTGTGCCTCAAGGAGATTTAACTTTGGGAAAAATATAACTTGCTTTCTGAGTTGTGTGTTGCAGGAAATGAGCCATCAGGTGAAGACCTGAGCTGAACCAGTGTTGGTGTCCAATGATGAACTGCTTTTTCTGCCCAAAATTGTGCAGTGTTGGGGGGAAGCGAGGCGTCTCCTGTCTGCCTCTGGAGCCGAGGGGGTGCAGAGAAAGGAGATGTTTCCAGTCTGGAGGCAAGAGGCAAAAGATCTTTATTTTGAAATACACAGGGCTTTTATAAGTTCCTAGGGGGAAGGTGCCAGATCATTGACTAGATTGGGTAAGAACTCCGGAAGGGGAAGTGGCTTAGGTGCTTTGGCTAGCCAGTATGGGAAACGGAGGGTAAAAATTAGTAGAAAACGAGGGATTGGGGATAGATAGGGGTGGTAACCAATAGGATTAGGGCAACGGTGGGGCTGGCTGCAGCCACGGCCATGCTCCTGTGCCACGAAGCAGGGGGACCCCGAACTAAAAGTCTACTAGCTGGAGGTGTGGAAGACAGACCTGGTAAGAGCAAGGACTGTTCAAGAGCAGGAAATAATAGAAATGAGATATGAGTTTTAATGTCATATGATATGAAATAAGGGGTGGAGATTGTGGTAGTTTAGGCCTTAATTTTATTAGGCCTCAGTTTAGTAGGCCCTGAAAATGCTAAGTAGGTTAGAGGGAACAAGCATCACCTGTTCTAAGCAATCAAAGAGATATTTCATATCATCTGACGTCAAATCAAGTATAAAAACAGGTGCAGGAGGGGCCTTGATCAGTCCCCTTCATGGCCGACACTGAGTGAGCATGTTATCACCACACCGGTAGCATTAGGCTTTACCACCACTTCACAGATGTTCAGTGTGGGAAGTACATATTTTTTTGTCATTGGTTTTCTCTTCTCTTGCCAGGTGTCTTTTGCGGGGAGCCTGTTGAGGTGTTTTTGTGGCCTGGGTGGTTGGAATCTGTATTATTTGGGTGGGCAACTTGGTGGTGGTTGTTGTTGGTGGATTTTTTCCACATTTGTAACATATATGTGTTATATGCTGTTTTTAATTTTCTCTCTTCTATGCAAAATATAACAAGCTCATTCTTTTAAGTGTTAATTCTAGTTTTTTTCCTCAAGGTTGTGGGGGAGGTCTTTCTTTCTCTGTGTCAGGGAGTTGGCATTTTGCCAACTCAACCTAGAACACATTGTAATTCCTGGAGATTATATTTCCCATTGCGTGGAATTTAACTTTCTACGTATGTGTTTCCAGTACAGTGGTATTCTCTGATCAGTTGCAACTGATAAATTTGAAAGTTGAAAGAAATAATCAAGTTATCATAAGTATGTCTAATGGCAATAGTTGGAAAGTTGCAGTACAGTAGTCTGCAGTTTTAAATGCTTTTCTTTTAAAATGAAGCATAATTATCACACAGTACTTTTTAATAGACATGTCATCTCTTTCATCCTTTCAAGATTCTACTTTTTTGTATTACTTAAAACACCTATTCATTTAAAATGGGTTCTGTTTTGTTGTTTGTTTAAGAGCTTCTTATCTACTAATCTTTACTTGAGAAAAAAACCTCAAGTATTCAATTTAGGAAATAGATTTCCCTTTTAGTGTAGCTGTTCCAATTCCCATTCAGACATTTTACTTTTTCTTGGATACTATACATATCTATTTTCCCTTGCTGTTTGCCAACATTTTATTAGTAAATATTTTGCGAGGAGGGAGGGGGGGAGGGGAGAAAAATAAATAGTTTATGAAACAAAACTATCTATTTCACAAGCTATTTTCCCCAAGTTGTGCCCTGGAGTGACTTGATGGGACAAGACTCCTGCTTTGAGTGCCAGAAATAAAATATGTTCTTCTTGTTTGGATCATACATTGTCTGAGGCAGGAGTCACTTTTTTTTTTTTTTTTTTTTTTTTTTTTAATTAAATTTGTTTGCAGTTTACACAGTCTCTCGTTGCTGAAATTAAGGATCTAAAACCTCAGTTTTATTTAGTAAAAAAAATTATGGAATATATAGAGATGTGTGGAATTCATTATGTATTTAAAGCACAAAATAAAAAAGAAGTGTGTATTTTTCCTTTTAAAATTTTTAACATTCTCCTTTTGCATTGAAGATTTAGCTGTTTTATTTTAACTGGAGGAATCAAGACTAGCATGGAGCAAAAAGACAAAGGAAGAGCAAGACAATATTTCAGCAAAATTAAAAATTAATTATAAAAACAAAAAAATGAGGAAGAGATGACTCTTTTGTACCAGTGATGGAGCTGGCTTTACTTCCTTGGTGCATTAATTACTGTTTTAAGATATAGTCTTCAATTTTTGCATAGTAGCTGCAGTAACAGCAATAGTTGTTATTGGCAATTTCTTCACAAGTTTAATCAGAGCAGGGTTACCCTGAGGAGCTAAATTAAACTGAAAGAATGAGGAAGAACCCCAAACCCCCTACTTTGAAATGAGGGAGAACCACTGCTTTGTGCTAACTCAGACAAATCCTCGATTTCTCAGTAACATATTCCTTGTTCTTCTGGAGTAACAGAGTTGCTTGGAAAAAAAAATAAAGTAAAAGAAACAATAATAAAAACAACATTAGATGATGGAATTTGACCCTAGTGCAAAACAACCTGCTCCTTACCTGCCCCTAAAGGTTAGGGTTGAGGTGAGGGCCAACATTCATTGCTCCTGTCTAGCCTCCATCTGGTCTGTAGATAAATATATTCTTCTGAGCTGTCAGTCAAGATCTTTTCATGCACTCTGAATTCACTCAAAAATAACCCAGCAGTTCTGGAGCCCACAGGAAAAAAGATGCTTTGCTCAGCTGCACTTCTTTCAAATACATATTCTAAAACAATGATAAAATCATCAGATATAAAGGATTATTAGAGCAGATTAATTCATTTGATCCATGTAGATTAATACTCACTGTCTGTTTTTAAAATTATTTTTTCTTCTTTTTTTTTTCTATTTTACAGTAAAAATGTTCTCAGTGTTCATTGTCTAAAGGCCAAACAGAGTGAAAAACTGTAATCTGGTATTTGCCAGCTTGGGCTTTCCATACGCAAGAATAGGAATGTGCTATAGTAGCCCATTGATCCAACTTCCCTTGTTTTTTACTTCCTTTTTTTGCACAATAATAGCAAGGGAAATATCCCAGTGATTGAACAACTTGAGCTTTGTTGACCTGGGAACTGTTTTTCAGTGATCTAAGCATTAGCTTGGGTTTTTAACATTTTTATAGCTTCAGATTCAACAGCTCTTGTAGACCTCCAAGCCTGTGTTTTCAGCAGTTACATTTGTTAGATATTCAGCTGTTGAAGAGGCTTGTAGATATTTTTCCATGATGCTGATGGTAGAAGTAAAAAGGGGAATAATGAATTAATGTTATTGAATTGTACTTTACAGTGGCATATGGCAGTCCATGCTTAAATATTCTCCCCACAGTGTCTGATAATGTTTCTACTACAAATTTTATGCCAAATAGTGAATTGAGCATTTTTATAACTTATATTTCGGTTTTCTGGTTTTGGTTGTTTGTTGGAGTTTTCTGTTTCTTAGTATATAATTTGCTATTTTGTTAGTAGAAAACATCTGGGTTTGTCATCAATTTCTACAGAGCAAGTTTGGGGAAAAGTAAAATCAGTGGCAGGATCAAGAAATACTGCTAAACTATTGTTTATCACATAAACAATATGGTGGTGTGGGTAATAAATTACCATGAATTCAAAGTTCCCACATGTAATTTAAATCACACAGTCTTTGCCAAATACCTTCAAAGACCAAGAACTCAAACAAAACAATGAAGAGATAACAGTTAGTTACTGAGAATCTGGTAAATTATTAAGGTCCATGCTATCTAAAATGTTTAATCAACCTAGCTTTGAATCTTCTTGGGAGATAAAAAAATCTGCTAACTTTTCTTTATTCTCATTTCTTCCTTTGGTTTGAAGTGTGAGCCTTTTGTTCAGGCAAGACTACCTAGTTTTCATTTTCCCTCTCAGTTCCTACAGGCTTGATTCAGCTGAGGTGAGAAGTGCTAAAAATCAGCCTATTTTTCATTCTTATTGTGATTTGTGTGCAAGAAAGTTCAAGGAGTTGGCAAGTCTTAAAATACTGGCTTTTTCTGTAAATATAAATGGAAGATGACCAGCCAGCTTGTCGGCCTCTGCCTGACAAAAATCTGATGTCACCAATGAGCAATAAAAGCAGAAAATCATTCTTTGGGACAAGATGTAGCAGGAAAGCTATGAGAGGGGAAAATTCTTCTGAGTGTTGAACAGCATATCTGTAATTTTTGTGGCCTTCTGGGGCAAATCTGGTGAAGGACCTTGTTTCTCCCTTGTCATTCATATATATTCCTCTGCCACATGGATAACCTCATATGAGAAATCACATTATTGAAATAAACCAGGTAAAACAGATGTTTTTGGAGGGATAATTTGGGGTGATTTCATCAATGTGATTTACTGAGAGGCCTCACATAGCTAAGTCAGCAGTGTCCAGGGGCCAAGGTGTCGAAGGGAATGAAAGCTTGGTCCAAAATTATCCAGATTTTTCTTTGTTGCTGAAGTTTCCATGCTTTCTGATACATATTTCCTTTCAAAAATAAAGGCACCCTAGAATTGTCTTGGGACGCTCACTTAACCCAACTGCACACTCAAGGGATGAAGGGAGGAAGAGGAGCTCAAGGAAAACAAGAGTTTACAGAAGGATGAAAGTGAGGGTTGGGAAGTCTTAGTTTTGCTCACAATCCTCCTGTGTTTTTTGCACATCAACTTTAGAAAATCAGTTGTAATTAAGCTTCCTCTTGGTAAAATGGCGTAGCAGGGAAAAAGAATGAGGCAGATGGTTTCTTTGTTCAATATGGCTAGCTGTAGATCACTATGACCAATATGTACATACTAATTAATTTTTGCATATCAGGAGTTCTTGCCTCAGAAATTTAGTGGCTTTTCCATTGCTAAATGAGGAGAGAGAAGTTCTTATTTTATTTGATTGGGTTATGACAAAGCTTAAGAGGAGAGAGTAGCTCAGATTAACAACAAAAAGTGCAGGCTATTTTTGAACTCATTTGGACTTTGCTGATTTGATATCCAGACCTACACATTCTGTCTTTGATGTGTTTTTTAAATTGACAAAATGTTGATAATGAAGTATTGATGTGGGGTCTAAATGTCTCTTAAGACTAAAAACAAGATATAAAATCAAAAGGAAAAAAACCCTAAATATTGAAAAATGCAGAGAGGGGGTAAACAAAGGAAAATATGTTAAGCTTGTGGCAAAAAGAATCAGGCAGAAAGGAGAGATAAACATTGTGATGAAAATGTAGATACCATACATATGCATGGCACCTAGTTGTGCCAGATTAGATTTAGTGAGTGTGCTGTTTCTTCCAGACTTTATAGATATTATGGACTTCCTTTAAACTAGAAAAACCATGGGTTTAATTAAATCTACCTCAGGCAACAAATAACCAAAACAATAGTTTTAATTATGGTAAAAAAGGACAACAAACAGGCAAGGCCAAAAAGAATGGAGAAGTTATAAACCCAACAAAACATGAAAGAAGAGGGATAAAATTTAAATTTATGTACTAATTATGTTTTAATAATTTTTAATTATCTTATTAACAAGTGGAGAGTCAGGGTACTGAGACTATGGACATCATTGCCCATACTAACCTGTACATATATACAATGTTAGGGTCTTAAAATGTCCTATGTTTGTATGTTTTGTGTCCCTGATTTCATGTATCGGACCACATTTTAAATTTAATTTTCACTTTTAGAGCAGGTATGTGTTTACAATGACTTCTTTCACCGCAGGAATGTACTTTGCCCTCCTGCCTGAATACTAAAAACTTATGCAAATGCACTGTTGGTTTGTTAGCTGCTTGGTATTATAAACATTTGTAAAATCTGTGTCTTTTCTTAAAAGTTCTCTTTCCTGGATTCATGTTATTAGAGGAGCAGTGGCACTTTCATGTTAAAAAAAATCCATCAGCCAGTCTTGCAGTTTCAAAGGGCTGGGATTGTGTTAAGTCTCCATAAGCGTTTGGCACTATGCACTTTTTGGTTGGGTTCTTTATTTTATTTTTGAAATAGCACAGTGAGTATTCTGGAGTACTCCAAAGTGTTTTACCAAAGTGCAGTGTCACTGTCATATACTATCCTCTAAAACAATTCAGGCTCTGACCATATTTTAAAAATATGCATCTTAAAAATCTTGTAAAAAACAATTAGTTACATGTGATAACTGGCAATTTACCTTGACATATTTGAGTCATGCCTGATTATGCAAGTAAAATTGTGAGGACAGATCTTTGCAATTATGCAGAGTACCATTGTTCTCAGCAGATTACTGCTACATCAAGATTTTTATTAATATTTTTAAATTTATTTCTTGACTTCCAGGATTCCAGACTTTTTTCCTCCATTCTCTTCACTCTTATTTTCTTTTAGCTATGGCCTCAGAACTCTTATTTATACCAATGTTGATGTAAATAATTATTATCTGTTGCAACCCAGGCTTAATGCATTTAAGGCAGAATCAGATAAGATTAAATCTGCACTGAATCTTCACAAACCTCAGATCTCTGAGTATGTCAAATTTGATTGCAGAACTCATTATCAGTAGAATAATATATCATCTATAGATTTGTTTTATGTTGGCTTTTTGAGTTAAGTTTCCAAGATTTCACATACTCCGAGGTTAACTTGTGGCCACACTGTTTCTTTTTAGGCAAATAAGCTGTAGTATAGCCCAATCTGTTTGAAGAAAGGGATATTGCTGCTCCTGTATTTTTCCTTCCTTTTTTTTTTTCCCATCAACACAATTGTTTCTGCTCATTGGTGTCTCCCTCCCACTCTTTCAGCAGCTGCTTTACTGTGACATCTTACCTCCAGCAAAGTGGGAAGATGAGCAGCTGCTTGCAGAACCAAAGCCAATCTTCTGCCTGGGATCAGTTGGCAAGGATTTCAGTGAAAGAAGCGAGGATGCAGTAAATGATATGTACTGAATTAATTGTACCTGCTACCAGCCTGTCTCCAAAACTTGCTGGAAAATGTATCCATCCATCCATTTGTGCAACAGCAGCAACAACAAAAATGACTCCCTAATCATCTTTGAAGGTTAAAGAGATTTAACAAATCAAATCTGTTTATTCATGGGAACTATAGCAGTGCTGATGAGTTTTTTAAAAATTCAAATTGCATTTATTTCTTTTCAAATTGCTCTCAATCAGGTTTTTCAGTAAGGCTGTGTATATGAATGCAATTTCTTGGTGTGAGGAAAGGACTTCATTTATTTACTGTTATAATGGTGTTTTGGAGATTGAGTCATCTGATGATTCACTCTGTTCAGCTGCATAAGTAATATTGCAAGTACTGACAGAGGACTAAGCTGACATCCTGTAATAATTGTTGTTTTGGACTTCCAGGTACAGTAAGGTTGTTGAAAATACCTAGACTTTCTATGCTACCAGTGGTTAGCGTTGCTTCCACTCAGGATGTGAGAATGAAAACATTCCCCTTCCTGATGTTCTTATGTTTGGTTCAAACCTAAATACTGCATGTCTGTCAAAACCCAAAATACTTCTGTGCACACTGCAGTATGCACACAGGGTTTCTGTGAAGGATCAGGGCTTTAGATTGGTCTTAGCTCAATGCACACTAAGGAAGAGACTAATTTTCTTTTTCAGAATAATTTTGAACTTCCTAGAACAGCATTTCAGAAAAATACAGTGGAAGCATAATTATCATCTAGGGAAAGGTAGTCGAGTTGAGTATCATAAGAGAGATTTTCTATAAGCTGTTGACAAAATTTATTTACTGTGTGAGAAATTATCTTGACTATGTTGTCTACCAGAAGACAGATATTGTTTTAATGGTGTTCTTGCCCTTTCTAACTCAGGAGTTTGGCATTTGTTCACCACATGAAAATGTTACGTCATGCTCTTCTGAGGTAGGTAGTGATGGTTCAGGAATTTGATGGTTCAGAAGATCCTCCTTGATAGTGTTTTCCCCTCTAACCTTGCATTTCCAGCCAAAGAGAGGCAGAGGATCAACAGAAGAACATGGTACCTTCAAAGAAGGGAGAGACGTAGTATGTGGGCTTTCACCACTGTGCTAATACAAGGAATCACTGATTCTTTGCCTAGGAACATAGACTATGAAAAAATCTATATTTGATTTCTACAAGCCCATTTTGAATTGAATTTTCTCCCAGCCCAAGTCTTGAGGGCATCCATGTGTTACTATTATGGGATATTTTTTTATTCCTACTGCTGCATCATAGATAAAATGTCTTACTTCCCTATAATCTTAACCTGCAGAAGCAGAGTGGTTGAACTGCCCTCATGGCCATTTTGTGAATGGAAAACAAGCCAGCAATCTATCCTTGAATATCTGGGGACAGATTAAGTGGTAGAGAGCCACAGGATCATCTTTTCTTACACAAAATCCTGAGTCAGATCTAGATAAATGAGGAGAATCTGGAGCCTATTACAGAAAGGATGAGAACAGAAAAAAAAAAGGTGTCTTTCATTTAGGTATTTTTGTTTTGCTTTGTTGGGTTTGTTTGTTTGTTTGCTAGTGTGTTTTGGTTTGATTTTGGTTTTTTACTGTATAGCATTTTGAGGAAATGGTGTTAAGTTTCCTACTTGAATGATCCAGTTACATCACTGGCACACTGGGGATATCTTTTGGCTCCTCAGAATGTCAGAGGATGGATTGGAGAAAACTTCTACACCTCTGACTTGTGCTTGGGAACAGGAGAAACTGCTGGTCTGCAGGCCAGGTAAAGCAGCTGCTACTGCAGAAGCTGGAAGAAGTCAGGGTGAGTGATTGAAATGTTCAATCATTCAAAATTAGCTGAAAATTCTGTAGCTGAATTCAGATGGCCAAATAATGCTTGTGTTTGCATTGCTCAGCATTCTCTTTTCATTCCAGTCCTTACTATCTAGCTGCAAAATATCCTGTGGGTTAGGGGATGGCATATAGAAGACTGGGTTTCAGAAACAACAACAAAATGGGATGTTGTTCAAATGCTGGGCTAGAAGTTATTTGTCACAAAAGGGATTTGAAATCAGTTTTCAAAGAGGCTTTTATTCCAGCCACAAAGGTTCCTTCAATGATTCTGGCAGTTCTACGTGGACAAGGTTATTTCAAGGCAAAAATATTTAATTCCTGAAACTTGGAAAGAAAAAATAGGAATTTGGAATGCATTTTGTTACATTGGCAGTTCACTAAATATATTTTTGTTTTGTTATCAATCATAATGAAGTTTTTACATTTGCATGAGATATAATCCTTTTTTTTTTTTTAAAAAAAAAGCAATATGGCAGTGCCACGCCATTTTTAAGTCTTCATGCCTATGTTGGCCTTGGTAGTAGATAATCATGCCACTTACGTTGTGTGACCACTATTTTTGACAGTGAAGTGAGTTATCATCGAATGTTAATGCCTCTCATGTTCTCTTCATTATACATGCTCATTTTCATGACAAAGAATGTAAAGGGAACAGAAAATAGTGCAAAATTAATACGTTCTCCTGACAATCTGGAGACAGCATTGCATGATCTTACACAGAAGGCACAGCTGGGGACTTTGACAAGTGCAAGTACACAGCTGCTTCTAAAAAGTTCAAAAGATTTTCCATGTAGTTTTGTTCATATGGATTCATATGTATGCATGGGTTTATGTGCGTGTCTGTATGGACACCCTGCATAAGGTAACTGGGATTATATTTTATTTCTAAACTACATTTGATTTTTAAATCTAAAATACATTGATTTATGTTCTCCAAGTTTTGGCTTGTAAAATTTTCTAAACCTCATTGTGCATGCCTGAGAGAAGAAGTAGGATCAAAAAATACACAGATAGTTGTCATAATTTAGGAACTGTGTTTTCCAATTTAGTGTTTCCACTGAAACCACTCCAAATCATGTGCTTCTTGCTCACTCTCCTCTCCCCTTGAGGCAGGATGGAGAGGAAAATTGGAGGCACAAAAAGTAAAAATCGTGGGTTGACAAAAGGACAATTTACTGGAAATGGCAATGAGATAAGAAAATGAACAGTAACAGCAACAATACCCGTAAAAGAGTGTACAAGAAATGAGTTCCACGTGGGCCATTCACTTAAGACTTCAACTCAATGATCCTTGTGGATCCCTTCCAACTCAGAATATTCTGTGATTCTGAGATTCTTACAATGCTTGATCACTTCCTCCACCACACTACCCAACCTGGAAAGGTCCTCTTTCCCCATTCCCAGAAAATTACATAAGATGGTGTCTTGGGTTGAGCTGGCAAAACGCCAACTGCCCAAAGACAGAGTTAGCCTCCAGCTGAGAAAAAGAGAGAAAGGGAAAAAGAAACTCTAAAACTAGGTTTGTGTTTAAACTAGCTACATGTATTTATACAGAAAAGAGAAAATTAAGAGAAAACTACAATA
>JAWWEV010000095.1:1964963-1978159 GCA_035583235.1 Hafferia zeledoni
AGTATGGTATGGAATACAATATTATTGGCTAGAAGAGGTCAGCTGTTAGCTAGCTCAGCCTAGCTCAAGTCACTTGATAATTTTCAGGCCTAGTCTGAACTTTAAAACCTGGATTTAGGCCCACCTGGCTGAAACCATAACATTTCCCCCTTTCCTCCTCCGGGCAGACATCTCCAGGGGGCTCAATAAAAAGGTGAAAGAGCTAGTTTTTTCCCCCAAAAGACAGCAGGAATGCCTGCCATCTGCCAATGCTTAGAAGATGTACCCCCTGCCTTCGGGGGAGGCTTATTGTTTTAGTTTTTTTCTTTCTCTTTTTTGAGTTCTTGCTATTCAGTCACTCTTGTTAATAAAAATACTGGGGGTTTTTTTCTGAACTTTCTATGGTGCTTAGCCTTATTTTTCCAGCAATGCAGAACCCACCCTAATACATATTGTCAGAGGGAACAGAGTAGAGGGTGTTCTGCAATTGTGTTGCTGCTCTCCAGACACTGGGTATCTTTCCTTCAAAGTAAGAAAGAAGATGAGTCACAAAGGACCTCTGTGAGTATAGAGTACTGTAACAGGAAAAAAAAAAAAAAAAAAAAAAAGGGGTACACTGAGTAAAATTAGGACTTTTCAGAAATGTGTCCAGGGAGAATTACAATAAAGGAATAAAAGGAAGAATTTCTAGGTTGGGTAAAATATCCAAATGTCAAGAAAAAAATTGACCTATAAGGAGAAATCTTAATCACAGTCCTCTTTTTTTCGTTTCTGACACCAAATACCTCTTAAAAAAAATATTAAGATGTTGATAAATTACAGAGTGTTTGGGTGTCCCAATTTATACCTCCCTTCAGCAAAAAATGAATTTGTTAAATAGTAATGAAATCAAAGACACAAGTTTTAAATTGCCTCAGAGCCAAATGAAGAAGATAAGTATTCTCTTTGAGACCTGAAAGGACAAGCAGTAGATCAAAGACATTTTTTGCATAGAATTGAAGGCAGTGGGTAGAGCTGGTTTAGAATAAACAGTAGCATGCTGACTCATAATACCACAGCAGACTTCAGATGGTGACATCTGTAGAAAATGAAAGCCAAAGAGAAAAAAAGGGCAAGCAAAGATTAGGAACCATGACACAAAGTAATATCTCTGAAGAGACAAGTGTTACACCATGGCTTTATGCAACATGGAGAATTAAATGTGAAGATGACTTACAGTAATACAGGGAATTGCAAAATACATCTGCAGTCTATATAATAAATCAGAAAACAGAAATTGTCTTAAGAGTCTAATGAAAAGGTACATTTTTTTTTTTCTGAAAGCATTTGGGTTTATGGTTAGTGAGATGAGACAAAGGTGTGTGTGGAAGAAGGTGTTTGCGTTTTTTTTTAATACTCTGACCATTGCTTTGGTCTTCCTGGGTCCATGTGTTATGACCGAAGTGTAATATATGTGTTCTGTATGATTTCATAATGAATGTGTGAGGGTTTTGGTTGTTGCTTGAGTTCCCATGATTATTTAGTGAGTAAGTTGTGCATAATTCCTGACAGCATGGTAGTTTATCCATTACTTTAAAGAAAGCTCATATTTCAAAATGTTTTTCCTAAGATCATTACAAAAAACAAAAAACAAATGGAAAGGATATCAGTGCTTGTTACCAATTGCCCAATAAATGTAAAAACACTAAAAATAACCTCAGGACATAATAATTTCATTGAGAAATTTTAGAACTGTTGACTTAGTGTGATGCTGAAGGGGTTTTCGATATTTTGATTTTTTCATTTTGTAGATTTTAGGAACACAGTAACTGTAGCAAATGTAGATTTAATGTGCTAGTATTCTGGCAGCCTAAGTTCATTGTTTATACATCCTAAACCCTAGCATTTCTCAGTAGCTCAAATTCCTTTAGTTATTTAATCTTGTTTAGACTTTCTTCAAGGTAAAGAGCTGAATGCTATCAGAAGGCCTGCAGAACAAGACATAAACATAAGCAAATACAGGTCAGAGTGTCCCAGAAGTCAGAACTGGAAGAACTCCAAAAGCCCAAGGAAGAGGAGCCGATGAAGACAGAGGGTCTTGCCGACCCCAGACCCAAATCCTGGGGGGTGAAACAGGGGTGGGACTGAGGCTGGACCAAGAGATGTGTAAAGTAATGATTGGAGGGATCATATTATAAAAGCCATGGAAACTAGGGCTTGAGGAGCACGTGCATGTCACCATGTATTCCTGTGGGCCTTTTCCTGATATTAAAGGACTTTACTTTTTATCTTATCCTACACTAACTTGGCTCAGAGTCCTGCTTTGTTGGCGGGGCTCTCACGGCATCAGTGTATTAAGTAATATATATTTGATCAAAAATAAGCAGTTCTAAAAGTTACATTTGTTTTGTTGCAGAGGAAAAAGAAATCGCTATTCCCTGCAGGCTGATGTACCTTGTAAAGCAATCTGTCTTCAAACACAAAATGAAAGAGAGCCAAAAAAAAATTTCTGAATTATGTAACGAGTCTCTGGAGAAGCTGCTAGTTGCTCTCTGCTGTTGAGACCACAGATGCCTCATATTGTGGGTAATATAGAGAATTTCCTGGGTTATTTGTGGGATTTTTTTTAAGTATTATGAAAAAATTTATATGTATCGGATGGTTACAGTAGTTTGAATACCCATTACTGTCCACTCATTGCAGCTCCATTTCAGTAAAAGGTATTTATTAAAAATTCTTATCTGGTCTTAAGCATGTGCCCAGTTTCCTCACTGAATAAACACTAGTAAATATTAGCAAGCATTTTACTGAACTTGCACTTCTGAAACAAATCTGGCTTCACTGAAATCCTTGGAAGTGGAATGTGCTAGGAAATTAGAACTTCTGAATTTAAATCACAGAAAAAATACAGCTGTTACACTTCACTGGAGATGGTAAGATAATTACTTTTTAACTTTCAGGGAGGTTTCTGTACAGTTGTTTGGACACATAGAACAGAACTTGCAGAACAGGGAGAAGAGAGGCAAGGTGGCATTCAATAACTTTATTCTTTCTTTGCCTTAGGATTCTTTTCTCTCAAGGCAGCTTAAAATAAAACCCATAGCTCAAAATATTTGTGTCATCGAATTTGAGGATCCTTTCATAATATTCTTCTTTTGTCCCAGTCTCATTATCAGACCATTTCGAAAAAATAAAGTTTGAAAGATGTGTTTTCACAATGTTTTTACAGTTGTCTTCTACAAGGGCTGTGCTGAGAGGTGGAGCTATGTCTCCTGGGAAGGGGTTTTGGAGTCTCTTCACAGATTTTTCTCTTCTTTTCAAACATAACATTTAAATTACTTTTGTCTTCCAATTCTCTAACTACAAATGTGATGAATGAAAAATAATCGTATATAAGAACTGTCAAAGTATAAGACAGGGAATTTGAGATTCATGAAAGCACATGATGGACTTTAAGTTCACTACAGCCATTGTGAACACAATGACCAAAGCAAATCTTTCCCAAAACAAAATTAATCCTTGTAAGACACTGTGCAAGACTTCAATTACACGGGGAAATGCTGGATTTAGACTGAGGTCATACACTATAGCAGTAAAGAAATAATCTATTTTCGTAATTTTTAAAAACATGTCATTATGCCTTGGGAAGTATTACAATATTTTAGTAATCAGCTGCAATGCTCATTAGTCTGCCTATATATCTGAAGCAGTTGTATTTGTTGATGTAGCAGCAGCTGAGATAAAAGAAATTTGAAAGTGAAATCATTACAAATTTCAGTCAGTGCCTTTTTTAAACTGGAGGCATGCAATATTACTCTTAATGAGCTGATGCCCTAAACTCCAAAAATGTATTCTTATTTTCTAACCTCTTTTGAACTTCTTATTAGAAATTACTTTATGATCTGGATTTATGGAGGTAGTATCTTCTGTTTACTGACCTCTTTCTTCTTCTGAAAAAAAGGGGAGATGGGGAAGATTGCTAACTAACCAAAGTTAATTTCTCAAAGTAAAATAAAATTAACTGGATAGGGGAGAAAGAAGCTAAGGTATATTTATACTGAGACAAGCAGATCCACAATTTTATGGGCAAATAAATATAAATTAATGTCTGTTGGTTGAAGCTCTATGAATCCTCAGAGTGTTATACTTTAAAATGAACTAAAATTTTAATTATTTAAAAATAGCAACTGGAAGGGAAAAGGTGGAGGCTTGCATATCTTATGAACTAATCCTGAGAGCAGTGAAAATGGAAGACTGCTTAAGGCAAAGTGGTTCATCTTAATATGGCAGATTTCAAGAACTGGTACTCAAGGCCAAACATTGAAGGAATTCTCATAGAAATTGTTTATATTTACAGAGCTCTAAATTTTCTTTCAAATAAATGGAGCAAGTAATTTTAAGAAGGAGATTATTATTTGTTTAATTATGAATTAATAGTTGTTTTTTGATTAGAAATCAGTTGATTCCCTTTGTCTACATAATGAACAGAAATACAAAGCAAGCAAACACTTGCATTTTTGAACCAAAGTAGAAAGAAGGCAGCACTCTTAATTAGGCCATCCAAAGGTGATATGCAATGCTGTAGGAAAAAATGAAAATATTTACATGTTGTTTCAATAGTTTCCTTTTGGTGACCTTAACTCTGGTTATTTGTCTTTGATGAATTGCGACAGGTACTGTCAAGTTAAATGGTCTACATACTCATTATTTAAAGAATAACAGGTTTTCAGCAGTAATTCTGGATATGGTCAAGAAACAACCTTGCTCATGCACGCCTTACAGCTTTTGTGATAAGAGTAACCCAACGTACAACAGTGTTCTGAAACAAAGGCTAGGATAAAATACAGAGAGTTTCAAAAAAAGAACTATGCAGCTTGTTCTCAACATTTATTTCCATGTGTAATAATAGTTCAGAATGTAGGTCTACAGTTTTATCATGTTATTTATTATTGATTGAATGTACTTAATCCTTGCAGCAGAATGGTGTCTATCCTGGATACAAACCTGTAGAAGAGACTGTGGAAGGTCAAAGAGTATAATTTTGTTGAAAATTTTCTATCCAGGACTGTTAAGATGAAAATATATATTAAAGTAATTTATTTTATTTTTTAGCAAAGAAAACTCTACTGTAATTTCCAGAATTAATCTCCATCTTAAAAAAACCCCACAAGACCAAACAAACAAACAAACAAACAAAAAACCCACAAAAAAACAAGACAAAACAAACAAACAAACAGCAACCCCGAAACAGATTAATTCCAAACCAAATTATTTCTTTGGAGATCAGAAAGGTTTGGAAGGTCTGTGCTGGCATGTGACTTTGTAAAGAATGGTGAGACTATACATCTGGAGTTCATTTAGTGAAGTTGAACTAAAGTTAAGCATTTGAACTCAGCTGTTGATCTTAGTTCTTTAGTCAAAAGTGTAGAGAAACCAACCCTTAAAGGAAATACATCTCCTACATGTCTAGAGATGTATAATTCTCTTCAGCAGCTATGACTAAGCATAGTAAAAATTAGTCCTCTTGCAGGTCAGAGTCTTTTGCTTGAATTACTGGTGACATTTCCATTTTCACTTTGGTAATACTATGCATTTATGCATTTTTTTCTGTAATTACAGATTATGGCACAACTTTACAGAACATGTTTCGCTTCTATGAACAGATTCAATGAACCTTATCACCAAGTTTGGCAGACTGTGGTAAAGACCTGATTTTGACATTTTTGTCCACTTTAATAGATTCTGATCGCCACCCAAAAGCTCTTTATAGCCTCTCCACATAACAGCACCTGACAAAAATCTCACTGACCTCACACCAGATTTTCTCATAGTTTTGGAAGAGAGACCTTCCAGCTAAAAGAAAGATAATTGTTTCAGGTACAGTTTGTATTGTTTCTTCTTGGTGAAATCTGCTTCTCTTTCTTACAGCAAATCAAGTATGAAGCCTCATAACCTAAAGTATGTCTTCTGGTAATTTTCAGTAAATACTGTCTTCTTAATGATGTCTAACATATAATAACAAATGTAGGTGCTAATATAAAAATTACTTAATCTCTTTTTCCATCTAATTGAAGTATTGGCTTGATTAAATAAATCTACACATTGTTTCTCTCACCCATTCCTCATGTGTTTCAGGACACATCATTTGCCTGTTCTAATATAAGTGTTTTCTGGATGGAAAATAGATTCAGATTTCATTTGAATTACTTTGATTTTACTAAACTTAATCCTTGTGAAGGAATCCAGAATTACAGATGCTTTTCAGTTCCTGTGCTCAATTTTCTTGCTGCTGTCTTTGTCATGGCTTTTTCTCCTAAGTGTGATGCCTGCCAGGAAGATGACATGAGGTCTTTTAAATGTTGTTTTTCTTGGGTTTTTTTTCCTCCAAATCTGCTACTAAATGAGAATCAAATTTAAAATCATTCATAACTTCCTCTTATTTGGAGGTTTGTGACAATATATATATACATAAAACATAATTACTATCACAAGGTTAGGGTTTGACTTTCTTTTTCCTAATGTCTTATGTGAAGATGTGTAGCCAGATACTAATGGTAGGTTTTTTTAATTCATAATCGGTGTTGGTAATAGGGGCTGAGCTGACAGCCAGCTGTTGTAGTGTCCTCGGTCTTGCAGTGAGAAAGGAGTCTGCAAATGACTACTAAATTTAAGTATTTCTGGAAGCTAAGGTTTCATTAAAAAAAAAAAATAAGATAACTTTTTATTTCTAAACTTATTAATTAAATTCGGTAAAAAAAAAAAAAAAAAAAAAAAGGTCTGTAAGAAGACTTTAGAAAAGAACTGCTGCAGACTGCACAAATCCAGGGTATTGTCCAGCTGGGCTGCTGGCCTACATTGTAGACTTAGTCTTCAGCAAAAACTCTTCTTCTTAAAGAATAAAGATTGAGAAACCTGAAGGCCTTTCCAGTATGTTTGGTGTGACTCCTTATTTTACCCACTTATATGGCTGTCCTTTATACCATAGTCTTCCAAACTTTCCTCCTAAGTCATCATAGGACTGGGGATTTTTCATATTCTTTGAGATATATAAGCCAAATTCAGGGCGGCTCATATGGTGTACCCACATAGACCTTAGACAAAAGTTATTTCATTTTCCTATCACTCTCTTTGTAGGGAAATTAAATTTTCTTTCTAAGAAAGTGATATCTGTGTGCTATATCAAATAATTGGAAGTGGGGTGGCAGTTAATGAAGTTGTATTGACTGCTGTGGGACCTGAGAAAGATGGAAATGCTATGGCATAAGGGGAGGAATGTGCTGATTTTGGCTGTGGTAGAATTAATTTTCTTCTCAGTGGCTGGTGTGGGTCTGTGTTTTGGATTTGTGCTGAATGCAATATTGATCATCTAGAGATATTTTTGTTATTGCTGAGCAGCACTTAGACAGAGGCACGGCCTTTTCTGCTTTTTATACTACCATGCTGACAAGGAAGGTGGGGATGCATGGGAGTTTGGGAGGAGACAGGTGACCCAAACTGACAAAAGGTATATTCCACACCATATGACATCATGTTCATTATATAAATCTGTGAAGAAGAAGGAGGAAGGGGGAGACATTTGGAGTGATGGAGTTTGTCTTCCCAAATCACGCTTATGCTTGGTGGGTCTCTGCTCCCCTGGAGATGGCTGAACACTTGCTGGCCCATGGGTAACATTGAATTACTTGTTTTTCTTTGCTTGTGTGTGTGGCTTTTGCTTTCCTTATTAAGTGGTGGTTGCAGAGAGGGAGGAGAGCTTAAAGCTATGTGTGCATACTTAGGTTGTTCTTCTACACCACCCACGTCATGCTCAAGGGGGCATGGTTTTGGGGGGAAGAAAAGTGTGAGTACACACAGGGAGTGTGCCATTTTGTCCCATCTCCTGCTGGTGGAAAGTGCCAGCTGTGGTAATGCTGTGGACTCTTGGGACCAGCACTGCACACATCCCTCCCTGGTCTCCAAGACCTGGCAAATGCCAATGAGATGTGGTTGTGAGAAAATGTATCTCTGAAAAAAAGTGTCTCTGAGAAAAAGCGGCTCCAAGAAAAAATATAAAACCAGTGGCGCTGCATAGAACCAAGGCCTTACTGGCATGGCACTGGTGCAGGAAGGAGCCACATGGAACACAGCAGGAGTGGAAACAAGACAAGAGGAGCTGAGCCCAAGCCAAATCCAAGTTGAGCCCACTGAGCAGTCCAAAGCAGTAGTGCAGTGAAACATGAGTGATCTGGCTTTTGGGGATTTGTCTACCATTGTTTTCCATTGTCTCAGGCTCAGGGTCAGGGAGTGTTGGCCGTGGGGTTCGTCCGCCGTCCTGTATTTGTCTTGGAAGCTATGCAGAACTAAGCTCAGGTGGTGAACACCTTCTGTGTGCAAAGTACCTTCTCTTTTTGTATACTTTTGTTATTAATGTTACTGCTGTTACTGTGTCTTTTTTATTCCCTTGCCAAAAGGGGTGAGGGGGAAGAAGTGTGGCTTATTTGGAGTTTAATTTCCAGTTTAATTTCCGCAACTGTCTTTATCTTGAGTTTTCTTTTACCCTTCTAATTGTCTCCCTAGTCCTGCTGGTGAGCAAGTGAGTGAGTAGCTGCATGGGGTTTGGTTGCTGGACAACAGTCCTTTTTTGATGCCCAATGTGAGACAAAAAGAATTTGAGATAAGAACAGATTTGATTGGGATACACTAGATTGAATTTATAGCTAAGGTTGTTTAGCTAGTAATGAACAAGCTCCTGTGCTGGCCATGTCACTTACTTTCCTGACTGTTTGTTAGATTCTAGTGCTTGTTAGTGGTTGCGTTTTGGTTTTGCCGCTTGCTATAGTGCTGTACTGTTATCATCTCACTTAATTGTTCCTGGGAATGTTTTGAAAACAACTGTGGCCTAGGCTGGCAGGTGCCCAGGGCATCACTGCTGTTTCTGTGCTGCTGTACTGGATGTACTGCAACTCCAGTGTGAACTTGAATTGAAGGGACTGTGATGTGTGATGAGTCCATAATGGAGCTGAGATCTACTGCAGCCTGTGGAGGGCCCTACGCCAGACCAGGTGGATGCCTGAAGCAGGATGTGATTCTGTGAGAAGCCTGTGTTGGAGCAGGTTTGCTGGCATGACTTGTGACTTCACAAAGGATCCACACTGAAGCAGTCTGTGAGGAACTGTAGCCTGTGGGAAAGAACCACGCTGGAGAAATTCAAGGAGGACTATCTCTCGTGGGTGGGGTCCCACACTAGAGCAGAAGCAGCAAAGATTCCCTTGCAGCCCATGGTGCAGCCCATGGAGGACTATCATGTGACTATACTAATGGTGGACTCTAACAGAAACCTTTTGTTGCAGCCCTTTGTTTGTCTCCTTGGGGACAAGGAGAGAAGTTCATTGCAATGTAAAAGCTGATAACCTGGCCCAAGAGGACCAGGGGTAGAGATTATGGATGTGCCTTTAAATTGTTGATAGAACATCTGAGGCTCTATAAACAATGTTTATAAAAGTTTGTGAAATTCTCTGAAACACTGTTAATTATTTATTAATTACTGTTTCTGATAATCTATTCCTGCAAGTATGGGGAAAAATTGATTTTTTTTTTCCCCTGGATGTTCATTACACAGTGAGAGAAGTTATTATAATCTATTAAGAAAAGAGACTACATTTTATATCTGTCTACTTAACCTGTTATTTGTCATTGAGTGGGAGACTTTATATATATATTTCCCCAGGGGTGCTTTCTGCCCAGCAAATCCAGTTTTCACTGTTGTGGTTGTGGAGGAATACTGGACAGTAAAAGCTGGTAAAATTTAATAACATAATAAAGAGCTGAATGTGATGCTACTGTCCTTCATGTCATATCCCTGATGGAGAGAGCAAGGAACAGGACACGCACAGGTCACACCTAAAATGAAATGTGAAATGCAGATCCCATACACAACAGAGACAGAGCTGTGCACAAGCAGTTGGAAACTATTTCAGCCCTTGAAAATAATACTTTTTTCCATGAATTTCTCTTTATTCATCTGGATTGGAAAGCTAAATAATCTTTTTTCTAGAACTAAGTGAGAAGAAATTTATACATGTAGTGTATACATATACACATATATATGTAAATACTAAGAAGTAGATGTTAATGAATAGCTGATTTTTGGTAGAGATACAGAAACATCCTTGATGGAGAAACAGACACTAAACTGATTCTGCTACTTATCTAAAAAACTTGGAAATAGTAAAAATAAGATTGGGAATACAACGAAAACATTTAGTTTATAAGAGGAGTCCACTAACATTATTTATAATATGTACTTTGATAATAATTTCTCTTATCCACATCTTCAACCTAAAAAAGCATTGCAGAGAAAGCAATGCTATAAAAATGCCAAAAAAAATGATAAAACCATTACTTTAAGTGGTGTTTACATAAACTTTGATGTTACTGGAAACAGAGGTAATGAACAACAGCTTACAAGTACAGCAACAACTTTAAATTAGAGTGAGAAATTACAGAAAGACCAAATCATCAAAATAATAAATATATTAAAACTTTATCTCTTAACATGTATAAAACCAGTGTTTTCTGTTAAGTATTTTTAAGACAAAAATACATCCTTACTTAGAATATTATTTTTTTCCAAGATGAAGGGACTAAATATTACATAGTTCAGAAAAGCTGGAAAGGGAAGGCTTACGTTATTCTTTCTGGATCCATAAATGCAGAAAATATTAAAAAAAATGTGTACACAAAATTGTTAGCAAAATGAGGGTATTAAAAAATAGAGCTGCATATCAATTTTGATTTTATTTAATAAGTATTTAATACTTGAAAATAATTCTGGTGACAATTAACAAACTAGTAGTTTATCTGGATTAAAAAAACCCAAACCAAATGAAAAGAAAACAAACAAAAATACCACCCCAACTTCAAGTTACTGTGTTACAAAGTGTATTGTTCTGCAGCTGCAAAATCAAGTGCCTTAGCTGAGTTAATGCTTTTCATTTCTTTTGCATGTGTCAGCATTATTTGAAGCAGGCTTCCATAAAGCCTTGCATGTGAAGATGGTGCTGAGCAGACTATATTCAGTTCTGTTGAATGCCTTTTGCATTTTTTTTTTAATAACACACAAAAGGAAACTTCAAATCAGGCTGAACTTCAAGTAAAAGTTAATGCTATTCTCTTTTGGGTTCAACCACCCACTTTGCTTAAGGTCACTAGTTGAGGCTAATGCTGCACAGAGGGACTGCAGCAAACTTGGCATCTTCTTGATTAGGCTCCCTGCTGATCTAATACACATACCAGCTCACTTGCCAAGTCAAATAACACATTTAGTGAATTAGAAATAAGATTTAAGTGAGCCAGCACAATGCGGCTTGCCCTCTCATCTTTTTACCAAATCCTTCTCTTTGTATGCTACACTGTGAAAGCTGCTCTTGTTAGAGGACTTAATCTTCATTTCTTTCCTGTAGATTATTTGGAAACAGGTCAATTGAATGTTGGAGCTGCTAACTCCACCTACGAAAGAAAGAAATGGCCTGTGGCATACTGATTGCAGCATTTAATTGAAAGGCTGTTATTATTTTAAAAAATACTGTAGTATAAGGTCATGTTAGAATGGGGAAAAAAATCTGGGATTAAATGCAAACCCTTTTAAAATAACGTGTTTATTCCTTTGTCTTCAAATTTCTTATCTGAAGAGTGCTTTCCATTATTTGCTGATGAGTAGTAATTGATGGGGTTGATCACAGTACATATATTCATTCTTGTGACTGTACTAGAGTAGTTAACTCTTAAATATAGTAAGATACAATAGAATGATATTTCTATAATGCCTTTCATAAAAGAAAAGTAAATCACATCACACAGTGTTTGACTTTGAACTATTCTGTATTTCAGTGAAAGAAGATCAAGACTGAAGTTAAAACCCTCACAATTTGTTCTCTGTTTTTATTATTTTTAGAAGGAGAGAAGTCACAGTATGAAGTATACTTCAAGATTTAGCACAGATTTGTCACATACTTTAATATCATTTATGCTGTAAGAAAATGCAGCTGTCCCATATCTTCATGTTGGGTGTTCAGGGTTATGATGTGTATTGAATTTTATTTATGTTCTTACCTCTTTTGGTTATAGAAATCTATGGGCATCTCTTCTTTTCCTAATTCCTTAGATAAGAATTTGCTTCCTGAGGTACTCTTGTTCTCTTCTTTCTTTTCTTACTTTTTTTTTTAATGAAAGGAAAAAACCCAAACCACCACCACCTCCAAAACCCCAAACAAACACAAGAGTGACATAACACAGACTGGAAAACTGAAAAATAAAATTACATTTATAACATCTCATCAAAGACATGAGATTTTAAGTACTACCTTAAAAAGGAAAAAATTTATCGGTATTGGCAAAACATCTTGGGATATTTTTTTGTAACCATTGGTATACTTTCAGTCCAGCTTTTAAAAGCCAAGCACTTTTTGACCTTGTAGCAGATGTTTTGTGGGAGCTCATGCAAATGGGATAACATACAGATTAAGTTTCTTTCTGCACCCTATTCAAGCAGAATAGTGAGGACAAAACCTGTTCTGCTTTCAGATCCTCCTGTGGTTCTACAAAGGATTGGTAGAGCAGATGCCCTCCTTTGCCATTGCCCCCAGAAAGGAGAAAGTGTCAAGTTACTGTCCAGGGATCCACAGACAGTTAGGGCAGGAAGTAGGTTTGTAATTCTCATAGAATCATTGATAGGCTTCAGGTCAAATGACAAAAAATTGATGGTCAGGAAAAAGAGATACTTCTTTGTTCTTTGAGAAAACATTCACAAGCCATAGTAATGTTTATCATTCTGAGACCTGATTTTCAGTTTCATATTAGCTTGTCCAACCTGAACCAGCAAAGAGGAAAACTACATGGTTCAGGACTCATCCTAAATACTTTAAAAGCTTCAGTGAAATTGTTTAGCATTTTCCAAGATCAACCATGAAAAAATACAATGGTTTGTCAGTAGTTTAAGCATTTAATTCTGAAGAAACAACCTTCATTATTTGAGGAAATGTCCTAGTTTAGCAGGTGGGACCAGTTTATCACTGTGTGGATGATCAAAGCTATGTATTCTACACCCTCTATTCATTTCCCAAGAACAATGTACCGTTTGCAGCAGCTGCCCAGGGCACACCTGACTCCTCAGGGTGTGAGCTCGGTGTGAAAGACATCTGTGAGATAAGAGCTGTGATAACTCCCCTCCAGGGAGTCGTTAGCACCTTCACACCCAGCCT
>JAWWEV010000095.1:1981136-2022632 GCA_035583235.1 Hafferia zeledoni
CCCTTGGTCTGTCATCTGTGTTAACAACAGAGGTAAAGAAAGCCTTAAACACCTCAGCCTTGTCTCTGTCGCTGTTCGTGAGGTAACCATCCTCATCGTTTAACAGGAGCTTTCCCTTCTCTCTAAATGAATGCAGATAGAAGTTGAGTTTTGGATGCATACATAAAATACTAAAACAAGGCTGGATTACGAAAATACATCTGCAGGTATTTTAAGTCTGGCACTTTGAGTTGGAGGGCAGTTATGGTGACAGAAGCCTGGCTGCCTCCATAGATGCATAGAACTGTCAGAAAAGAGTCACTGGTATTTGGAAAACATCGAGATATTGTAAAATGGGGAGAAATTTCCCCAGGGAAGAAAAATCTGTGGGCATTCTTGAATAGTTTACAATAAATCAGAGTCACTGTCTTGGTTTCATTTTGGTTTCCCAGCCCTGAGCTGCCCCTCCTTCTCCCTCCATTCCTCAAAGTGGGGAAAAGGAAAAAGGAAAAAGGAAAAAAAAAACTTGAGAAAAACTGAGTTAAGTCAGGATATATGTATATATTTCTAAATGTTTACAATTATATGTATACAATCTGCACCCACAATAGGAAAAGGGAAAAGAAAGGGAAAAGGGAAGGGGGAAACAGGGACAACAAAGAAACAAAACAGAAGCAATAGGTATCAAACACCCTCACCCCCCCACAAGCAAACCAGTACAATACAATCTTACTAACAACTCTCAGAAGAAAGCCAGCTCCCTCTCTCATGCCCTCTCACTCACGTCCTGTCTCCAATCTTCTGCGTGGATCCAATAAGGACCGAGAGCAGCAAAAACTCCTTGCTCCCAACCCTCGCTGGAAACAGAAGAACCGCCCACTTCCTATCTCCCTGTCTCATATCCTCCCTTGTCATGTGGGAGGGGAAAAAACCAGGTGAGGAATACCTGGGAGACAAGCCTCTCCTTAGTTACATCTGGTTACCAGGGAAGGCCTGGATCAAACCGTCACAGTCACAATTCCCCCAGCTTAATAATTTATGATATGTTCTTAAATTTTTGGTATTTAAGCATATAAAGTTTAACATGTTTTTACATAATTTCATATATTTTCTAGAATGTATTTATTTATGTAAAACATCTCCCTTGATCAGACAGACACAATATTTCATATTAGCTTCAAGTAAATAAACTAATGGAAAGAAAATGTTAAAGTTCACTTGTTACATTTTCCATGCCTCTGCCTTAGCACAATTTAAAATTCTAAGTTTAATCCTTCAGCAGTTTGAGAATCCGCATTGTCTTAGTTTGAGGGAAAAACCAAAATGTTTACCAAAAAGCAGAGGAGAGGATTCCCTCACAGTAATCACATAACTTCTTATTGAATTTAAGAAAAGGGAACTTTAATTAGAAAATGGATATAAGAAGGATAGTGGTTCTTGACTACTATATATCTACATATATATGTAGATACAGATATAACTGTAAACTCTGTCAGCAGAGGAACATAAAAGAAGCATACTAATACTTGTCCAGTTGGAGTGTAATTTCTCCACATTGAAGTCTTGTCTTCCAACTGTATTGAATGATTCCTACCACATTAAGATTCCAATAACAAACAAGTCTTAACATTAAGGGTCCTAAAATGACCTTGTGCTTTTTCGATTTGATAAGCTACTCATCAAAGGGTAGTGTGTGAGCTGGAAGCAGCTGATGTCCAAGAAGATATTGATGAGACTTGGGTGTGAAATAAAAAGAAATTGGTACTGGGAGATCATGAGTTAGTACCTTTCAGGTTTGGATCATTTCATTCCATCTGCCAAAATTCCCACAGTACTTTCCATCAGACTGCTGATGCTTCTTTTTCAAAGCTATACCTCTTTGCTGTGCATGCTGCCAGAGATGTTGATTTGAATGATTTCCACTGGGTATCTGATATGGTGGTAAACACAGATGTAGATTACATATAGATACATATTACTACTTGCACAATAGTGTGATTTGTGTTCAAAAGCAAATTCAGCCGTAAGAGAGACCATCAGGTTGCTTTTCCCACTATTTTCAAATTATGCCTTTGTGTGATTTTTCATTTTATCAGGTAGAATTGTTTTAAATTTAATTTATAATTTGCTTCCAAATTTCATGCAAAAATTGAAATAGCATAAAAATTGAAATAGCCCAAAAAATGATGTATTTCTCATGTATGAAACACACTAATTTTTTTTTCCTCTGACTGAAAACTATTTTAGGTCCCTAACTCACATTTAATGCTTTTGAACACATGTATATATACCACTGTCACCTGTCTAAATGAGTATTTTTATGAAGATGTAAACTATTCCAATGTGCATTTGACTTGTGTGAAAAGCCGTCATTAACTCAGAAATGTGCAAGTTAAATTTCAGTAAATCCTTGGTAATTTATTAATTTAGCTGGACATATTTTAATTTAAGATATGCAGGCCATATCTACAGTAGATCTGTGCACATATTTTTAGATCTAATCAGCAAATAATCACTTCTCAGTAAATTTGACTCTCACATTACTTTTTCAAGCTATCATTATTCTCCCTTAAGTACTTATTACATGGTAACAATTATTTTCAAAATAAAGAAAATAAGTTTGAAATTTACTTCTATAGAAAATAGGTAAAAAGTGACCAAGGCTAAAAAAAACACTGTGTGGGATAAAGTAGTTTAAATGTATAGTTTCACTGCAACAACAGCAAAGAAAAGTGGAGTAGATCATGTAGTCTCAAAGTATCCTACCATCCCCTCTCTGTGAAATGTGGTATGGAAGTCCATGTAGATGTGCAGTAATAACACTAAAAAAATAAAAAGTCAAGGGTCTTGGATCTTTTTGATGTTTTTGAATCAATGCCCATGGGATAAAAAATACATAATAACTTCAATAGTTCCAGCTATTTGGGTTTTCAGAATTATTCCACGTGACATAAAATAATGATACCTCATCTCGTAGAAGTAGCACAGGGGTGGCATAGCTAATTAGTTCTGACAAATTGCTATAATACAGTTATTTTTCCACTGCTGAAAAAGCCTACTATGTGTCCACAGAACATACTTCCCATCTCCCATACAATGTGTGTTCAACTTTTTTCAGCAACCCTGGGGAGTACAAGTAATATTTTTAAGCTACTGCTGACTTTGAAAGCTCATCCTGATCAATGGGGTGATTTAAGTCTATATGTAATTTCTATACATTTGAAAGGTTTGACCTAAAAAATATCATTGTTAAAATAAAAAGGGTGGTCGTTTGAACAAATCATGTGATCCAAACAGCTGGCCATGGCAAACACTGCACATGACTGTTTTTCTGTTCTGCATTCCACTGTAGCCATAACCCATTATGATTGGAATAAAGAAAACAAGATGAGTATCTGCAGAAAAAGCAGGTTGGCAGTACTACTTCCAGAGTTGTTTCCCATATTTATCACCCTCTGAAAGCTGTACGTTAAGTAACTTAAAATGAATTTTAAAAGATTGTGTGAAAACGTTAAGCTTAAGTTTAAAATTCACTATAGAAATTTTATTTATACTCAGGGTAAAAATTCTCACTTGAAAGAATAGGTATGTTTTAACACATTTAAATGCACATTGTCATTAAGGAAAACACATTATACTGTTTTATTCCTCTGTGTCAGTTAACAGGGGTTTTGTTAGGTTTTTTTCTTTTTCTTTTCCCATTCAAGATAGTTCTTTTACATTAAGTTAACAGGAGAACAAATGCAAAGATATGGAAGATCTACTTTTTCAAGAGTTTCCCATACTCTAGAACTATAATCACGTATAGGGAAAAAAAAAAAAAAACCAACCAAAAAACAAAAAAACAAAACCAAAACAAATAAACAAAATCACAAAACATGAAAATAACCACCTACACTCAGATAACAAGAGATATAGAAACAGTCCATGAAAATCTAATTCCACAGCACCTGATGTTCTGAAGCCAGCATTCCTTTCTGATATGCAAGGAATAGAATAAAACTGCAAGAGAAAATTTGTGATTATAAATATAAAAAGAAGGTGGAACACAAAATTCGGGATTATAATTTGTTGTATTTACTTGCGGTTGCAGTGAACTGTGTATTTGTCTATGATTCTCATATGTGAGATTCAAAGTTCAATAAAAAATGACAGTAAACTAAGCCATCAGAAAATATTATTTTTAGTAGGCTCATAATTCAGAACATATGCAAACAATATTTTTAAGCTTTTCCAACAATAATTTTTGTAAGAGTTTGTAGCATAAGAAACATGATCTGATGTTGCAAAAAGAACATAATTAAAACCACAGGTATGAGGCTTTACTTGTAGGAACAAAAACTCCCAGGTACTCCTGAGAGGACTTACTTTGTATTGGTTTTACATTCCATTTGATTTATGTTCTCTCACTGTACCTTCCTAAAACATACAAGCAACAATACTTAACTCATTTTAATTTTTACAACACAGTGAAATTGTTCCTACATTTTCTTATTATCTGTATTGATGGACTAATTAGAAGCAGTCAAGGTTATATCTAGGTATTCCAATAAAAAAATGTTTCTAATTGCCATGAGACTGAGGATAATTCAATTACAAATCTTTTCAGTTTGATTCATTCCTTTCTTCCACAAGGAAGGATTATGTTGAGGGGTTTCAGGTAATGGAAGTGTGTGGCTTAGGAGAGGCATTAAAACATCCTTACAGCTTTAACTAATGTGATTAAGTTTTATGAAGTTTGTTTTTTTTCTTAAAATCTTACAGAGGTCAAGCACTCATGTGATTCCCTTGGAGCAGTAGTTGAGAAGTTGGATAAATTGAGGACAAAGTAGTAATCTCTTGAAATGTGTTCATTAGTTCTAAAAAGATTTGAATTCTTTTTCCACATCACACAATCTTAGTTAAGAAATTAAAAAAGAAAAGCAAAAACAAATACAAAAACAAACCAGAAAACAAAAAACATAATGCTTTTTAAGTCCTTAATTAGTGATTTTAAATACAGGATCTCTTAGATAACACCCTATTATCCATTCACACTTCTTTGATCATTACTCAGTAGATTGTCAGGGTTGAAAAATATTTTGAAATTGAGTTGCTGAGTTCCAACCTTTGCCCTGTCAGTAATCTAAACCGAACCAGATACATACTGAGCTTGCAAGAAAAGATGCCATCATCAACTAGGACAGGAGAGAGGAATTTTTTAATATTCTGAAATTTCCTCTGCTTTCCTGCTAGAAAAGTGTGACTGTTTCAACTTTTTAATTCCTTATTTTAACAGTTTCATGTGTCTGCATATTGTACACAATCACAATAGCAACTCATATTAGAAATTGAGTAATTCAGGGCTTTTAAATACTGCTAAAATATGTTTGTTACTGGCAATCTGGTGTTTGGCATACCAGGAAAAGTGCCCATTGATGATTCTGTGTACAAATAAATTATATTGTGCCATGAAATATACTTTCATAACATGAATGGTATTAATAAGTCCCTTGAGAACATTCACACAAACAGCAGTCAGATTCTTAACTCCATTTTTATACCAAGATCTCCCATTGCTACCCCTGAAGCTGGCAACACACTAGAGGAAGAGGCGTCCCTCCACAGACCTCAGTAATTTTCACAAATGCAAGCATGTTCAGCTTGTGATTCACTGGTGGTTATTTGCTTGGTTAATTGTGTAAATTATAAAATGTTTAATTTTTTTGTTGCCAAAATGTTTAAAGAGCTCAATTTTTACCAAAGAATGGGCACATATTGATGAGAATACTTGCCTTGACACCAAATAAATGCTGATTTTAAATGCTTACATTCAGGGACAGTATTTTTTAAATCCATTGGTATTCAGCATGAACGAAAAGGATATTGAAGTTCATACTAGCAGATGTCAAAACATCAGGAGCTCACTCTGTAGAGAAACCTCAGCCACATTGCCATAACCGTGTGAAAAGGGATGGCAAAGATTTTTTTAATGCATGAGTTGTCAGGATGCAAGCCTGCTCTGACACAGATGGCTTGTGGAAGAGCCTCAAGCAGTGATCCAGCTAACCCTCAATGCTGCAGCCATATTATTTCCCTGTGCTGATTTTTCAAGTCTACTTCCATAGAATCAAGGATATCAGAAGAAAATAAAACCAAACAAAACTACAGAGAAGGAGTGAGAACTCAGAAGCTCTTTAAAAAATTTGAATTAAAATTTTTTAATTCTCAAGTTTCAAATATGCTTGGCAGGAAAAAAAGGCAAAAAAATTAAATTATATGAGATTTTCCCTCATAAACTATTCCAAGTTCAGTGTATTTACTTGTAGACCATTTGACAATATTAAAAAATTAGTTAGATATTTAAAATTCTGAACTGATGAAGCAGATATAGATGCAAATTCATTCATGCTCTAACTTTTGATATGTCCTGTCTGTCAAGTTGTAAGGGTTCTTTTATCACAATATTTTTATCACAGGATTTGTTGCTGACAAATTTTTGTTGTTAACAGTATTAAAAGTTATGGTAATATTTGTAAGTAGATACAACTTGTTTATTAGAGATGATTTGTTTGCCTCTGAGCAAGAAGCACTAACAGATATAGCGTGGACTGGTAACACATAATTTTTAAAGTTGTGCAGTTGTGACAGTGACCATTAAACCTATGTGTACAGTTAAATTTATTTTAATGTCTGCTCACTATTAACCAAGTCCCTCCAGAACCTCTAGACATTTTGACTTTCAATACTAACAATCAGAAGGCTAGAAATGATTGATTGATCAGTGCCTAAGGTGACATTTTTCCTGCCTTTTGCCAAATTCATGACAATATTTTTTAAAGTACAAACTAAAAATATCTTTATTTTTTTCCATGCAAAGTCCATTGTGAAACCAGATACTTCACCACAGCTGGGTTTTCTCTTGGTGCAGGATACCAGATATCAAAACAGTTTTAGGACAGTATTGTGGCTTTGGAAGTGCCTGAAATGTGGTGTAATAACTTGAATAACTTATTCAGAAATAAGTATCTGAATTGCATTCTAATTTTTCTCTGTTATGCACAAATGTCACAGGCTAATAAAATCAGTCCACACAGTTTAAACAAAATGAGGATCAAGGTGATTAATTGATTTATTAGCAACACTTAATTCATGTATAATCAGTAAATCATACATTTCATATCAATTTCAAGAAAAGAATAGAAAAGTTTCTATGGAAGGCTAATAATAGTAATTGGGGGAAAATTGCTTAACACAAGACCTTGCTGATTTAGTATTAATGCAATTTCCTAAATTGTTTCCAGGTTTTGGTTTGCTTGGTTATTTTTGTGGTGATTTTTCTCTTAAAACATTTTTATTCCCATGACCATTACAAATACAAAAAACTTAAGAAGGAGGTCAGCATGTAAAAAGTATGTGTGATCCCCATACAACCATAAATGCTCATTGATGCACTTGGGGTTTTTTTCATTTTCTCTTGTGGGGCATCAAAGTTTTTCAGTTCAAGTAAGAAATGAAGAGCTAATGAGAAAAATATTTTAATTATTTGTTTTCCTCTTTGGTCTCAACAAAAAATTCATTAAATTTAAGTTTATTAAATAAATATTATTTTGATGAAGGAAAAAAACTGTAATTTTTATATTATATGTGAAAGTAAAATTAATGTATTTGCTCATGACACAATTACTTTTTTGTAGCATCTTATTAGTTATCTAATAAGGACATTTTAAGTAGTAGTGTAATCTTGTACTTGAAAAGTCATTTCTATTGTTTGAGGATAATCTTGACATAAGTCTTAAAAATACTCATTTAGGCCTTGATTTTGTTGTGTGAAACTCTTCTTTACGTGGTCTGATGTTGAATTGAAGGTCTAAGAGACAATGGACAAGATAGCCTTCAGAGCTTACTCTCCTTGAAAACTTAAGCTTACTCAAAATTCTCATCAGAATAAAGTATTTACAGAATTTACCTTGAAGTTCTGCTTCTGATCACAGTCTTAAGCTCAGGATTAAGACAAGAGCATGGAAAAGGTAAAACTCAGTATTAATTCTGGAAATTAGGTAAAATGCATCTTCTAGCACTGCAAAAAGGTTTCTGTCATCTTCCCATGTGCCTTTTCATTTTTATCTAAAAATGAGCCATCTCATTGTAATGGTCAAACCAGCCAAAAATTTGCTTTATTATTCCTATCTAAGGAATTCATGCTTATGAACCATTTTGACTTTATATAGAGTCTTTGCACTAATTAAATTCACTTCAAACTAAAGTTATTGTACTTGACTGTATAAATGTGCCTTAATTACATGAATAGAACTATAGCCAGATCCCTGAATCAGTGCGAATTAAAACATCATTTCACAGCCAAACAGAAACATGTTCCCAATCACTGCATTTGAATTATTGTTATGTAGCTTGGGGCTTGTATTAAAATCACTGAATAATTGCAATCAGATTATTATAATCAAGTACAGGAGCAGTAATTACAGGTTACAGTCATTTTAAGATGCCCTGGAAGTCCCATATACTGATCATATGCATATTAAAAGTTTATGTTAGTGATAAAATTAATGAACAGGATTGTAAGCTCCTGTCTGTGAGATAGGTGTCACATATCTTACTGTATAGAGAGTTGACTCTTCATAGCAAGGACTTCACCCTATTTACATTCTTTTCTCTGTGTGTTCTCATGAAAAAGTTATCAACATAGGAGAGGAGGAAAAATCCTTCATCTATTTGCAGAATAATCTTCTGCTTTCCTCCACTCAAATTTAAGTACAGCTTAATGAAGTTACCATTTCTCATTGTTATATTTCACCAGGAGCATTGTTTACCCCTATTTATTACATTCACTACTAATATAATGTGACTCAAGAGAATTGTGCAAAAAACAAAAGGAATACTTAACTTTGTCAACATGTGGATGTTAGAGACATTCATATGAAATTTTATTTCTGAAGGCTATTGGAGGACAGCATAGAGGGGAAATTATTCTAGGGCAAGAATAATAAGTATTAAAGCTTTTCCAACCTGCTTTATATGGTCTTGTTTTGCAGAGGCCATAAAGTAAATAGGTACTTCTGATTTCCTGACACCTATATTAAAAGCAGAAAACCGTGTTTTCATAGTATTCTGATTAAAAGTCAATAATAAGAAAAAAGGATACAAATCTTGTTGGATTTACTATAAGAATCTTGGGGTTTTAATCAATTTATCAATATGCAATATGAGATATGAACTGTATTCCTATGGTCTGAATCTAAAATTAGACCCCAAAACTGAAATAATCAAGAGGCCTCTTTTTGCAGAGAAATATCTTATGAACATGCACACTAACCACAAAATAATTTCATTATGGTTTTGAAAGAGAAAGGAAACATAAGTGCAAGAGGAAGGTTAGCAAGAGCAAACACAGAGAACATGCAAAGGCAGCATTTGAAGAAATACTATGATGGTGAGGGGCTCATATAACACAGAGGTCTCAGGGGGAATTTTCTCAGGGCCTTTATTCAACATGTAATAGGGAATAAATATATGACAATTCAATGTGAATGAATAGGAAATATTTTCAAGAACAGACCACTACACTACTCCTTTTCTAGCTTCAGACATCCTATAGCCAGCACAACAGCCAGCATAAGCCAGTAAGAAAGCCAACCAAACACTCACATACTGCTGCTGGAAAATTCCCTGCTGTGGTCCAGCATCTGGGATGCAGAGATGTCAAGCTCACCCTTTGGGTGCCCAGAGTGGTCATCTCAAGATGCTGGACAAGGTGGAAGGTGAGTGAGGAACATGAATGGGATTGCAACACAGGCTCCAGGAGGAGGAGTGTGGTCCAATGAGATAGCAAAATCTCAGGACCTGCGAGTGAGATTTAGGGCTTGTAAAATATTCACTGAAGTTTATCAACATAATTTTTATAGATTCACTATGTAAGAGATTTTATAAATTCTTATAGATTCACTGAGGTGCTTAATTACTGAGGTCTAACACCTGAAATGAGGTTCAACAGTGTCATCTTCTGAGAGGTCAGAAGTCTGGGGAACCTGGATCTTACCTTCGTGGAATGAACAGACTGGCTTAGGCAGGATGCTTCTACCTGGTGTGTAAAGAGAGGATTAAAATTGATAAATGGACACACTTCACAGAATTCTTCTTTAAAAAATGATGCCTAGCAAATACTTTATGATACAATGGTTTACAGTATGACCATTAATGAAACACATCTCAGTGAAAAGGACAGATGTATGGATTTTCACTTGCAAAGCATAATAAGATTGATTATTTACACAAAATTGCTGACCTATACTTTATCTCATCCCCATAACACACATAATAGTATTATATTTTTCTCCAAGAATCTCATTTAGGAAAAACTATGACTGTAAGAACTCTGTATGGGAAAAAAGAAAGGATAAACCGAAAAGTGTAAATGGCCTGCAGAGGTCAGGAAGACTCCTATAATGTCAATAATCATAGTTTTATGGGTATTGAAGTGGACCTACAGCTGCAGAGAAATAGTATTTCTTACTTCTCAAGCAGCAGGAGCAGCCTCTTTGGGCTCTCCTGCTTCTCTGGATGCACATGTGTTTGCATTTTGAAGTGTTTTCAGCAGATCCATGGCACTTATTGTGGGAATTAAATCTGACACGTCACAACTATAGTTGAGTGAAGTCCAAAGGAACTATTCCATTCACTAAATTTTTCATTTGTGAAAAATACTTCAACACTTTTCTGTTAGGAGGCTTGCTGGATTTGGAGATCTCTGCAGAGAACCATGTTGTAATGGTCGGGTGTTTGATGAACAGCAGTTGTGGTTGGAATGCAGGGGCACTTGCTGTATGGCTGATCCTGTGAATCTGGTGCTAGTAGAGACCTGAAAGTTTCTACCAACAGGAAGGGATTTTTTTCTCTCTTACAAGTTTGCTTTTAAAAGCCTGTGGTTTGCAGTATTTAATGAAATTCATAAAAAGTGACATTTTCATAAGCAAAGCATTGAACATGAAAACCTTACTGATGATATCGGGCTTGTTGTTAACTCCAGTGTTACCCACAGATTTTTTTTTTTTTTTTTAATTAGTTTCTGCTTCCCTAACACACACTTTGCAGGTATTTGCCATCCTCTGAAGCTTCCCTTCATATCACACTCAAGACTTCAGACCAGCAATATTTTTACTTTTGCTTTGTAAGTTGCAGTGTCCCAGAGGTCCCAGGTTGAAGATCAGTTTTCATCCAAGTGCAATTTCATATATGGAAAACTTAGGTAAATAATTTGTTATTCCAATATTTGTGATTCTGTGTATAACAAAGAATGTCCCTGAAAGTTGTAACTTCTGAGCTTAATTTTTGTCGTATGAAAGAAAAACAGATGGAAAAGAGAAAAACTAATATGGCACTTCAGTTTGAAATGGGTTTGCATTTCTGTCAGGCAAAAGTAGAGTCAGTGGTTGACTGAAAAGAAATTTCTGTACCATAATTTAAGATGTCTGCACAACAATGTCCCTTTTCTTTACCACTTTTCTTGAGTCTTCATGGGTCATGCTTGTACTTCAAGGCAGAAAAGAGTGAATAAAAACATAAAAGGGACAATTGTTTTCAGATGCAAGAAAAAAATCACTTCAGTTAACCCATTCAAAACATATTGATTGGAGACAAATCTCTTAGCTGCCTATTTTTTTTTTCTCTTTTTTGTAGAACAAATTAAAAGGTAAATGTCTCAAAATTAATCCTCACTACTAAACTTTAGTGTATACACAGAATTGATTTGTATACACTTTCCTGAATGTGAATTTTGGGGAAACCTTGAGTATTGCTGAGACAACATTTCAAGCTTACTTTATATTATACTTATGTATTTCTTTAAATTGTTGTTTTGGCAAAAACATCCACAATAACTACATTGTTGTACATTTAGGACATGATTAAGCGCACTTCCACCATAATTGCAAAAGAATCTGAACTTTGAAACCTTCATTGAGATATGCTTCATGAGGAAATAGCCTTAGTAAGGTTCTTTGTCAACTGAATTTGATAAAAATTTCCACTAGCAGTCCTTCTTCAGATTAGCTGCAGTTCAAGAGATAAATTGAGTTTGACCAAATTATGACATCGTATTGTGTTTACAAAACAGAAATTTCCACTAGTGCTTGTTGAATCCTTAATTTAATGAATTTTATAGGACTGAGTTACATTGAAAGTAGTATCTATAAAGAAGATAAAAGTATCACATTGTCTTGGGTTGAGCTGGCAAAATGCCAACTACCCAATACAAGGTGTTGGAGCCTTCTTCCTGCCAGCTGAGAAAAGGGAGGAAAAACACTGGAAACTCAAAACAAGTTTATATATTTACACAGAAAGGATAAAATTAAAAGAAAACTACAATATAACACACACACAAGTTAGAAATAACAAAAAATAACACAAATCCCACCATTCTAGCTACGAATCACCCAAAAGAACTCAATCCCCTGAGGGACAGACCCAAGTAGAGAGAAAGACTAAGAACAAACATTTTACTTCCCTAAGATAACATGGTGGTAAGCCGGCACTGGGCCTGGTCCTCCCATCCCTCCTGGGATGGCATAGTGCATCCTTACCAGATGAAAAGCCATGAAGGAACTGAGAAACATCTCCTACTCTACTGTATTTATATGAGAGATGTCAGAATATGGTATGGAATACCTTTGGCCAATAGAAGTAAGCTGTCAGCTGGCCTGACCCAGCTCAAGTCAGCTGATTATCTCAGGCCTACTCTAAAAACTAAAGTCTAAATTTAGGCCTAGCTTAAACCATAACACACATGGTCCTGGAAGTAGATAGTATCTATTCTAGTCAATCAGGAACTATGAATTTGCCTTAAAGTACAGTGTCTACTATTGACTAGAGATGGGACATTTTGGTTTTAGAGGAATAATTCAGGACTGGGTTACTTTTATAATATTACTTACTTTAAGAAATGTGTTTTACTTCTAAGTGCTAGAAAAAAACATAGATGTTGAAATCACAGAATCACAGAATCTGCTGATTTGGAAGGAACCCACAGGGATCACTGTGTCCAACCCTTAGCCCTACACAGGACTATTCCCCAGAGTCACACCATGCGCCTGAAAGTATTGCCCAAATGCTTCTTGAACTCTGTCAGGCTTGGTGCTGTGACCCCTTCACTGGGGAGTCTGTACCAATGCCCAGCCACACTCTGGGTGAAGAATATATTTTAATATCCAACCTAAACCTCCACTGACATAACTTCAGCCCATTCCCTCAGGTCCTGCCACTGGTAACCCCAGAGCTGAGATCTGTACCTGCTCCTCCTCTTCTCCTCATGAGGATGTTGAAGACTACAATGAGGTCTCCCCCTAGTCTCCTCTTTTCCAGGCTGAACAAACCAAGTTCCCTCAGCTGCTTCTTATATGACTTCCCCTCAAGATCCTTCACTGTTTCTGTTGCCCGCCTTTGGACTCTCTCTAACTTAATATCTTTCTTATATTGCAGTGCACCAAACTGCACACAATATTCAAGGTGAGGCCTCTCCAGTGCAGAGCAAAGTGGGAAAATCCCCTCCCTTGACCAGCTGGTGATGCATTGCCTGATGCCCTCCATGACGCAGCTGGCCCTCCTGGCTGCCAGGGCATTGCTGTCTCATATTCAACTTGCCATTGGCCAGGAGCCCCAGGTCTGTTCCACGGCATAGCTTTCCAGCATCTCATTCCCCACTCTGCACGATCATCCAGGGTTCTCCATCCCAGGTGCAGAATCCACCACTTGCCCATGTTGAACTTCATATGGTTGGTGATTGTCCAGTCCTCTAATGGTTGGTGATTGTCCAGGTCTCTCTGCAGGGCCTCCCAGCTTCAAGGGATTCAACAGTTCCTCACAATTTTGTGTCATCTGCAAACTTACCCCTTCCAGCTCTTCATCCAAGTATTTTATGAAGATTTTGAAGACCACAGGGACTAAGATGTACTGACATACTTTTTCTGAATGTGATCCCATAAGAATATTGAGGGGGTGCCTTATAATATACTTGAATCAGCAATATAACAGAGCTTAATATGATATTGTACAGCTTTCAATTTAACACTGGATAGTCGAATTCAATGAACATGACTTATTTTCTCTGATGTCCACAGAAATACCACTCTTCCTTTTGTAATCTCCATAACCTACTGCATATGTAACAACATTTCTTTCAGGGACCATTATGCAAACAGGACGTAAATGGAAATTAAAGAGCTAAGACTGTAAGACTAATGCAAATTTTGTGAATGACATGATTATGTCTGAGGTGAATCCCAGCATATAGAAGAATGAAGAATAGTGCTAGGATCAATTCAAGCCAGCATGATGAGTTTGTTACTCAAGATTACTCTTCTCTTCTCAAACTCCCTCCTGGCTCCAAAACACTATGCTGTTATGTTGCAGGCATATAAGATCACTTGTGGTCCCATGTAATACTTATGCAGGTGTTCCACTCCTATATGAGTTTTAGCTTTTAGCCCATGAGAACCTCAGAAACCCAGTTCAAAAAACATTAGGATTCCCACAGGGTGGACATGATCCAATACAGTACTTGCCTTCATAGCAGGTAACTACATATTCCTATCAAATTCCAAGTTTCTACTAATCAGGTCTGCCTGTTATGCTTGCATTGGTATACAGCATCTGAAGTACAAGGCTTGCTCAATTTCTGTGGAGATTAAGTCTCCTCCATAGTTTCCTCCATAGAGCTGTGGATGTTCCAGCACTTCAGTGAATGCATGCAATAGCTGAGGCTAGAGGAGCATGTTCCTCTTAACAGTGTGGCCACACTACCTCTAAATCTTGGTAAATCTGAATTTTAGTTAATTTGATGTTTTCATTCTGTCTTCAAAACTACCTTAGTCCTACTGCTTTAGACTTTGCTTACACTACTTGTAAACTTCATGATTCTATTTATTACCTAGTCCATAGCAGCAGGGCTTTAAGGGAAATTGACCAACAATTTTCAAATTTCTACTGCAAATTACGGAAATATAAGAAAAGGTAGGATATTTTCCCCACAGTAATTTTTTTGTCCACAGCAGCACAGTAAGTATATATTCCACTCTTTCCAACCTGAAGCTAGTGAAAGCAGACCACATAAGTCAGCTGTTTTGTCAAGTCCTCTTTTGGTGCTCATAATGCAAAGACAAAATATCCACATGCACAGTTTTGAAGACTTAGCTGGCACCCTCCTTCATCCCTTTCTTCATTTTCCACTATTATATAGCTGTCAGACATTATCATCTTGATCATGAGAACAGAGTGCTAATTACAAAATTGTTGATAGTTCTCCATTACAATCTATTTCAGCAGGAGCTACAGTGCTTCAAACATGTATATCATACCCAAAAGCGTAATAGAACTCCCATTCAACAATAGGCCTAAGCAACAGAGTTTCTTTAAAATAGAAATTTTCCCCCAATTTCTATATGGTGAAATTATGATGATAATTCTGGCTTCAAAATAGGAAACATAAAAGTAAGACATTAACTTTTTTATTCTCTTGAACATTAAAAAAAACCAAACATACAAAAACAAAAACAAAAACAAAAACAAAAACAAAAACAAAAACCTCCCCAAACCCAACAAACCCTCAAAATAAAAAACACATACAGGGACAGACCTTAAGGAGGGGTCTAATTTAGATTTCACCAGAATTTGCCTAATAGATGATGGTGATAAGTTGTTATCTTAAATATGTCATTTAGTACAACAATGAAAACAACTGAGAACGTGCTCTGCCATTTAACAGTGTAATGGTTGGGGAGGAAAGGAGGAGGAACAGAAGAAAAAAGATACAGATTTTAATGGCGGTATTAAAAAAAACATACCAGTGATGCATTTCTAGCATCTTCAGTCTTGTAATGTGTTCTCAATCTGGCAAACACATCTAAAACTAGCACAATAATTTGAAAGTTATGGTATAAAAGAACAAGTGGAAAAACTCAACAGAGCAGGGCTCCCAATGAAGCTGTGTACTATTGATTAACACTAGTTTTTGAAATGTTAATTAGTTTTGCTCTTAACAGATTGCCATTGTCTAAAAAGGCATAGAAGCAAACCTTAAAGAGTTTGCTTTAAGGAGACTGAGGAGTTTTTAGCTCCTTGGTGACAGAAATTGGTGTGCATTCCTTTGCTTTCAATAGCACCATGAGCAGACAAGAATTAATTAGCTCTGGTGATCACTAAGATAAAAGAATGTAAGTATCTGAATTAGTTAGCAATGACAAGGGGGTGAAAGAAATATGAATTAAATTAAGATGTACAGAGTAGTTACTGACCAAAAGCTAACTCAATCCTTATAAAATCAGAGAACTTTTCTCACTTAAGTGAAAGTTGATGGCACATTGAAGACTCATTGTATGGAAAATTGAAGGAAATAGAAGGAATGAGATAATGATGATGTAAGAATATATATTGATACCAATTTAAATCATTAGTTTGAAATCTTGGAAGGGATGAAGGGAGCAGGAGTGCCCGTAAACATATTTTCCTCATATTTTTCTGTGCTTCCAATTAAATGAAATCTGGAGCAAAAGAAAGGGTTTTGTAACTTATTAACAATGCCTCCTCTGCATCATAGACAAACCACAATCTAGCTGACAATGCCTCAAAATTAAGCTATGGATCTATAGGCCAGATGTGAACAATCACAGAGCAGAAAGGTAGAGACAATCCAGCTGACTCACCACATGGTCCAGTTACCAGAAGAACATGAAAGGCTGACCTAACTTCACTCCCCAAAAGTCACATCTCTGGAGCAGGGACAGGAGCAGGCTATGTTCTTACCTTTTTAGCATTCATTTCAGCAGAATCCATTCTCCCAGACTGTATGTAGAGCAAATTTCTTGCACACTAAATCACGTATACATTTTCAGTTACTGGAGAAGTGCAAAATCGCAATGTTAAATCTGAATTAGACAAACCCGTAAGCACTCCATTTAGGTTTCAGGTTGGCCACAAAGCTTGGAGAATTTGGCAAAGCAAAGAGAATCTTTCCACTGTCTGTGATACACTGTCAGGAGGAAGTAGTCCTGGCTTGTCCCTGTAGTTTGCTGAACACCTTTCTTGATTATTGCAGTTTGCAGCATTTGACAGATTTTAGCAAAAATAGAAATTCTTTTACTGGTTCAAGTTTCTGTGTGAAGACTTCAGCCATTTTCACTTTGCAAACAGTCCAAATTGTTTCCAAATTCAGAATTTGTAATGTAGAAGATTTTTTTTCTTGTCCCCTTGTAAATGCTTTGGCAGTGGTTCCTTGAGTGGAAAATATGATGTATCTGGTGAAATATTTCATGTCTTTTTGTCTCATATCCTTTCCCCCTTTCCATGAGGTTCTTAAATTAGTGAATTCTAGATGAATTTTGGTTGAATTTAAATTGCTTAATTAATAACCACGGTAAGTCTGGAAATTGTCTCATATCAATTCCTAATTTTCCAGAAAAATTCAGCTTACAGAAAAGTGACATGTAACATAAATGATATCATGAAATGAAGCATTTAATTGAAAAAAAAAACAACCAAACCAACACCTCAGTGTGTTCATAAGCCTCAGAATACCAAGTCTTTATTTTATTACATGCATATTTTGAAGATAAATAAAAAAATTGGAAATGTTTTTATAAACAGCATAAACTGCATTATCTACATGTAATGTGAGTATAATACTGCATTGATCAGCAACTATAATGTAAAAGGTAATGTGTGAGAGTTTTATATGCTTCTCAGAACTATAATGGTAGTGTGAGTGGATTTTAAAATTTTGATAAGCACAGCAAAGATTTTAATGCTTTATTTGAACAGTTTGCTATAGGGCATACACATTTGGTAGACAAGTAAAATGAAAGCACTGGCATCAGTTTCCCTGTTTTCTATTAAGTAATGTTGTGAAGTAAGCAGAAGTTGGATTCAGATATCTGATAATTATCTCCACACTATGTGTCATAGTAAATAATTTTAATTGGTTTAACTTCAGGGACCATTACTGGCCTAATTAGAAACATGAAAAGGCTACAAGTATTAGGAAATGTCCTGAAGGAATGAGAACATTAGCAATTCTGTCAAGCCATTTTTAAATAGTACACAGTAGCAATCACATTTCACCAAAAGGCAGATTACTTGAAAGGTGCTTTTAGGAGAAGAGGACTTGTGGGTTTGCAATAAGAGAAGCTGATGGCCAAGCATAGAGAATTTGTAGTGCTTGGTATGTATTATCACTGTGTTAAAGATATACTGATTTTTTCCTGAATTCTGTTTTTTAAAGACCTGGGCTAACTTTGTGCAGCAGAGGTATTATATTAGCTTAGAGGCAGTGAGGAATTTAATTTGGTTAAAAAAAAAAAAAAAAAAGAATATAAAAGAAGACACAAAATCTAAACCCAGGTTGCGTGGAGTTTGCAAGGATGTGAAGTTAGGAAAATTTTCAATAAAATCGTGTATGAGCCTCTTTGGTGCTTTGGTGAAGCTCTGTAAAAATATCTTTCGAGCTTTTTGCTCTCCAACTCAGCCTCGAGGTTTTGGATCTTCCATAAATATTCACACTCCAAATGAAAGCACAAGTTGTGGTGAATGACATGTCCTGATTTAAGCACTTCCACAACTTTCCTGTGTTTTAAAACTTCCTAGCCTCTAAGAAAAGACACTATGGCTTAGAGGTCTGCTCTTTGACTCATCTGTCACTGAAAGACAATGGACAAGCAGAGTGACTGCAGGAGGAATTACCTGACAAAGCTCAGACCTCAGTGCTAACTTGTTTGGTCTTACAAAAATCCAGACACAGAGCTTTCTTCCATTTGCACTAAGCTGATTGCTGTAAAAATTATGAAAAATTTTAATATGTCCCATTACTTTAAGGGCTTGTGTCTGGCTTCAGATTTACTGTGGCACTGCGCTTGATTTGTCTACTTGTTCTGTGTTCTAAGGGTTTGTTGGTCACTTAAACACTTTTCAGGGGTTGCTTGTTTTTAAATGTGACTGAGCACCACTAGATGAATTGCAATTGTGCATTTCTGGAGGTTGGGGTTGAAGGAAGGGAAAATATGTTAATGAATAAAATACAAGAATTGCTACATTATCTGGATGAGTTTTTATGTCAGATCCTCATCCTCTCTTTGACAATATTTTATACAATGTGCCTGAGGTGGCACAAGAAATATTACAGAGGAAAATTTTTATGACAACCTTAAGGAATGAGGATTTAATTAGTGTTATGCTATACATTTGCCAATGGATGCAGAGTAAACTCTTGTTAGAAAGGAACGGTGATGGAGACAGTCAACCACCTACAGTGTTTCACTGCTGAAGAATAACATCAAAGATTTAAGCAAGTCATGCTGCTTGAAGAGTTGATCAACACCTGCCACCACTAAAGTAAGGGGGTTTTTTATTGATATTTATATGAATCCCTCAAAGCTATGCAGATGTCAAATATATGTATAATCCTTTCATGATTAATCTCTATTCATTTATTAACCAGTGGGAATTCTCTATACACATGGTTAGCCAAAAATACAATCCCAGTATTGCTCACCTAAATCTTATTAACATTCAAAATAATTTCTTTCTATAGTCTGTGCACCACCTGACAAGAAAACTCTTTCTGTATTTTTATCTAGTTTCGGTGACCATTAATTTGTTCTCATAAAGGAATGGTTTAATTTACCTTTTTCATAACTCTACTTTGTTGCATCTTTCTTGTCCTCTGGTTAACAAAACAGGTTCAATTATTACAGACTGTCTGCATGGTATAGTATTATTTTGACTGAGCTTTCTTATGTTTGCCTCTAAATAATGCCTTAGAGAGGCATTATCTCAAAGCCAAATAAATTACATAAAGGTACATCATTTTTTACCAAACATTATTTTCAATAATTTTTTCTTCCTCCTCTAACATCACTTGATTTATGTTTTTGAAGACCATTAACTATCAAAACTTCCTACTGATTTAGCTTTTTTTTTTTTTCTGATAGAAGAGCACTTACTAAGCTTAAAATGTGAAAAATGCCAATATATCATGCATAAAATACAAATGTGACTTTACCTAGTCCATTTGTGTGAATATAAGAAAGAAGTGAAAGTGCTGAAACTGCTGAAACTTAAGAGTTGCTTTAGGTAATGAATACATATGTAAAGCTCTGATTTTGTCAAACTAATTCATATACCAGAATAGTTGCATAATACTTAGAGCATGGAATTTTAGTGAAGTGAGTTTTTTTGTGACTGTTTAGTTTTCCAGCTACATGATGTAAGAGGTTTTAATGGTACCTGGTACCTTTTATACTTAACCTGAAAAGATACTGCAGCAGCAGAAGTTATGAGTACATGAGAAAGTTGCATAGAGTTTTCTTTTGATGGCTTCAGTGAAAAATTTAAGTGGCAGAGTGCAGAACACCTAGCTGTACACACTAAAAAAATAAAAATGACCTTGTGGTGAGGTTTGCTGAAGACTCGATACCACAGGCTAACCTTCTCCTCTGCCCTCATCCAGCTGACACAGGGAAGGGCGCTGGGCTCACACCCATGTGTTTTCATACTGCTCAGTGATGGGCCAGGTTCCATGTTTTGAAACCACCATACTCACATGATCTCAGAGCAGCCTCTGAATGTCTCCCCGCCTCCTTCACATAAGGAGGATGAAGATATACTTTATATCCATATATTATATATAAAGGTAAGTATATCTTTGCATAACTAAAGATCTAAAAATCACATGTAATATGATCAATAAGAAAAAGGTCCAGAAGGTTTCCACAAAAGACCACTGTCCTAGTTCAGCAGGTGTGACCAATTTATCACTGTGTGGGGGTGAGCAAAGCTATGTATTCTACACCCTCTATTCATTTCCCAAGAACAATGGACCATTTGCAGCTGCTGCCCAGGGCACACCCAAGTCCTCAGGGTGTGAGCTCAGTGTGAATGACACCTGTGAGAAAAGAGCTGTGATAACTCCCCTCCAGGGAGTTGTTAGCACCTTCACACCCAGCCTGAGGGGGCATGTCTGCTAATGGGCCATCAACGATTCCGAAATACCCTCTGACTCACAGAGTTACATCACCCATTGTGTGACTCCCCACCCTGGGAGAGGTAGTGGGTACTCCCACCTGGACCTGGGGGTACATATCTTGGGGTAAGAAGACCTCAGGGGTGACTCGTCAAATCAAGAGGAGACTTTCAAATCATCTGATCCATCCTTTAACCTAGCACCACTTTAATCACCCCTAAACCATATGCCCAAGGGCCACTCCCAGACACATATTGAACATCTTCACAGATGGCGACTCCACCACCTCCCAGTGAATTTCCTTTTTTTACTATTTAATGTGAATGTCCTCTGGCATTACTCAAGACTGTTTGTTCTCATTCCTTCACTTGAAACATAGCAGAAGAGACAGACCCCCACCTCACAACAGACTTCTTTCATGTAGTTGTAGAGACCATGGGGCAGGGCAGCCTGGGACTGTGTGTTTTGCCTTTTCCTGAGGGGAAAGGCTATGTAGAAAGCAGCAGAAATCTCTGCCTGAATGGCAGCACAGGGACAGAACAGGACATCACTTTGTCCTGGACCTGTCCCTCTGTGGAGTTGCAGCTTGAAATGGCACAATGATAAACTATTAGGAAATCTTTCCTTGATCGCCATGGGTAAAACCCGGCCCAAGGCTCTGCCAGACTCAGGTCAAGACTGTCAGTCCCACATCTCTGTCAGTCAGCAAACACCTGTCCAAGGGTGGTATAGGAGCCAAGAGCTGGTATCAGATTTTGATTCTGTAAGTTCAAGTTAGCATCGTTGCAGAAGGTATCAAATTGCAGAAGGCTGTGTGACAGAACAAGAGCTTGTCATTTTGTGGTCCTGTCCCTGCCTGGATCTGCAGCTGTAAAAGGCTACCTGTAAAAGGTTATGTCAACAAACACTGGGACAGGCACTGTCAACTACTACAGATAATATTGTATGATAGCTCTGTCAGACTTCTGAACACTTAATTCTGTGTCAGTACCGAGTAGAATACAGTGAATATCTGGATGTATGGCTGAGTACAGAAGTGCACCAGTCCTCTCCATCTCTGAGTCTGAAGCAATAAAAAACAGGATAGTATCAACAAACAATGGGACAGGCAAAATCAATTTAACTGTTTGGAACTGAACATTCACTGTACAGATAAGCTCACATCCTTGAAGAGAGGTCTGCAGTGCATTTCAGAGCCCCTAGACATGCCAGGGCCAAATCCCTAGGCCTATCCCAAAGGCCACTTCGAGACCTCCCATAGAGAGTGTGTTCTACAGAGCAGCTCTACGTGGATGTCTTAAGGAATTTGCAATATGGCTCTACATAAATGTTTAGACGTTTTTACACAGGATAGTTACCCCACAGCAGCTTTCATCATTCATGTATTTTAGGGTCCAGGTCAGCATCTAGGAGGCTTTTCAAATGAGACAGAATTTCCCTTTCTTGTGCCAGTCTAGTGCTTAACCTTCAAGAAATTAGTGTTTTCATTCTATATATACTTAGAAGCTGAAGATATAGTATCTTATACAAATGAGGTCCAATAGGAAACCTGACATAGGAGACCAGTTAAATTTGAGGTTTAGTCTATGCCCTGTTTTTGTTTTTCTATCTATGAAAAAAAAATATACCTCTTCAGACTAGGTTCTTCTACTAAGTTCAAGTAAACTTTGGAGTCCACTGTATAATGCCTATGTGGTGATTGCGGGAAGCATTAAAGTATGATGAAACCTAGGAAAAGGCACATGGGAGAATATGATATCAGTCCCTTCTCTACTGCAAAGTATCCTGGGCTGTACTCTGTAGGAACATGCTGGCCCCTCCTTGAATTTCACACTATCATTCAGAGATCCTGCTGCCTAAACAAAGATTCATCAAAAAAAGAAAATTCTTTCCTGTCAAAGATGAAAGTATGATTTCATCACCTTTATAAATTTAGGGTTATACATAACACTCTAGCTCAACTTCTTGGACTTTTTCTTCTTTCCAAAAATGCAGTAAGAATTTCCAATTATTATTTTCTATTCTGCTTTCTGTCTAAGCCACATTAATGTGGCATTCATTGTTTCACTTGTGTGGCTGGTTTGCATCAGAAAGTGATTCTGCTTTTTGGGCTATATTTTTGCAATCACAGTAGAGCTGAATCAGAGTTTATATCTGTGAATATTACCAATTTTCTTTATCTGTCAAAGGCAGCAGGTTTCTTATCTGACAGCCTTATGACTATGAAACTAGCTGCGTATTAATGATTCAGTGCTTACATAAACAACTGGCCTCGGAGAAATCTCATGAACTAACTTGCAGGATTTGATTTTGCCTATTAAATGTAAATAATGTTTAATGTTGTATGTGACAGGGTTTCCCCGGAAACTCAGGGAGTTTTTTATGTAGCAAAAGTGATATTATGAATGCAGAGGGCAATATTGAACATTATGAAATTGGCATGTCTTTTTTTCTTTTTTTCTTTCAGTAATTATCTATCTCTTTAAACAGAAAAGAAAGAAATTTAAGATCTGCTGCACTCTATGATATTGGGTATCAGAGGATGCTTGCACTATGCATAACTATGTGCTACTCTGAACTGCTTCATCTCTTTCTTTCAATGCAGGTTATTAGCCTAAGCAAAACTTTTCAAACAATTCATATCACTTTGGCATCAATCAAAACAGGGTTTTTAAATGCTTATCTTTTTTGTTCCTTTCTACAGTGTTATGTATCAGCAATTTGAAATGTCTTTCTTTATTAGATATAAACTAGATACCTGAATCATCTGATGAAACATTGTTTTATTGCAGAAGAACATTTTTTATATGAGTTCCAGGGCAAAATGAACTTAGAGCTTTTTATGTGTGTAGGAACCTGTCTGTGCTATGAGTAAGAATCCTGGAAGGATGGACCTAGTCACCTTTGGGAAAAGACTGAGGCAACTACTTTTATTCTACTCTGCCATTCTCCATGTGGTCTCTATGTAATTCGGTTAACTAAATCATGACAGCCCTGCCAGACTGCCTACGAATGTGCACACCTCTATTTCCTGATTTTTATAAGTTTTTCTTAGAGCATAAAGGCGTTTAAATTTTTGTCTGGGATCAAAGCCCTGCAAAACACTAGTCTGCTTTCAGTCACCTGAATGAGCTATCAATAATTGAATAATGCCATTACCTGAGGAAGATGCCTTAAATAAGGTAATGTAAAACACCATGCAGGGGACATTATCCTTTATTAGTGAAATGACCCTTTTGCCTCTCTGCCATTCTACTCTTGAGGAATCTTAACAGAAAACCATGCAACCAAACCATGGAAAAGTATTAAGTGAAAGAACAGATGTAGTCACACAGAAAACAAATAGGTAAGATTTCTAGTGTTACTCCCATTCTTTTATGTATGTGAATACATTTCCCCTAAGCTTTTGTCTTGCATACCTAATTTTTTTCTTTTTTAACTTGATACACAAAAAAATATTTTGAATATATCATTCTACAGCTGTAAATTGTCAATATTTTTCTTACATGGATAAATCTTCAAACTGTACCTAATGGCAGATAATTAAAAAAATGGGCTATCAGTCCATGAACAATAAGAGGTAAAATCAAAGAAGAGTCTGTTTTGCTCTCATACAGAATTTAGACAGGGATAAGTTTTCAAAGTTTCTTCAGAAATGTGCATAAGTATCACTGTTAGAAAAAACCAAACCAAACCAAACAAAAAAAACAAAAACCTTTCTATTTCAAACTATACTGCTTTTCAGTCAGGCCCAGTGAAGAACAGGTACTCTGTACTTCGGTCCTGTGTTCTGCCATATGTCAGTGCAGGCACAATTGTTGAGGCTAGGGATGGTAGTGGTGGCATTTTTTTATTTTTCAGCTCTTACAGCTGATGCAACCTTTGCTGGTTTCTGTTCTTTCTTTTCACTATGTGACCCTGAAGGTTAATCCAGGTTATCCTGCAAGCAGTAGAAAAATTATGACTAAGTGAAACTAAAGGGGTAATAATGAGTGTGACACTAATATATGTTCTTTCACTAAAGAATACTGGTAAAAAAATATGGCATATGTTCACCTCTCATCATTTTTTCCCTCAATGTATTTTTTATTACTGTTTTACTCGACATTTCTATCACTTCATTTTGTTGTCCAAAGCTTTAGGACTAAATTTTTACTCTGAATGTTTTTTCTATTCATTCTATAGAATCCAATTTTTAAAATTTATACTGTTTACACAACTTTCTACACAGATTTTCAAAATGAGATAAAGAGCTGAGTTCTAGTCTGACCTAGTTTTGGTGATTAAGCTTTATTTATTTTTGTGTTTTCTTCCTCATTCCCACTTGACTACATTGAGTTTCCATTAACTTTCTATTCTTAGTGAAATTGCTGATGAGTACATGAGTAAGATTGAGCTACAGACTCAATGATGTGGAAAGCTGAATTAGATCCATAGTAACACTCTCAAACATGCAAATGTATATGCAATGAGACACATTTATTGTGGCTGTGGGCACCAAGCAAGCAAAGCAACAGAATTTTTTTTTTTTTTAAGCATAGTAAAAATTCAGTCTTTTACTTGTTTGTGATAATCTGCCCTGTCCTGCTGAGAATTCATTTCAGTGGAAACAGGCTTTATTTGCATTCATATTGTGTATATAAATATCATTGTGTAATTATGATTCAAGGACTTGTAAGTGACACTTGAGACAGGGCAAATACTGTAGGGAGATGGTCTGGTTAGAGCCTGTCAAAGTAATGCAATCAGAACTAGCAACTAGGTCTAGATATTCTTTCAGTTTTCGAGGTGTTATTCACTGTATTACACTTCAAAAATACATTCAAGTATAAAAACAGGCATTTCAAAGCAAAGGTATTTTGAAAGCCATATATGTTCCAGTATTTCTGGCTTGCACTATAATATTTTTATCTTTCTTACCAGGCATATGCAGAGATTTTATTGTAATTAAAACTTACATGGTTTAGTTTTAGAGTCATAGGAATACACTGGAATTTTAACATTTACCAACACCTATAAAACCCACAGCACAATGCATATGAATTTCTTCTGTTTGGTGGAATTCCTTAAATACCCTATATGGGACTTCTGATATGAAATAGCTATTCACGTGAATTCACATTGAGATGCACAGCAGAATGCTGTTCAGACACTGAAAGTCATTTCAAATCATCTTAGATCTTCCTCAAAACCATTAAAGAGTAATGAAATTGAACATGCATGTAAGCCACCATGCTTTGCCCTAAAGCAACCACAGTCACAGGTCTGCTTTTTGCCATTTGTTTCCCATTAACCAGAATAATATATTTCACTGGTGAAATATAAGTAAACATGATGATAATAACCCCCCTGGAAGAGGTAGCTGCTTCAATATGAAACAGTTATCCCAACACCCCAGGCCCATTTCATTGAAGGAGTTTATGACTGAGGTTCAGATCAGGAACAGGATTTGAAGTTGGCTTCTAATAAATGCTGGTTAGATTCAGTTTATTAACAGCAGTTCAGTTCAGTATTCAGTAAATTAACAAAATGAGACTGAAAAGATAATTTGAAGATAGTAGTTTGGAAAAGTAATTACTTATGTTGTGCAGTGGTTTTGGATTCTTAATTTCTTTTCTCCTGTGGGTAAAACTTTGTAGCCTATACAATGGAATGAATTGGATCCCAAAATCAAGGCAACCTGTATAAATCCAGGGTCACATCACTTGCTTCAGCAAAGCAAGATTTAACCTCTGTTGATGAGATCAGAGGCTGTCCAATAAAGCTTAAGATAATTGAAAAAAATAACTTCAGTTTTTTACTTATTAAGTGGTTAACGTGTTTTTATCGTGTTGATATCGCCTAGTTTCACTGTGCAATGCATATCTATTCAGAGTGGAAATGGTTAAGTATGAAGAAGCCAGGTTATTACACATTTCAATTTCAGAGTCAAATATAAAAATTTCTATTATAGGGACAATTAATTACATCTCAAAATGGCAAATGTGCATCCTTGTCAGGTAGAGTGTACTCTGATGGCCTTTCCTCAAACACTGAATGTGGAGATTTGATCTCTTCTAATGGTGCTGAGAAAAGGGTAATTACACTATGGTCAAAGCTAATTTGCTTTCTGCCAGATGAACTGTTGTATTTTATTGTACGCTGACATTTTAAAGTAATTACGGCACTGTTGACCTTAGACAATTCCAGTTGTATCGCTGTCTACAGCTGCAGTGTTCTACCTCTGGCTGGCAGACAGCGGCTGTAACGAGGTAATGACACGGACAAAGAGCACCATATGGGGCTCCTTTGAGATACACAAAGCCTAGTGAAAGGAAACAAGAAAATTTTAACATCATCATTACAGTCACCCATTTTTACAGCCATAAAAGGACCCATTCCCCCTGTACACAAAATGCTGTAAATACTTTACTTGCTCAAATACTGATATCTGTGTGTTTTCCTTCAGTAAATGGCAGTGTACATTAAGAAGAAAGAGGTCAGGTAGAACTGAATGTGACGGACTGGTCTTTCTCTGACATGGGTTCAAAGGCTAAAGACTATTGATTGAGATAAAAGCCTAGGTTCTTATCTAATGTTAAAGACACTCCTTGTTGTCTGAAAGCTGTGCACATAATTACGCTGAAAGAAAAGCACTTCATCCAGAAAATCACTATAAACTGAGCTTCATTAAATGTAGATAATACTTAATTTAAAGGAAGACGTTATTTTTCATTGATATATTTTAATGGTGTATGTCTGGTTTTCTTTTCTAAGCTAAGAAATATAATCATGTGCAGAGTTCTTCCTGGTTAATGTATCCTTGCTGGGATAGAAAAATAGATGACTATCATTCACAGAGAGTAATGTTTTATTCTCTCAGAGAAAAAAAATGTAGGCTATTGAACATAAAAATTTACTGCTATAAAGAGCCGGTAGAAAACTGAACTTTACTGTTGCACTAAACATTTTCCTATGGTTTTGTGATATGGGTGATAGAAATGTGCACTAGTTCAAAGCAGGCAACAGGATTTTACCTGTGTCATGCTTTACAACTTACATGATAAATGTAAAGAGATAGTGGAAATGATTCTATGATTGTAAACCAGTTAATCTCCATTGGAATTACTTTCCCACAACAAGGCCTTGTTAGAAACAGTAGGAAAAAGGAGATTAAACTTGGCATATGTCAGAAAAATTACATCTGAAGAAACAGTTTAGTCCCAGCATTCAGGGTTGCTCTCGGCTCTGAACTGATAATATCATTTCTTAGAAATCTAGTTTTCGATTTTGCACAGCTCATCCAGTTGCGGCTGAATATTACATGGAGAAATAACCTACGCATCATAAAAACCCGTGTTTTGAGAACACCATCTCTTTATGAGGAGTTCTGGAGTGGGAATGGTGTTTTAAAAGTTAAACTATTAATCAGTATAGAATTCCATAACTCTGGTTACATGCTAAAGTTAGTTTTCTGGCCCAGCATTTAGATGCAAGACACTTAATGATTCTAATAATTGTCCAGCTGTATGTCTTGTATGTTTCTGGACTCCAGTTATATTCTTGGGGATGGAAGGGACAATCTGAAAGCACTTTTCTTGTGTTGTTTTTCCTTTTTTAATACTTTCTGGTATCCTACACAAAAAAAGAAGCCTTGGTGGTGAACAAAACAAGGGCCATCACTGCACATAAAAGGCCTGTGTTATCAACCACACAGGAAAACACCATTGCTGTGTCTGAAAGACAAGAGTGACAAAAGACACAAGCTATGCCAGCTGCTTTACGGGCATGTTTTCTGTAGTGATACTTTTCAAGAAGGCGCAAAGATAAACCAAAAAGGAAAAGACTATAAACAACCTGGAATTTAAAAAAAAAAAATCTACCTGTAGCACTGTAGTATAATACTGTTGTCACAGTGAGACAGAGAGAGGCAATTTATTTTAATAGAAGGCAAGCACTTGTCCTTAACACATTGCCAAGGTGATACAAAGAGAAATAAATCATACTGCAGATGTTCATATTCACACAGCTGGTCTGGAAGCAGAGATTCAAGGATATAAGATGATGCAGCTGATCTTTTTCTCTATGCAAAATACAGAGCAGAAGAGAAGCAATATCATGGGTCTCAGTCTATCTAGTCTTACAATAAAGTGGTTAGTCTCAGGCGTCTGCCCAACAAGACAAGTGACAAAAAATATCTATATGGCAAAAGAGCAATTTATCCAAACATATAGATATTTCCCAAAGGAATAAGGTTGGATAGCATCAAGGGAAATGCATTGTCTATACGCTCTTTTCAAATGTGATTGTAATTTGTCCTGTGGCTATGTTACAAAACAGATGCAATTTGAGCCTAAAACATCTCTGTTTTAATCTAAGGTTAGATGCTGTAATTGTTTTTTTATCCCAAACTGCATGTTTGCTCTACATCCTGTACACCTTTTTTTTGGTTCTATGTGCAGGAACAGCTAAAGCTTGAAATAAGACTCTACTTCATGCATGGGCAGCAGCTTGAGTCACTTGAGTCAGAAGAGGTTTATCTTCCTAGCCAAGCTAAGTTTTCCTCAGCTTAAAATTGCTCTTTATACGTTGGATAGTTCACCAGTAAAGAATTGCAAATTGCACCCTATCATTCTTGCTTTATGCAGATTCCATATGTGACATGCATGGATTGATATTCATGCAGCTTCACAGGAAAATGGCTTGGAATATGGTGAGAGTAATTTTTGATCTTTTAAATTGGAAATGGGAATACATTTTTTCTGAATTATTAGCACAGTCTTTATTTGTAGATTGAAATTGTTGATGATGCCACTACCTACATTCCTATGGTGAGGTCATGACATAGGTCAAGATCTGTCATTGATCTTTGTGAAGCTGTGTTTTCACCCTTCAAAATGGCTTCTATTTAATGTGAATTCTTATAAAAGCTAACAGAGAGGAAGAGAGTTACATTTCCTGATGGAATATTAGATTTAGTGAATAGGCAACCTATGACAGGAGAGAGAAAATTTTAGAAAGGGAATTGGAAGACAAATACCTTGGGAAAACCCCAAAATTTTGAAATAGAAGACTGATAGAAAATTAGGATAAGAAAAAGAGGAACTTTGAGAAATTTATAGACTGGGGCAATGTAGGTAAAAAAATACTCATTTAAAATAATTGAGAAGATAAGGTGGTAAATAAAAGGAAAAAATTCTGAGAAGGAAAAAATGAAAATGGGTAATATGGAGATTTCAGGCTAAATTAATCCAGATCTTTTGCTGCAAAATTTTGTGACATTCTGTTTCACTCATGATTTAGTATTTGGAGGCATTATGTACCTTTTGCAATATTTGTGTTGTTGTCTTCCTTTCTAATATGAAGTTATTTGAAACAATTCACAAGGAATTTCAAACTCTGTTGGAAATTTCTGCAAGTTATTTTCTTTTAGAGCCAGGTGGGTCTCTTAACTCTTTTTGAAATGATCTAGTTTTCTATGCAAAGCTATTTGGTGCTATAAAAGACAGTAACTCTAAACAAATGTATAGATTCATTAAGGGCCATACTATATCTGTGTCAAATATGTGATCCTCCAATCTGTGTGCAGTTAACTGTGGAAGTAGTATCTCCTCATTACTATCTTGAATTTATTGTCTGTGAAATAGTCTGTTGACTGCTTTTCTGTCAAAACAATATAAAAACTAATCTGGCACATAAAAATGTAAGGCAGAATACTGATTCCTACTAGCTGATCTGGACATACTTATCACTGATACAAAGGTCTGTAGAAACTGTTGATACAACACATTTACATTTTTAGAAACTTGTTGGTTAAGTGGGTTTTCATTAACTTCATGCAATATAAACAAATGACCTCATGGATCTCTTATATAAAGTATTATTTATGCAAAAGTTTTAAAAGGTTCAGGCCATTGCTGATAGCAATTGTGCACTAGTTGTGAAAGCCAGGAAATAAAATTGTAAGAAAACTGTCCTCTCAAATAATTAAAGAGATTCCCAGACACCTTGCTCCCCCAAAGAAAGAATTTTAAACTGAGACTTTTTTGATATAATGAAACAAAAAAATAATGTCTAAACCCCACAGATTTATTTCATTTTTATTTAAATATTCCTTTCCAATACCAACAGGGTATTCCTAAAAAAATTTATTTAACTTTCAAGTTAAGCTGACTACCTTGTGAAAAGAACAATGGTTTCTTAGCATTCCCTCAAAAGTAAAAAAAAATCTGAACTGTGGTTACTAGCAATAACACTTTCAAAGGGTTTTAGAAAGGGAAACCTTAATTTATTTCCCAGGTTACAGATTATTGTAGGCTATTTGAGTACATGGCAGTCATACCCATATTGTCTGTTTTGAATATAATCCTGATACTTTAGAAATGTTAAAATTTCATTCAAGATAGCAATAAATAAAAAGACAATGACACTTGCATTGGAGAGAATATATATTTCAAAGTAAATAATGTTCACTTTACTCATAATTCTTATATAAGTTCTTTGGGATTTGTTGGTTTTGTTGCTTTTTATTATGTTGCTACTTTTTTCACCAGTATAGTAGTGACATTTTTTTTCTCCCCAGAGCTGAGCTTCAGAAAACATAACTTGCCTTCCAGACTCCTAATAGGAACTTTGATCTACGTAGCCAAACATTTCATCTAAACTTTGGATTTAAAAACCAACCAACCAACCAACCAACCAACCAACCAACCAACCAACCAACCAACCAACCAATTTTTCTAAAGGCTTGACTTTGACAGCTAAGTACTCATTTGCTAAAGAGGTGATGTTTTTTTGTCTCTTTAAAGTCTCAGTTTGTTTCTTGTAAGTTATCAGTAGAAGAGTCTTTCGGCATATCTAGGTTGGTCCTTAGTCAGTGACTGTTCATGCTCTGAGTGATCAGTGCACTCCTTCCTTACCCTCCAAGAATACCACAGATATGGGGGAAGTTTTACTTCTTTCTTACTTACTTGTGCAAACTCTGGTTTATTGGAAGCCTCTATGCCTCTGCTGCTCTCTGTGGTGACCACAAAGTCAGAGAGGTGAAAAATTACTCCAATTTTGGAGCTCTACTGCAGTTTAATTTTTTTTTTCTTTTAAATGCATGATTTCAATAGTAATGAAAAAGCCTGGTACTAAGAAGAGCTTCCTATTTATAATGTTATAAAATGTTCTGCTTTGTAGTCTTCACTACATCCTAATTTGGAAGTTCTGCAGTGTTTCTGTGGTGCCCTAGCTCCCCTTTTTCCTTCTATACATGCCATTCATTTTAATTGACCTAAATAATGAATTGTTAGCTATCTATAAATCCAAATGTAGTAGCTTGAGCTGCAGATATCTGAATTTAACACTTTCCTAGGTGCTCATGAACTTTCTGTGGCATTTAACCCCATTTGGCATAAGTTGTTCTATTTATTTTAATAAGAGTTTTTTACATTTGTATCATCAAAGTGGAGTGCAAGGTCACTTCAGAGTTACTTGTAACTGAGTTCATGTCATTTCAGAAGATTAAGGGCACAGGTCTGCAGATGTTAAGGCAGCCAAAATACATGTTTTTAAATTCATCTTTATTCTCTCATTGAGTTAAATACAATTCTGTTTCAATGAGCTAAAATAAAATTTTCTTTAGGGCCAAGGCCATGCAAGATGTCTACTGTCTGTCCTTTAAGGGCTGTACTGCAGGTACTGAACTCCTCGATCATGAAAATAGGACAGTAAACGTACGGTGCATTTAAAAGGTGTTCTCTGGAGGTGTGTTAATGCTTTGCTAAACTGGTCATACACAGTTTCTGAGTGAGATAATTCAAAACACTGTGCTGCCTTCCCAGGTCCACACATGAGAGCAAACTGATGACAATGCAACCATAATACATATCGACAAATCCTTCAGATGTTTGACATTGGCAAAGATAATGAGCATATTTTTCTAAGAGTGTACTACATTGTTTTGTGTTCTAAAGATTTAAAGTCATATTTCCAGATTAGCTGTAGAGGAGGTAGCACTGCTACCACCTGGTAATTCATTTTTTTTTTTTTTTATCTCTGTGACAGGGTACAGTTGTTCTTCATAGTAAAGTAACTAACACCTTTACAGAGGGTGTCACACCTCGGAGAACCTGACACTTATTTCTTGTTGAAAAGGGGAAGAGAGAAGTCAATAAAAGAGGAGGATGGGGCCTCAGACAAATGACAAGTGTTGAAAGTTTGCAGATGGGGGAAAAGTGAACAAACATTGCCTATGTAGAATAGTTGGTTATTGCAGGTTAGTTTATAGGAAAAATAAAATGGGTCAAATTTTGGACAGTGTATATTTCAGCTATTTTGTTTATGAATTCTGTAATTCTATCCTCTAATTTTCTTTTTGTGTGTGTGTGTTCTCTTTTATGTGTTTTTACAGTACCTGAAATATTTTTGGATGACCCTGTATCGTTTATACAAGTGATCCTATAAGCTTTCCCACCCCTTGTTGTCAGAGAATAATGTAGTTTTCTAAAATTCAGAATGAAAACTCAGTCCACTTATTTTAATTTTTCGGACTTAACTTTAGGTGGAAGACAGAAATTCTAAACTGATAACAGCATACATCTCAAGCTGGCACAGAAGCCTGTTTTTGCAGATTATAGCTGGCTTAAGAAACCTCTGAACTGTCACGTACCATCTGAATTAATGAGGCCATACAGGTCTAAGGTCTCTTAAAAGATCTATCTAGATTAGAATTGATTAATCCTGTGGTGGGCTGCAGGGTATTATTAGAATGAAAACAGATGTAGGTTTAAGCATAATTTCATAAAGATCATTAGCTGTATTCTTTAATTAGTGATTATCGCCCATTATTTGACTGTAGTGAAAATTTCTCCAAAACCCACTAACCCGCATTTGCTGAGAAGTAATTTTGTGAAAAAAAAATAAAAGTCAAAGATATGATTTTTAGTAAGAAAATGTGTTCAGAAGATTTCAATATGCCATATAAAGTGGAATACAAATCCTTTCAAATATTTGAATTGTTGACAGAATTCTCTATTATACAAGAATTTTCACCTTCTTATTGAAGTAATTACTTTTTCACTTTTGCAAATAAAATTACTTTAAAATCAAATAGCGACTAAAACATAATGTAACTATCATATAGATATAGTTCAAAACAAAAACCACTGGTCTGAACTCCATTTAGCATGTAAGAACTAAAAAGTATTCTGATCCAAGTTTTGTATTGGTTGTTTCTGTTCTCAGCTCATATAAAGCTCATATAAAGCCAAAATACCAATAGGATTTCTTTCTATTTCTTTAACACAAACACTGAAAGCTAAGTCCAGTGGAGTGCAGAAGACAATGGAGTTTGTAAGATATAAATGTGGAAAAAGAGGAAAAGCAAGCTTAAGAAATCTTTGTGGTTTGTTATACACCTTATGTTCTATAACTCTATAGAAATAATTTCATAGAAGAAATTGAGCACTTGTAAAATGCTGTCCAAATCACTTGTCACCTGTTTGCATGGTGTTATTGATTTTATTTAAAATAACTATTCTCCAGATGAACTATGGACATTATTCTATTAACAGACCATTTTAATTTTTGTTTTATGCTTTTGAATTCCAATTGTACAGTCAGTTAAATATCACAAAACCTATTAGGTTAATTCCCTACCCTTTAATATTAAATGGTCAAAATAAGTGGTTGTTTTAGGGTGATTATGGTGACCATAATGAGGCCTGACACTTTTGACACTTCAGACACACAACTACCAGCAGCTCCATCACAACAAAGAAGCTCTGAGTGCAACACATTGTAGTGGAGAGGAGAGTTGTGAGTTCGCAGCTTTGCACAGCAGGTGTGGCCACACATCTTTGCACCCCTAAACACACATGCTCATCCAGTCTGACAGATCAGACAATGGCACAAAAAACCCACTGCCAATGCTTAAACAAAGACTTCATGGCTAAAGAGACAAAGCAGTGTGCTGACTGCGTTGCCACTAGTAAATTTTCCAAATGGAAAACAATGTATATTTTATTAATGAAAAGAAATTAAGGCAGAGATAAAAAGTTAAATGGCTTTTTTTTTTTTTTACTAATGTGTATTCTCTTTCTTTCTAATATTTGCCTTCATATCATGCAAATAATTTTGTTAATTAGTTGTATCTTGTGTATGCTTCACACAACAAATGCGAGGAAGCTAGGAGACCACAATAAGATAAAAAATCCATCAATCAAGTGAATATGATTTTGCAGTCTTTAGTGTACAAACAGCATTTTTTTCTTTAGTATTAATTTAGGCAAACAGAAATGTATGAACTGGAGTCGTAAAGTCAACTTTACCTTGGTGTTTTAAAAGTTCATTTTTAAAAAAGGAAATAAAACCCCTAATTTTCTATTCAACTTAACAGCAACAGAGCATTAAAAAGTGAATCTAGAGATGTGCATATTTACCATAAGGGAATGAACTGGGCATTAATGGGCTCTGGAGGCTTATTTGGAGACAGCTGCACTTATCATGAATCAGGAAAGGGAAATAGCAGCCCTGGTACACAGTAGGTCAGTCACAAATGTCGACTTCAGAGAGCTATAAATCTCCAGTATTACTTCAGCTGCCAACTCTCAGAACACCCTTCTAGCATTTTCCTATAATTTAAAGATTATGTAAGGTGTATAGTGCGAGTGTTCGATGAAAATATTAATTTAGAGATAAATTGTGTAAATGCTTTAAACCAGCAGCCTCTGCTGAGCAGGATCATCTTCTGGTACACTTCAAATAGGAATTGCTGCTAGTTTTGCCAACAGTAGGAGGTCATGGATGACTGCCAAACAAAACAAGGACTTTTTCAATAAAATGCTTTTTGTTCTAAGCAGTGACAGAATATTTTCCTGTACTGTTTTCTTACTGATATTTGTACTTTGATATATTATTTTATACTGACAATTCCTTGACAGAAATTTTAATTGTGAAATGAACTGGAGTAAAAAGCAATTAATCACAGTTAACTCCTTCTGGCATGTCCAAAACCATATTTTGTTGTCACTTCTGTATGTTGTAAAGGAATTATCCAGGCTCACAGATTTTGTATCCCACTGTGAGGCTGCTGGTCGACAAAATCCAATATTTACATGTTGAAATTTAAAGCTTTTAAGAAAAGTGGTAAAACTTTTTAGCAAATTAACATTTTAATTACAGTGAAATAGAAAGGGGGTTTTATCATTTTAACTTCATCAGCATGAGTTATAGGATCAGACCATTTAGCTCTTGAAAATTAAATCTCACAGTTATAAATGCAGATTTTTTTGTTTCTACTCTGTTGGTAGGAAGAATTTTGTAAAATATCAGGACAGTAAAGAAAGAATAAAGCAGAAAGTCTAGCCTCTTTTTTGGAAGGTAAAGTGAAATCAATGGTAAGTCACAGGTTTGCCTGTGATGACATGAGGTCAACTCACAAAATTTCTAGTTCTATATGCTAGGTTAAAACAACAACATGGGGACATTTTCCCCTTCCCTCCCGGAATCAGTACTGACTGATTGACTGCAGTTTTTCATGTCTTTCAGAAGGCATGTCAATACAATAAGAACCAAGATATAAATTATTTATATAAAAACTTACTCACAGGTCTTCAACCTGCAGAAGAACCAATGGGTTCCTGGTTGTAAAGGGTTTTCAATATATGTTTTTATCTCAAAATCTCTACAGATTATGGAGCAACTGTTGTACTTCAAAATCACACATTTTACGGAAAGACTGCCTCAAAACTGATTTATTGTAAGTGATCAAGTGTCTACACTAGAAAGCTCATGTGGTTTAGCAGAGATCCTGTCATTTCCAGAGGATATGAATTATGCTGTAGCATCTTTGTAACTAGTGCCATTTCCATATACTCAATTTCTAATTTCAAGGTATGAGTCCTTCTCAGAAAAAGTATTGCCAGACTACGTTAACAATATTTAAAACCTATGCTCCCCAACATCATTAGACATACCACTTTGACTGGCCCTTCATATGAAATTGTATTCTGAGACAAAGAAACAAACTGGAATATTTCAGCCAAAATACTTAAAATTTAGTATAATAATAAGTGATGCAAAATTGTGCATAATGTTTTAATCATAACTAGTATATTTGACCAAGACAGCTATGATAAAGAACACAGTATATTGTGTATGTGTTTAAGAATATACACACAAAGAAAAGGCACAGGAGGCAAAAGTGTTAATTAGTTATTTTATACAAATAATGCCTTTAGTTTATTTAATTGTAAAAGTTGGAGCAATATGTTCTCTTCAGTCGGTGAGTCTATAAATACTAAAAGTAATAATTATAAAATACAATGTCACAGGTAAACTTGTTAGCTCCTAAAGTTTTCACTTAAACTGAAGTTTTGAGATAGACAACAAAATCTTACAGTTTTGCAGTCCAAGTAGCAGTGCTGTGCTGATGGTGTTTCAAAAGCAAAACTATGTTTCTCTTTGCAGCTATAGTTGCAAAGAGGGTTATGAATTGAACATCTCAAAATTCAAGTTTTAAATTTGTTGGAGGAAAACATTTCCAGAAGATACTTAAAAATTTCTGGAATAAAATTATTTCAGATTATTTGCACTTTTTCTGCTTTTAAATAATGAAAATATCTAACATACAAGGTTTTGAAATAAAGGCTGAACCTAAAGCACCAGAAATTTCTAACTTAGTTTGAGCCTCGTGTTTTCCAGATCCCTGACAAAGAACCAGGATGTGGGCTGAACATTGAAAGGAGCTGAGGTTACCAAGCCTTTCAATATTCCAGAGGTCCATCTGGCCTGTTGCCTGCTTGGGAGCTGCACAGTCGGGTTTTCAAAAGCTACAGGGCAGTGGACAAAAGTGAGCTTCTGAGAGCACATCTTGTCTGCAGAGGAATGCCTGCTTCAGGTTACAAGGGAACAGACACAAATGGATGGAGACAAGGGAGGCATTATACACGAGAACTTATCTCCTCCTTTGAAACAGTCCATCATCAATGAATTAACAGTTGTGATGAAACCCCTTTTTATCAGAAAACTTCAGACCAGCTGTAGGTGTAGACGTTCATTTCCTGCTGGAGATACTGATGTGCCACTCTGCCACATGGGGAGATGTGCCAGTAGATCCTAATAGTGCCAAATCCACCATCTTGATTTGTCTTTACCAGCTCCTACAGGGCACTAATTTCATCTTTATATTGTCACTACTCTGTGGCTATCCTAGTGGTTATCTAGAGATATTAGATGACCATATATATACATATATATAGTTATCTAGAGATATTAGATGACCATATATATACATATATATACATATATATATATATATATTCCGATTGTTATGAAAATTCTACTGTAGCTGAACAATTGAAGCTATTGTCGGAGTGCTTGTAGATGATCAGGGCTGGTGGTTGCCTGTCCTCATCTGTCTTTTATTTATACCACAAAAATGATGCTTTCCCTCTAAATCACATATGTGTTCACTGTAATGGGGCATCTTGATGGTGCCTTGGGTCATTTTACAAGTGCTTAGTGGTTTCCAATAATGGAAAGAATGTTCAATTCCAATTTACTATCAGACCTAAAAAATCCAGTAATAAACATTGGGTCCTTGTCAGAGACTGAAATAGTTAATGATTTATGCATTCTAAGAAACTTTGCAGGCTTTTGACTTTTGCATTATACCCCTGATGGGCAGTTGGGCCCATCCCTTCCTCCAGTGCTCGAGCCCTGAAGAGGCAAGAAGAGTCGTTGCCCTGCCCTTCACATGAACCCGGCCAATATGGGGGTTCACAGCCCGGCTGGTGACACTTCTTCGCGGAAAACAACCGCCTGCCTCGGGGGGAGGTGCAAAAGGCATGCTGAGGGTATAAAAATGAACTGATAACTTTGGGAATTTGGGTTCTGTTCCTGGCCCCTACCACCTGCAGATGGAGACCATGGCCTGTAGGACTGCTGAGGTGCAACGCTGGATCCAGAGGGTGGTGACTATGTAATCTTTCCATTCTCACCTTCTCTCATGTCTTCTTTTTCCTTTCTGTTCTGGACTCTTCTCCTGTCTTTCTTCTCCCTATACATCTTTTCCCCCCACACTAAGGTTATTTTTCTATGTCACACTATATGGAATTGTTAAATAAACATCGATAATATAGTGTCGTTTCACTTTAATCCACTCCAAAGGGCATGATTAAAAACAAACTAGGTTACCTCCGTCCCCTTCCCAGGAGCAGGTCGTGACAGTCCTGGATATTTGCGTTAGAGCTTATATTTCTCCAATGGAGAGACTAGAAGATTGTTTAGGAAACAAAAATCAAAGTAGCTTGGTAATTACACAGGTATATGATAAAGGGCTTTAAGAAAAAATAGGAACTATTATCAGATCCCAGAGCAGAGCAAGGGATATTATCTGTGCTCCCTGTATTTGCCATTACTCTTCAAAAGTAATGGACTGGAAATTGCACTAAAGGCAGCTGGAAGCTTCTCTTTGTAAGGCAGGAAAGAAACCAAAGCCCTTGGAAAAGCCTTGAACACACTGACCAGACTTTACAAAGAGAAAAAAGAATGGCTTAAAAACTCAGGGACTATACTAATGTTTTAAGAAGAATTTTTTATATACCACCCAAATACTGTTGCTGCCTGCAAACTATGCAATAAATCTCCAGTTCATCAAAATGCAATACACATAGACTACATGGACAATATTCATTAGCTGGTTTCAGCTGATCAGCTGAGTATTTCAATGACTGAATTAGAGCTTCAGACACTACTGTATTTTACAATAAGTTACTGAAAATGAAGTTGATGATGAAACTTTGTTAATTCTGATGGCGAAGTATAGTAGGCCTGAATAGTTGGGCTCCTACTTCTTGGAAAATGAGCATAGCCCTTTACATGCAAATGGATCAAAACTTTTGTATCTGAAGTGCTCAACTCATACCTATGTATGCTAACATCTATTTTTAATTTCATATCGCAGTGGACCTTGAGATACATGTGCCAACAAATGTCTGTGTGTTTGTGTGTTAACTGTTTAGGATTTCTTTTATCTCTCTTATTGAATAATACTCAGTTCACCATCAAGTTCAAACAGTATTCTTTTCACCATTGTGAAAAGTAGCCAATTTGTTAAATATATTTTTTAAGTTACTTTTTAGTTGAAGAACACTGACTAAACAGTTGTCTAGTTATGTTTTCCATGGAAGTATGATATAATTTTCCATTTCAGTATTTGAAAGCCTGATTTATAATTTCAGTTTTCTGTTCTTTTTCTAAAACTGTTGTCTAAAGGATTGCTCTAAGGATATGAAAATACACTATACAGTATAGAAGATTGCTTTGTCCATTCTTGGTCAAAGCTTTAACAACCCAATGTTCATGTTTTATTTTTGTTGGCAACACAGAGAACAGATGCCATCCACAGGGACTTTGACAGGCTTGAGAGGTGGGCCAATGCAGACCTTATGAAGTTCAACAAAGCAAAGTGCAAGGTCCTACACCTGGATCGTAACAATTCCAGACAACTACAGGTTGGGTAGAGAAAAGCAGATTAAAAGCAGAACTGTGGAAAAAGCTTTGGGCATGACAGCTGATGAAAAACTCACCATGAGCTGGAGCGTGTGCTCACAGGCCAGAAAGCCAACCATGTTGTGGGCTGCATCCAAAGAAGTGTGGCCAGCACATCGAGGGAGGTGATTCCCTCCTCTACTCTGCTCTTGTGAGACCCAACATGGAGTACTGGGTACAGTTCTGGTGCCCCCAACATAAGGACATGGAACTTTTGGAGCACGTCCAGAGGAGGGACATGAGGTTGATAAGAAGACTGGAGCACCTCCCCTGCAAAAGAAAGGTTGAGAGAGATGTGACTATTCAGCCTGAAGAAAAGAAAGTTGTATGGAGCTGTCATAGCAAACTTCTAGTATCTGAAGAGAGCCTACAGGGAAGCTGGAAGAGGAATTCTTTGTCAGGAACCATAGTGAAAGGACAAGGAGTAATAGGTACAAATCAAAAGAGGGGAAATTTAGGCTGGACCCTCAGAGTCTTTGGTGGTCTAAGTCACTACAGCTGCCTCTGTGTCAGTGCAGTTGAGTCAATTAAGGCCCATTATGCCCCGTCAGGAGGGATGAATACCTTCAGGCTACAAGTGAACGTCCTGGTACTTCTCCAGAGGGGATTTTGTACAGTTGAACCATTCACGTATGGACTTTGGCATGATAAAAAGCACTATCCCAGTTATGCATGGATTTGGTACATATCTGGCTTGTAGCTGCCCCCTCAAGAGGTACAACCTGGCCTTGGCAAATGAGTCTGTAGGCTGTGGCCTCTCCTTGTCAAACCCAGCCAAAACTTATTATCAACACAGCTGCTGAGAATGGCTTGCATTGTGGACACATTCTTTTCCCCCCAGCCTTTGTTTACTTCTCCTTATAACTGAGATATTTGGACAATCATAGAATCATAGAATCGATTGGGTTGGAAAAGACCTCCGAAATCATCAAGTCCAACCCTTGGTCCAACTCCAGTCCATTTACCAGATCATGGCACTCAGTGCCACGTCCAATCTGCGT
>JAWWEV010000095.1:2055403-2072369 GCA_035583235.1 Hafferia zeledoni
TTCCCTGTTAATTAGTTGCTTGCCTATGAGATCCAAGCTTGTTCTGTTGCCATTATGGAGAAATACTTTTTAGTGCATTTCCATTGGAGGTCAATGTGTTAAAGGTTACCTATCCAGTGATGACATGCAAGTGCAGTAGCTTGTGATGTCCAGTCCTACAATGCAGTTCAAAGTACAGCTTTGTTTACTGTAAGGACAGAGCTAATATGCTGTGGGAAATAGCATATGGAGGAGATGCAACTGCTGCAGATTAAACAATAAAAAGCAATATAGAAAGCAGATAGAGTAACAAGGGTGACAGTGAAGCATGGTGGGAAAAACTACCATGTCAAAATTCTAGTCTTTCAAATGGTTTTCAATGTTATTATGAGATTGTGAACTTATTTTTCCTCCATTTCCTTAGTGGTCTACTATCCCAAGTAAAAAATTCCTTGTTTTCCTTTCCAAATTCTCTACTTCTATAATGAAATATAAGTAATTGTAAACCACATGCATTGATATAGCAGTTTCTAGGAGGTAAGACAAATATTTTAAGGTAAAACTACATAGTGGATTTTACTTCTGCAGAATGCAACTGTCTGATTTAGATTTAGGTAGGCTACCAAACACTTTTATTGCATCAGGTCCTCAGCATATTCATGCACTGGATTGAATTAACATCTCAGCAAAGAAAAGGGAAGTGTAACAGGAGTTGCAGAAAGAAAATTATGGAAGAAAAGAAAAAAAGGGCACATTTCTTCTCCATTATCAACTTAGAGATGCTAGAAGTAGATTATGCACATTTCCTCCCGTACCTCTAAAGTAACTCTCAAAACAAATTGATTTTAGTTTAAGCCCAAATTAATGAACTGGCTTTATTATTTCAGAAGAGAGAGAGTGGCAAAGGGAAAAAAATAGAAACAGGAAAGACCCAGAACTCATTGATAGAATAGGTGGCTTATAATATGTTAAATGTGTTTATTTGCACTTCCAAAGTTCAGATTTCCTCATACATTTTCATACTGATAGAGATAAAATGCTAAAGTCTTAAATCCCTCTATGCCATGCTGAGTTGCTAAGGGCTGTTGAGTTTTTGTTATTTTTCCTCTTGAGTTAGCTCTGATTATGCCTGCTGAGTGAAAAATCTGTATTTGCCGACAGAAATAGGAATCATACAATGTGAGCTTGTGCTCAGCAAATACTCTAATACATCACATGGATCTGTTCAACCCACCTTCAGAGGCCAAATTGAGGATGTTATTTGCTGTCTGGATCTGATCCTGAAGACTATCGGTCAGGAGTGCTTCTCAATCTCTGCTTAAAACAAGGCCTACAAAGCTGTAAGGGTTCGTGCAAAGTCTTATTAGAGGACTGAACTGGTCTTCTACAAAGAGCTGTGAGTGAACTTCAAATGTAAGAGTGCATCAATCAGATCCAAGCTAGGCTTTTAATGTAATTTTTTCTACTTAGCCTTTAAAGCCCTAAACAAATGTTCTCTCCACTGTGCAGCCAATGATCATTCAACAGCAGCAAACAAACCAGAAAAAAGCCTCTCAGGAGAAGGGTTTTACTCTCCTAGCAAAGGGAAAAGAAGATATTTTATTGATAGGTCTTCTAATAAAATGGAAAATACACTAGGCTTAATGCAACTTTCTTCACCTTTTTGATTTTTGCACCTGCTTTTTTTCGGGAAGGAATAGGAAAAAATACTTCTGACAACAGCACAACATTTGATACAGATATTTGGTGCTCTACCATCAATGTCATATGTAATTATTTTCAATTTAAATGATGGTGTCATTTTAATGAGTACTTTTAAATGAAAAAATTTAATTTAAAATGGTATTACACTTCAGCATCTAATGATCTTTTTCAAAAGTTGTTGTGACACAGTGAACTGTGACAATAAATGAAGTTTTTCTTTGAACATAACAAAGGATCCAAAACTGAATACAATACAGGGATACCTGTCCATTAAAATTAAATTAAAATGAGCTAGGGGAGTTTGAAAAAAACAAAAAAAAACTAGACAAAAGAAACAAGCCTAACAGTGCCAAGTGACCAAAACTTTTGAAATCCAATAGCCTGTATTGTGTACTCAGCTGCATTCAGCTGAGGCTGGAAGGTCCTAATACTTACTGTTTGTCCACAAGATAATATAGCCTTTTGTGTCTCTGTCATTTTTTCCCCCTATATTTTGTCAATTATGAAAGAATCATAACCTAAACACCACTCCTTGTATTATCATCATTTCTATTTGAACACATATATATTTTTGCAGTATTTCCACCATTTTTTTTCAATGGGTATTTTTCTTCAGTTCTTCAGATGCTCAGAAGATTTATGCAGGTTTTATAAATAAGTACTAGAGCATTTATATTATTTGATGTTGGCCAATCTGTGCTTCCTCTGTAGTGTTTGTCAGGGCACTGGTGTAAATTACTACCTTTATTTTGTTTTGTTTTTATTAATTAGCTCAATGCATAAAACCCATCATACAATACCTGTTATAACTTTGATAAGCTTCGGAATACACTTTTTTATTATTATTTTTGAATGTAATGTTGAGTCTTGAGTTTGCTTTCACTTTCACGGATTCTGAAAATGGACATCAAGTTACTTCTCATTTTAGTCACAGAAAATTCAACAAGTTTGAGTAATTAAACTTTTGTTTATGATTCCTGCATAGCCATGTTCCTCTACTTTCTATATTTTCTCCAGTTTAATGTATTATTTTGTGCACATTTATGAATATATAAATTAATAGATATGTACTTACATACTTATGTTTTATGAAAATCTACTAGCTAAATCAACCAGGTTTTCTGGTTATATGTCTTCTGTTTTCAACTACTTGATTAACTCTTTTTTATAAGGCTCTGAATATCTTTTGGGGGATTGTTTTCTTTTGTTTCCTTTTCCTCCAGGAAAAACTAACAAAAAACCCCCAAACTTTTTTAATGTTTTAATTTGCAGTGTTAGAACCTAGTCTAAAAATTTTATATCCTTTTTTACTGCTGAGAAATAATGTTTACCTTAGTGTTACAGACTTTAATTTCAATTTATAGGACATTTTCAAGAGTAACTAGAAGTATCTCCTGTCCATAAAAATGAATGTTTAATCTTAATCTGACCTTCATTATTGTTCAAGATTAAATTTCAATTTATATTTTCTAGCATTACTTGGTTTTCTCTCTTCCAAGAGTGTTGTAGAAGGAATTTTGTGTTTTTATTAGTTTCCCTTTTGCATGCCTGGATATGTTGTGGAGTAAATGGGCCTTCATTGTACTAAGAACAACAGTTTGGATGGCTGTGGTCCTTAATTTGTATTATCAAAGCCTAGAAGTATGAATATATGTTTTGCCACCACAGACCAGAATTTTTCTACACTGAAACTTGCTTGATAAGCTTTACAAAAATATTTTTGTAGAATTCATTGGGCAGTAAATAAGCAAATGTAATTTATGAAAACAGGAATACTAAACTACTTTAGATTTAAAATCCAGGATATGTCCCCATAGCACAAGCACTGTCATGTCACAGCATTATTCTCTAAACACAACTAAGTATGATCACAACAAATACTTAGCACTTTCCATACCTTCTCTGTCACAAAGTGTTCCGTGCAAAGTTCAAGCTGCTACAAAACCAACAGTGACAAACTTACACTGAGCAAGTGCTAACAGTATCTGTGAAATTCCAGTTAAAACTGTATACTCTAATGCCCTCAGATGTGGTCAGAAGGTTGTGCTTTGCAGAGTCAGGTGAAGCTAGTCAATGGAGAAAGGTAATATGCAATACCTTATTGCAACAAGCAGATTATCTAAGTAGATATAATAACAATCATGGTCAATGTCACTGTAACATTTTTTTTTCTCTAAAAAATAATAACATAAGTTAGATTCCTACAAATAATCACCTATATTTTTCTAACCCCTGTATAACACATTTGATTTATTGATCAGTTTTCATTGTTAGAAAAAACATAGTTGCCCTTAAAGAGATATTTAATTCACTTCTTCTTCCCTCCTGTCCTCTTTCCCATCTCATTTCACGTTCCTACAGTACTGCTAGGACAGATACTCAGTTATTGTCTGATATTCATGATGTCAGGTCTTCAGTATTATCTTAGTTTGTCAAACTTTTTATTTATATTTAGACTTGGTTTTGTTTTAATAAGGAAATAGATTGTTTCTCCTTATCATTAGGTTTTGAGGTTAGGACATTGGTTGTGCTCAAACAGACTGAAAGAAGAAGCAGAGGCAACATACAATTTTTTTCAGGACAGCATATTTTATTCTCTGATCTATTAATTCCATCACTTATTGGTCAGGATATCTTCTCTCTACAATCATTATTTCTGGTGTTACTCCTCTTTCTTTTTTAAGTTTTTAAAACTTTTTTTATCCTTTAGATTACATATGGTTGTTTTCATTTAAACTGCTTCTCAAATGTGCGTTCAGCATTGGGCATCTCTGTCTATTCTTCAATGTCCTTTCAACAGCTATTTATGACCTTTATTACTCACTGTTTCTTCTTGTACAGATTTTGTTCATTTATTCCAATTTGCCTGGACTCACAAGTTTCAAGATTAATGTTTTATGACTTCTCCACCAGTCTTTTCTTCAGATAATATTGAGATTCCCCACACTTGAAGTAGGAATTCCCAAACCATTTTCTTTATCAATGGTCCTACCATTCATCTGATTTGTTGTTTGACAGATTTTTCCAACTCATTCTAGAAACTAGGGCATAATACAGGCTAACATCTGTCAAGTGAAAGAATAGATCAGACTTCTTCCACGCATAGGGTCAAATATTGTCAACAGTTTCTTCACAAAAAAAGACTGATAATAATTGGAAGAATTTTCCTTGGAAAGTCTATGTTGTTGCTGGAATGTAAGCTCAGTTCTGTTTGTTTTTTAAAAAGTCGTTACAGCTATGTTTACATCTGAGCAGAGGATGAAGCACTGCAGAAACAAAGGGCTGTTTTTATGATAATAATAGTTTGTAAGTGCCTGGTTGTAATCAGTATATCCAAGGATGGAAAGTAAGCTGCAGAAAGTCTTCTCAATTTCCTAAACAATAGCATAAAATCAAGGAAGAAAAGTTTATGAGAGCAGAATGAACAGTTGATTAAAATAACAACAGCAACAAACAGCATAGAGATATGTATTATTAAAAGAGCTTGTAAACAGATAAAAAATGTGAAAAAAAATGTGCAGGCTGTCAGTGAGGAATTGTTTTGCACTGGGTCACTACTTTTACACAGAGGATAAGAGAATTTTACCACTTATATACTAAGCCATTTACCTATAATTTCATCTGTTTCACATTCAATGTTTAAAGGTAATAATACATTTTCCAAAATATAAGTGAACGTTTTGGCCTAGACTGGGATAGCTTGTGTGGGAGTTGAGTTGCATAACTTCTGCTGTCTACAGCTGTAGAGAGCTGTGTCTGAGTTCCTTTTACAGCAGTGGAAAGAAATTAAATGATCAGGTACTTTTAGAACATCATCCAAAAAATGCAGATAAGTGTTTTGAGATTAAGTGAATTATTTTCTCCACTGATTGTGAAAATAAAAGTGCAAACAACCTTGCTGCAGAAATGTCTACTGGCAGATGAATCCCACCTCCCACATATAGCTCAAAGAAAGTGGTGGACATAGAAGAACATCTTCTAAGAGCTACTTTTTCTGCTTTCAAAGAAGAATTTTTGTATTTGATTCTTCTTTTTTTTTTCAAGAATTAAAAATAACCTTCTGAAGCCTACTGAGGAATCCAATTTACCTTATGTATGCCAGATTAGCTCTATAGCTCTTCTTTGATACTACCTCCTCTTAGACTCCTCCTACTCCCTAGTTCAGGACATCCATGGAATATACATGAATTTATATGAACTACATGTATTTACAAGCTAAATTGAGATGATTAGGAATTGTGTTTAAATGTTTTCTTTAAATGAATCATGGCAGCTAACACCTCAATGTTGTGATAATCAAACCAGGTCATGGTGGGCAGTAGAAAATAATTTGTCACCTTGTTAGAACCAGTGACAAATTTTTCTTTAGCTATACTTGGACTTTGTTGCATTCAATTAATATGCCAATCTTTACAACTATCTTACAGCTGAAAACATTGAAGTGTTAATAGCATAAGAGAACATATCAATCTAAATCAACCTAGAATACAAAGCTACCTGTAACGCTGCAGCTTATTAAGTATTTATTTTTATTCTCACTAAATAAAGAGAGCCACAGGTTATGATGAATCTTGTGTTGTCCTTCAGAAATACGTCATCTAGTGCTTGAGGCCAAGAAATGAGTAGTTTCCATGATTAGAAGGAAATTTGAATAATTGAACTGTAGTTTATGAGGGTTTGTTTTCAAAGAAGAGAAACCACCTAAGTCTCAGTCAAGTGGGTTAACATGATTTATTTTTTAGCACACGATTATCTCAGTTTAATTTACCATAAAGTCTACACTTGAATACTTATTTTTCTTTTTTAAAGATATCTTTCTTACCAGGCACAAAAATACTCTTGTGTGCTAGCATTTTCTGATGTGTGTAAGTGGTGGTTTAACCCTAATCAGCAACTAAACACCACACAGCCATTTGCTCACTCCCTCACCAGAGAGATAGGGGAGAGAATTGAAAAGGTAAAAGCCAGAAAAGTAATGGGTTGAGATAAAGGAAAAGAAAAAGCCATGCACACAACCAAACAAAGAAAGCAATTAATTCCTATTACCCATGGGCAGGCAGGTTTTTGGCCAACCCCAGGAGAGCAGGGCCCCTTCACACATGGTAGTGACTTGGGAAGACAAACACCATAACTAATAATGGCCCCCACTTCCTTTTTCTTCTCCCCAGATTTACATACTGAACATTAGGTCATATGGTGTGGAATATCCCTTTGGTCAGTTTGGGTAACCTGTCCCAGCTGTCTCTCCTCCCAACCTCCCAATCTCCTCACCAGCATAGCAATACGAAAAGCAGAAAAGGGCTTGGCTTTGTGTAAGTGCTGCTCAGCAATAACAAAAATGTCTCTCCATTATCATCACTATCATCACAGTACAAATACAAAACCCAGTCCCACACCAGCCACTGTGAAAAAAAGCCACTCTACCCATCTGGAACCAGCACATTCCACCCCTTATTCCATACCATTTTCATCATTCTCAGGTCCCACACTATTCAATACAACCTCATTAACCACGACCCCACATCCATTCTTTGATATAACACAGAGACATTGTTCCCCTAGCCTATGGACCACACCTGTAAAATGTCAATAAAATGTCCACAAAATATCTGTTGAATTCATGTAGTCTGTGACTTTGGGCTCCATTTGCTCAGGTGGTCCCTCAGCACTGGGGAGGTGGCTCAGAGTTACCAGGCACCAAAGCCAGCTCAGGTGAGGTCACTACTGCCTTTTGTTGTAAGGCTTCTGCTCTCTTGGTTCAGGTGGTTCCTGTTAGGGTAATTCCTGTAACACACAACTCAGATCATGGCATAAAACAATTTAAAGGCACATCCATCACAATCTCTACCCTTGGTCCTTTTGGGCCAGATTATAGGGTTTAATATTTCAATGAACTCTTCCCTTTGTTCCCAGCCTGGCTGCAACAAAGCATTTCTGTTAGAGTCCACCATTAGTATAGTCATATCATAGTCCTCCTTGGGCTGCAGAGGAACAGCCCAAGAACGACCATGGCCTGCAAGGGAATTTTTGCTTCTCCTGCTCCAGCATGGAGTCCCACCTATGGGAGACAGTCCTCTTTGAACTTGTCTAGGCTGGGTCCTTCCCACGGGCTACAGTTCTTCACAAACTGCTTTAGCATGAGTTCTCCATGAGGTCACAAATCCAAAACACAGCCTCACACTAGCCACTATGAAGACAGTTAATTCTACACCAACCAAAACCAGCATGCATGGAGATAACTTTACCTCACAGGAAGAGAAGGTGTAGGAAGGGAAGGTGAGGGGAGGAAAAGGATAGGGAAAGGAAAAGGGAAAGGGAAAGGGAGGGGAAAGAGGAAAAAGAGGAAAGGAAAGAGGAAAGGAGGAAATATGCCAGGAAACTCGAAGCTTAGAACAAAATTAGTATTCAAAATGGTAATGTGTCTGTGAAATGCATGTAATAAGTAACACTTATAGTTTGTTACTATAGGTTCATTGCCTTTAATGTTGAGGACGGCACATGGATAATTTACGATTCCCATTGTCCCCTCTGCAGGGATTAATTCTGAATTATTTATGTACCTATATACGCACAGAACTGAAACATTTTCGTTAAAGTCAGCCACTCACTCAATGTCTTGAAATTATGCAGCCCTTGTTGCTAAAAATGATGTTGCCCTCTTGCGATTTAAGTCATAACATTTTATTTTCAGTCCCACTGAGAGAGAAAGCATAGAGGAAGAAAAGAATTTATATTTTCCTGAAGATATCTATGAATGCATTTTTTTAAAGATTTAAATATATAACACTAGTTTTTTTGTTTGAAAGTATTGTTGCAGCAGGCATGTAAATAAGCCTTTATTTTATTCATGGTTAGAGATAATTATTCTATTGTTCTGTGACTTTTTTTTTAAAGATGGCTATCTTTAAATACAAAATCTTTTCCTTTCAGTAAGGGGAATCCCATCTACTTATTAATTAATCAAAGAATGGAATTGGTGTCAACTGTTAAGAATTCCCGCCACATGATTTCCTTTGGTACAAATGAAACCTTCACTGCTGTTTCCATTTGAACTCCAATGAATCTCTGCTTCTCTAATATTTTTTTTTTTAATTCATCAAAATTCTTTAATCATGGAAAAATGCAGACACTAAACATTGCTTAATAAAATATTAGATTAGGGAGTGTCTTGAGATCTACACTGAGGATAGTGTTTGATGAAGATCTAACCCAGTCAGCATGAACAGGACACAGGCATTTTATCTAAGCTAGATATCAATTTAGTACATTGTGTCTTTTTTTGACAATTTCTGCTTCATCTACAGGAAAAACAAATTCTTTTATTCAAACATGTTTTAATATGACACATTTGCAGTGCAAAATTTCAAGTTTCTCATTATAGAGATTTTGCTATGCTAAGGGCAATTAATAAAAAGGGTAAGAGAAAATAAATTGTTACTTGGGCAGCCCCAAACCTTTGGGGCTTCAGATGAACTGCCTGTCTCTGCCTTCAGGAATTATACCCACAAAGTTGACTGTTCATGGCAAGCAGACAGCACAGTCTGTAAGCAGAGTATTTATAATACTGAGTGGATAAAGATGTAAAAGTATTTGACATGGAGAAGAGATTGAAAAAAATGGTAAAAAAAGATCAATCCTTCTTTTTCCCCCTTCTGTACAATTTAACAATTGTTAATGAATTAGGAGGAGGGGCATATTGATGTACTGCTTGACTGTAACACAAAGAAGTGTAGTTAGCAAAAAGCTGCAGTGGGTAATGAACAGTATTTTAACTCGGCAGTTTAACCTCCGTGTCTGTCAGCAATGACCTTTTACCAACCCCAATGAGAGCCTGATTTCTCACTTTTGCTACTCACTGCTGGATGAGTGAATGTAGAATTTGACAGCTAGAGGTTTTACATGAAAAGGGAAGGTACTTAAAAAGCATGTTTTGTGATGATAGCCTACATTTATTCACTGTTCATTACGCTGGGTGCAGCAGGAGCGTTGGTGGATTGATTGGGTGTGAGCAGCTTGTCTTCTGGGGCAGTGCAGAGGCGTTATTGACCTGCATGGGAGTCGAAGTGGCCTCCAGATGACCCCCCTTTCAACTGGAATTGACCTTGAAAACAACCTTGGGTTCACCCTGCTTTGAATAAATAGAAAAGTGTCTTAACAGCATGTGGATTATTAGAATTGACATATTGCGCATTTCTCCTTTTCCCACTTATATAGAGGTGCATGAGTAGGGGGTGGAGGGAGAATGTTGCCTTTTAAATTTCCAGATCCAGCAGCTGCATGACTTGGTATTTGCACAGATTTATGGCAGGAGGCAACTAGACTTTCTCGGCTTGATGCTAAATTTTCCCATTCATCATTATTGACTAGAGCCTACACTCTACAACAGAGCCCAAACCTTACTATGACAATTGCTATTTCAGTTGTTATGGGACATAATGGGCCATAGGGATGATTTAAAAGAGCACAATAGCTATCTGTAATTACACATGAATAATCCATGAATTCTCTAGCACAGTGCTTATAATCAGACCCTAACAGCCAAGGCCAAGACATTTGTACTTGTTTCCCCTTGAGCAACTAGACCAAAAGGCACCTCTACATGTAAACTCCACCACAACAGGTCAAAAGCAATTGTTTCCTTCTGTGTCCAGTCTTGACTTTTCTTCCTCTGCTTAAAATAAATCAGTTAAAGTGGAGGGTAATGGAGTATTGTATCACGGCCAAGACTGCAGCCTCTTAATGAACTTGACTTGGCATAAAGAGCTGCCTGGAGCTGCCTTCTCACAAGCTGTTTCCTTCAGTTTTGTTTTGTTTTATCAGGCACTGAGTTATTTTTCAGTTTATAAATGCTGATGGTAGCTTGCTTCTATGACAACCCCTTTTTGTGTGGAAAGACAAATAAGGGAAGCAGATACAGAAGCTAGCTCTGAAAGTCAGTGTTTTATTTTATGTTGTCTTATTCAATGTTGAACATTTTCTGAACTGTTGCCCAACTTTTGCCTCTCTTTTCAAACATTAGGAACACTGATCACAAAAGTATATTTACTGCACACTAGATGCAACTCTTTTGGAAAGCTGTACTGGTAATAAGAGCTTGAATTGGTGGCATCATATAAGAGGCATCACTTAAGGAATAAAGGAAAGGTGACCAGATTTTTCTAAAAAAAGGCCTCTTTAATCTCAGATTCATTATTTTGAGTGAATTGAACAAAATCCAAGTGACTAACAGTCTGGAAAACTTAATCACCACTTTATGCTAAGTTTATTATATCTGTCCTGTGGCTATCTTAGACTTCCATGTTGGTCCTAGCTAAGGAGAGAACATTATTTGTGGTGATCAAGGAACATTGTGGATTTTTAATTCCAGTGATAAATGTCTGGATGCCCATCCAGTTTTGGGCTCTACAAACAGTGTTTCCTTCTTCATGCAGGGCTGAAGAGCATTTTTCATTCATTAGGAACAACTACTTATTTTTCCTCCAAGTTTCATTGCTAAGGCATGGTTAGAACATGCTTTTAAATGGGCTTTGTAGCAAAATTAAAATGTAACATCAAAAAAACCCAGATCAAAACAAAAAAACCCCTATTGCCAAATGAAATAAGAGCCTGAAGAATTTTATTCTGAGTCATGCAAATTATTTTTTTCCAATGTTTTTCCTCCTAACTGCTGACATTTGTCTGTACATCAAGTAAACACAAAGCAAGGATGTGTTTTCTTTGGCATCTGAGTCTACAACACACACACACAAAAGAATGAATTATAACTGGTATGACATTAGAAATCCATGTAGTATCACAATCAGCTTCCATCTCATCCATTCTCCTACCTCTCTAAAAAGGGTAAGACAGTTTTGCCCAGAGGAAGAAATAAAAGCAGACCCCCATTAAAAGGTACAGTAAAAAAAAAAAAAAAAAAAAAAAAAAAAAAAAAAAAAAAAAGAGCAGCTTTACCGGGAACATGTGCAGAAAAGGATGTTTGAGTAGCAAACACTAATTTGCTTTTTGAGGTATATTAAAAAGGTTTAATCTTACTGATCATGAGTTAAATTGGATGTTTTAATCAGTTATTGAGTGCCAAAAATAATTATTCCAGAGTGCTTAGTCTGCAGAATGTGTACACAAAGCATATAAATCCTTTCTTTCCATAGAGATTTCTCAGAGTAACATACAGCTAAAAGACAAAGGCGATATCAAAGTCATATAAATTAACATTTCAGATGACCTGAAAAAATACAATAAATAACATGATTCTATCACTCTGAACATGCTATAGTGGGGAGAATGTCCAAAGCAAATATATTCATTAATCTCTTATATCCTCACTAAAATTTTTTGGGAAACTTCCTACGACTTATTTTCCACAGTTCAGTTGAAGGTCATCTTATGAATAGAAAAAATGCATTGATACTTTTGTACAGAAATCTATAATCTTTTCTGAAATAAATGTTCAAAACTGAGTTAATTTAACTTCTTTTTTCCTCTTAGTAAGAAAAGTATTTGTCCTTATTTAACACTCACTGAAAGCCAGAACAATGCATCCTGATGGATTCTTTTCTTCAGTCTAAGTTCCTTCTCATAGAAGTGTGTATAGATTTAACTTATAAGGAATCCTGTTTTCAATTTAGCATAGCACATAGCTCCAGTGTGTGTGTGTGTGTGTGTGTGTGTGTGTCTGTATGTGCGTTCATGATTACTGTAGATTGGATGAAAATTTAAATGAGATGGGAGCTGTGTAGGTGAAATGATCTTTAATCTTTGCAGCTTTTACAAAATAATTTTGAATGTAAATTATTCATATAATCCTTTTACTTGGAAAATATAAGAACATGCCCATCACATACCCTGTGCATACAAGCACCCAAGATATAACTTATGAAATGTGAAAAAGACTTCCAGGATAAATACGATGAAAGTTTTCAATTTGTTCATTTCCGAAGTTTATATTTTTATCCTTTCAGTTAATTCTGTTTTTCTAGTCACTTTGTTTTGTTTTGTTTTGTTTTGTTTTGTTTTGTTTTGTTTTGTTTTGTTTTGTTTTGTTTTGTTTTAAGGGGGTTGTTTGTTTGTTTGTTTGGTTGGTTGGTTGGTTGGTTGGTTGGTTGGTTGGTTGGTTGATTGGTTTTTTGTTTTCTAATAAGGAAACCTCACAGGATAAGCTCACCAACTGGGACTAACAGATTGAGTTTAAAATTAGTCCCTGCAGTTTCACTCACTCCAGACAAAAAACTGGAATGAAAAACTGATGGAAAAAAGTATCTGTCATTATGCTGGGACAGTGAGTCGGTCACTATAATTTGCCCCACTTCTAGCATGGCTGGGGTTTTTTCGCATGGTTTCTATTTGCTATAAATGCCATATATAGGCTTGATTTCCCACTGCTCCCATTTCTTTACAGGAGTTAACTCTCCTGAAAGAAAGAGTATTAGAATTGCAAGGTAAATGGGATTATGCTTCCTTTATTCTGCAACCACTTACATACAACGTTATACCTGCATAAGCACCCTAGATGTTTGAATGAATTATTTATTACTACCTTTTGGCAAGACAGGTGCTTCAGGTACTTTAACACCCCAAAAACAAACCTTGAACCCATAGCATCACAAATTGTGGGCCATTGTCCTTGCATTAAGTTAATTCCAGTTGACAGAAAATAATTCTCAAACTCATTTTTTTCATTTCAGATGGAAAATAATTACAAAATAACATTTGAAATTTGGATTACTGTTGCTTTCCTAATGTCTTATATATAATTATACCCTATAGACATAAATTCGATACAAAAACTTGTGCTATAAGTTGCATCTGGAGACCACCTTAACATTTGAGTTATCAATTAAAAACCGACTTCTTGTATTGAAATTTTGAAGTGGGTGATTGTTGTACACCACACTTCTTGAAATACCCACAAATAATTGAGTTAGAGACCAAACCTTACTGCTAAGTATGAGCCCTCAGATTTTTGCCATGTAAAATAATAACTTAATTGATAAAAATATGCTCATGAAATTTAGTTCATAAGCTCAGCAATTGCAACAAAAAAGCATCATAGAAAATACCTCAATTATTAGTTTCAGAAAAAAACATGCTGGTGTGGATTTGCCACAAGTTTTACTATTAGGACTATAAAATATGGTTCAAGTAGTGGTGTCAGAGGCTTGGCAATTTCTGTTTCTCTGAACTTTCAGATTCTAGTGGTGAGGTTATTATTGTTGGTGAGTTATTGTTGTTTATGTAAGATAAATTTCCTGCAGTCTCCTACAGTCATAAAAACATAACTTCTCTCCTAAGAAAAAATAAATATGCATCATTTTGTCCATCTACACATTTGTTGTTTGTCCATTAAAAATTGTTCAATATTGTCCTTAATGCCTGGTAAACAATAAAAATTAGAATATTAATTTAGATTGGATATGCATAAAATCCAAATCGCTAGCTTAGTTTATCCATTGTTTCCTTGGGACAGTTTTTTTTTGTTTTGTTTTGTTTTGGTTTGGTTTGGTTTTTTTGCCTAAGGAAAAGGAAAAAAAACCCAAAACCACACATACCTACATTTAAAATATATTTATTAAAAAAATTAACTTTTATTTCCGTATTATTTTACCCATACTATTGCTACCTGTAATCTCAGCTTTCCTCCACAAGAGCTCACACACTCCACAATATTTCAAGTTTGCTTTTTTTTTTTAGAAAAAGAAAGAAAGAAGAAAGTTTTTCTTTCTTTCATTCTGTACTGGAGTTTTTCACATAGAGGTCTGAGATTTCTGTCTTTGCTGGCATGTTTGGATTCCAAGAAAATGATCGAGGGAATACAATTCCTGTGAAGCAAAAAAAAAAAAAAAGGTAAAAAAGATATTTAAAACCAATAGCCAAGTGAAAGGGGCAGAAATTTTGCCCCTCACCCTTGTTTAAAAAAAAAAAAAAAAAAAAAGAGAAAGAGCAAAACCTTAAAATTTCTCTTATTCACCCACATACTGAGTTGCTGTAATTTTGTGTCTGTCATAACTTTCCTATTTGCATATAATCTTACATTATCTTTGCCTTTCAATGGATACTCTTTGATGTATGGTATATAAAAATACATACTATTAATGTAATATTCTACAAGAGAAGAGGAGAAAACCAGGAAAAGAGAGCAAAGTATTGAGAGGTTAAAACAAAATTTAGAAGATCCAAGAGCATACAGCTCTTGTCTTGGGAAATTATGTAAAATAGAGGAAAAACTAACAAAAAAAAAAAAAATGGAACAGGATGATGGAAAGTGTAGGTGATGAGGTACAAAAGCAAAGTAAAAAAAAAAACAAACCAAAACAAAAAAGACAAACAACAAACAAACAAACAAAAAAAAACAAATCAAAAGAAATTCTGAAGTGTAGAAATAAAGGAAATATTTGGAAGTAATATGGGCAAAGGTGAGAAAGAAGTGAAAATCAAAGTAATAAAAGTTAAATTTCTTCTAAATGTTATGTGCATTTTTAATACTTGCTTAAAAGTGAAAGGGAAACCAGAGAAAATCTGCAAGTTCCTAAGGCAAGTTAGAGTTTAAATCTGTTGGAGGAAGGGAATAACACTTTTCTTAATTCAGACAGAGGACTGTTCAGTTCTTAACTGGTTGCAAGGGTTTTGAGCCAAATCCCACTGAAAAAGGTAAGTGATCAATACATAAGACTTTGAAGTTCAACTTCCACAGTGCAGTTATGCCATGGTATTTAAAACAAAGAGTGCTGTGCATCTCATGGATGTCCATGTGAGACAAGGAGAAAGAGTCAATTATAGTACATAAACATTTACACCATTCTTTGTACAGCTGAGCATCAAAGAAACACATTTTAATAAAAACCCTAATTATTTCAGTCTCTTGTGTTTTGCCGATCCCACATCCCACGTCAGTTACTTGCACCCAAAGCAATATCTCGTTTCCAAGGACACAGAGTTGTCTTTGTTCTTTGCTGTGAATCTTTGCATTGGAGGGATTTCTGATAGAAGGTATGAATTTCCTCTCATTAACAGATGAAGGTTTTCAGACTTGGTAGGCATGATTTCTGTGGACTCATGGTATTCCAGAGTATGCTCAAAAAGTTAATTTGCTAGTTAACACTTGCTAGTGTTTTTCTGACAACTCCACTGTTACCAAAGGTGAGTTTGTTGAAATAAAAGATCTCTTCTTTTGTGCCAGACCTGATCCTTATCCATGATGGTGGCCCAAGTACAGTCAAATGGAGTGGAAGTACAAATAAAAGGCTTCACTGCAGATGAATGGTACTCTAACCTGTTGTGTGGTCATATGTAATACTACAGCCTTGTGTGATATGAATAATTTTGCGTATTGCTGCAGATTAAGGTATTAGAAGTATAGAAAAAATTGTCAGATTTTCTGTGATGTGCTACTTTTCTCCAGTGGAGGAGGAGCACTGCTTAAAAGAATGGCTGTAATCAAAACCTAAACCCCTTTTTTCCACACAATATCTTAACTTTTATTCCCTCCCATTTTATTTAGTGTTATTTCTTACATTAGATTGTCAAAGCAGAGTTTCTCACTCCTAGCTTTTTTGTTTATGTGACGAAAGGATACAGAGTCACCTGCCCTTATTTCCACATTGAGCACACGTCTGTATACATTAAATATTATTTCACTGCTTTCTACTCTTTTTTAATTAGCTTTTTTCCCCAACAGTTGGTAGAGACAAATTGAATTGCTTTCATTATTAGGCTTATGTTTTTATTTTAATTATGGCATTCATAACATTTTATGGATTCCTAATGCCCTGGATGAGTAGCTTTTCTAAACTTTTCTAGAATTCTTAAATGAATGCTCCTTTAAAGTAAGATTCCTCACAAAGGGTGTATTTCTATCATGATACATTTGTGCTGAACTGATAAGCAGATGGTCTGCAACAGCTTGTGATTTGGAACTTTTATAGTAAATCATTTTGTTTCTGCATATAATGGGTTGTAATATAAACTATAAAACCAAATACAGAGCTTTTCAGGAGCAGACAGGTGTCAAGTAGAATGAAACATGATCTTGTAGTCAATGGCAGATAGAAATGTGCTTTCTGCCTATAACATTTTGACTACCCATTTCTTTTAGCAGTTCAGATGTGCAAGGGGTATACTCCTCAAAATATATTCCCCCCCTCCCTCCCCTCCCCACCCCTCCTATTTTCTTTGGTCCTCCTAATATTTATACAGTTCCTGCTTTTGGAGTAAACACGGGAAAAATCAATTCAACTTGACATGAATGTTGAGTTGAAGATCATCTAAAAGTTACCACAATGTTTAGCCC
>JAWWEV010000095.1:2073539-2085464 GCA_035583235.1 Hafferia zeledoni
CCCTAGGAGATAAATAATATGCAGAATAGGCATGGGTAAGAAGCAGAAAATCTCAGTGCAAAGTAGGAGATCCTTCAGAGCATCACATCTTTTGGATCATAAATTCGACCTCCTAGATGATAATGATCAAACATTGCCACAGAGTCCAGCAATTTTTTGTGGCTGATCAGAGCAAGATGATCAACCACTGATTCTATCAAGTGGAAAAGGTCAAGCAACAACTTGCACTGCTAACAGCTGATGCTGCAGCTGACAGCTGGCACTGTGAAGCGTTTCTTTCAGCTTCTTTGCTGAAGAAGGAAGTAGTATGCCAGATACATAGGAATTTGCAAGGTAATTAACTATGTAAAATCACAGTGTTAGGATATGAATTGACTATTGGCTGTTCCAAGTGACTTTCAAAGGAAGCTTTATTTACTTCTTTTTTATATGTTTTACATATGTGTACAGTACAGTGACAGTATAAACAGAACTTTTAATAAAAGAACAAATTTTTTTTCAATGCATGCTACGTTGAAGGAAGGAAGGAAAAAAGGAAGGAAGGAAGAAAAAATATATAAGGTAGGTGTACTCTAGAAACAGTAGTTATTTAGATGCTGTTACATGTTCTAATGGCAGAAAGGTAAAATGACAAGTTATGGAGAGTGTTGCTTGCTTACTTGTAAATTAAGGTACTATATTGCAGTAACAGTTGTAGACTTCATTGATGCTTTTGTCCTGACCATCGTCTTTACCTCCTTACCACTTGGGATAGAAGAGCTTCCTGGCATAACTGGGAAAAAAAAAAATTAAACCTGTTTCCCAGAGTACGTCTGTGAAAATTTTTTCTATGTTTTCAGTGAGGGAGAATTGGAAAAGATAGAAAACAAACAGCCTCCCTGAAGATCCCCCTTTTGAAGCCTGAGCTCACTTATAAAGTGTTGACAGTTCCCTACACAAAAGCATCACAAATGTCAGATTTCTGAAGTGCCAGGAAATTGCAAGATTAGGTGATATGCCTAAGGAAAATGAAGGAAAAAAACTAAAGTAATTACTGTGGGGTTTTTTAAAAGTAATAAATATTTTTTTTGTTAGTTTTCATTACAATGATGCAGAAAATATATGGTTTTTCCACTTGATTTCTTTCATTCCAGTTATTCTTTGACTTTCTGACAGATTTTAAGTGATGATTTCAATGTTGCTTTAGAAATATTAGAGATTTATATAAATTGCCTTGCACAGAGCATGTATGTTTTGGGAAAGATTAATTAATATTTGAATTTCTATTTTAAAAGAATCTGATCAATATCTTGTGCTGTTTTACATACAACTGCTATACAAAATATGGTACCAACAGTAAAAATGAGATTTTAGCAGTGCTAATAACTGGTAATTTACATGTGATCTTAAGTGTGTATTTCTAAGACTGATATCAAAATAATTTTGAGTGAACCATTTATGTAGTTTCTGGAGTACATTAGACAAATGTTAGCAAGCCGTGGCAGTTTCTTTCATATGGTTAATACAGCTGGGTTGACTTTTTTTTCTGATACATCTTCAAACATCTTATCCAACACCTCAGCCCCAGCCCAGAATGCATTTCTTATTTTCAATACAAGCATGAGTGCCTGCTGTTTGCCAAATGTAAGGCAGCAAGTCTTGAACTAAGTGGTAAAAGACACTGCAATAGTGGGATAAGGGGCAAATTTTAACTCTCCATTGAAAGTGCACTTCTTAAAGGTGGCTCAAACAAAACCATAACAAGTTAATGCAATGCAGAGGCTTAAAGATGAATTTAAATGACTTTTCACAACTTTTTAGGTAATCAGCTGAGAGAAGAGAGACCGTACGTAACTTTGGGAAGATCTGCCTGCCAACTGCAAGAGGTGGTACTGAAGATAGGAAGAAAAGCTTGATCAGTTTAATGCCAGCATGGAGCAAATACTATTCCCAAGTAATTCCTGAAAATAAAGCTACCAGTGTTTGGTTCCTCTGCATAATCACTGAAGGCCTCCGTGCTGGTTTAAAGGCAGGATAAATGGACACAGCTTAAGGGAGATTATGTCAGAGTTACAATATAATAAAAACATTACACTAAATGCAATGACACAAAAAGAAAATGCTTTCAACCTACAAAACCCAGAAGAATAACCCAGCATCCTGGGGCATGAACAGAATGGTGTTCATTAGCCCCCATGCTGAGCCCTCCTGCTGTGCTTCCCCTGAGTCCAAAATAAAAGGAAGGGAAAAAACTGTTGTTGCAGATGATGGTCACAGTTTGCTCGAGAGTGGTGGTCATAGTCCTGTTGAGTTTCTGGTCCTTCTCTGGATCCAATGTGTGGTCCCAGAAGTCTCCAAACCCCAAGATTATATACCCACTGGTTCAGGTGGGAATGCTCAGTACCTCCCCCAGGGCAGGGAGTTCCACAATGGGTGATCTAATTCTGTGAGTCATGGGGTATTTTTGGAATCATTGATGGCTCATTAGCAGACACGCCCCCTCAGGCTGGATGTGAAGGTGCCAACTCCCTAGAGGGGAGTTATCACAGGTCCTATCTCACAGCAGGGCAGTTAAATGCTTCCCTGGCATCCAATCCCATCAGATCTCAGAAGCTAAGCAGGGTCAGTCCTGGTTAGTACTTGGATGAGGGACCTCCTGGCAATACCGGGTGCTGTAGGTTCTAGTCCCAAGGACTTCACTGGCACCATCCAAGCTCACTCAGCTGTGGCACATGAATCTTAGGAGTTAAAGGGTGGGGCCAGTTTCACGCACACTGTGCCTCACCTAAAAAATCCACTGAGCTGGCTCAAAGGACACATCCATGTGGGTAGAGCCCTTCCCAAATCTTCATTCGCAAAGCCTTGCCAAACATACACACATATCTCACAGCCTTCTTTGACACCCATCTTACATCCTGAGGGGTTGGGTATGCCCCAGGCAGCTGCTGCAAATGGTCCATTGTTAACAGTTCATGAAAAATGGCATGAAGGGTTTAGAATATACCACTTTGGTCACATCCACACAGTGATAAACTGGTCCCACCTGCTGAACTAGGACAGCCTCATCACACATCTGTGCTATAAAGTTTTTCTTCAAAGGGACTACACAAAACCTGAAGTCCCAACCAGGATTGACTCCTGCTAGGCAACCACCCTGTAGGGATCAGCCAGTCCTTTCATGACCTCATTCCACTCATAGAAGTTTTGTGAAGGGCACACCAAACCTCCATGAAGATTTTGAAGATTATTGTACAGATTTATGAGTAGATGGAGGGCTGGGGGTGGAACAAGACTGTATCTTCTTTTTCCCTCCACTGAGTCATTCTCTGTAAGGCAGGGATTTGGTTTCTCCACAGAGTAGCTGGCCTGCTTTAACATGTATCCCAGCAGCTTTCACTCCTTCTTAGCATTTTGTTGGTTTGGGGTCTTATTTTGTTTGAGTGGGTGGGTCTCTTTGTAATTCCCTCACAATTAGTCCTGCTAATTTGGCTGGGCTTACTAATTTTAAAATTGGTCTCAGGATGTCCTTCTGACACCTGAACATACATTTGTCCTTGTTTTGAAACAATTTCCTTGACCAAGATCTTATTAAATTTCTAATTGTCTCCTTGCTGTGCTTCTATCTGCTGACGAGCGTTGGAGGAAGGAGAGCAATCTTGCTGCCATGTCATGACATGTCCTGCACCTGTTTATGAGCTGTTATCATCTTAATGAACCATTACTGCTGGAGTTAACCAAACTAGTCTTCACTGCATCTTGTTATGTTTTAGCCACAAGCAATGTGTTGGATGACTCTTTCCACATCATCTTGCTATGTTCAACTGTAGTGATACATAATAACCCTTCTGTTTTATTTTCTTGACTATGAATGCCTTTCTTTTTTATTATGGTAATTTATTTGACACAGAGTACTCTGAGCCATCTCTCATATAAACAAAATTTGTACCATCTCTCCTGTACTTTGAATTTCATTTTAAAGGTGATCCAAAATTTTGTGTCTTCACAAGGATGATTTAAAGAGAGTTGCTATGTTCTGCCAGAGTTTCCAGTTTGCACCTGTGTTACACTTCAGGGGGCAGAATTTTCAGCACAACCACCATTTTGAAATCACATTGGCAATATATCTCTTTACATAAAGCATTGGAAGGATATTTCTGACTCTTTACTTTGAAGAACTTGATAGCAAGGTATCTTTCACAAATGTGATGCTTTTCCACAGAAGCACAAGCAATGATTGAAGTATCAAAACAGGCCAATAATGGAGAACATAAAGCTATGACTTTTCTCTTTCCTTTGGCTAGACCTCAAGTATATTATTTTTTAATACTGGTTTTGCATCTTTATAAATTTCTTAATCTGTCAGAAGTGTGCCTGTGCTCTATATAGCAATCCATCTTATCTGCTACTATGGTAAATATGACTTAAGTAGTTTAATTGTCATCTTTCAGCACATGGCTTAAATTAAAATGTTTTGGTTTTCTTCTGTTATCCTAATACCCATGTTTGTTTTTTTAATGGTTGGTCTAGTCATATGTTTCTAGGATTGTTTTCTAAAGTTCTCTATTCAGCAGGGAAGGTATTTTAAATTATTTACCTCAGACACTCTGATAAAAGCTTGCATGCTGAAACATACACATATTTTCTAAACCAGCCTTCTTTTTTTCACTACATGCAGAGCACTAAATGAAATCCAACTACTTGTTCCATCCCAACTAATTAGTAATTCCCATAGGAAAAGCAACACACAAAGATGTATCCAGGGAATATTACAGGCTGTGGAAAGAAATATGTGGATTATGATGACCCAGGTAAAGGAAAAGTCTCTTCTTGTGCTTTCCTTTAAACTCTGTCCTAACTTGGGTCACTATAAATTCCACATAAATTATTTGATAGTCTTTCATATAATTAGTGTGTCAAACATTACAGATTCTTTCAATTGAGAAACTTACCTAGACATCTGGATTATGCTGACATGATAAAAATTTTAGTGAAAATTTTATGGCAAGAAAAGAACCCCAAAGAAATACTTTCCCAGTCTCCTTCTTTTGGCATAATTTTCAAGCTGAATGCAGACTGGGAGAAGGTTTCAAAGTGAGTCATTACTCTGAAATAAACTGGCCAAGTATCTTGTACTATTTTGTACAAAACTCATCCTTTGAGGCAGTCTGATTATTATTTTAATTTTGAGCATAATTACTTGATCCTCTTTTTTGTTTTTGTATGTCATACACCTCTTTTCGCCACTGATTTTACTGCGGACATACACCAAAAGAATACAAGAAACTCTGTTTATTTATTTCTGCAAATTTTCCTGCCAAATGATTCTGAGTGCTGGGTACTACACCTTTCATAAAATATTTGCCACAACACAGGGTTTCTCTAGTTTTCCTGCAGATAATAAGTAAATAGTAAAACATGTCTGAAACTAGGGTCACCTCAGTAATTTTCGGAATCAGTATTCTAGAGCCTCACAGAGACTTCTTCTCAGGACTTCTTTTTTTCTTTTTTTTTATAATATTTTATCCTTCCATTTGCACTCTTCATAAGTTTTGAGTCTCCTTTAAATTTATCTTGAAGTCTCTGGATGAGGTTTAATGATGTTGTGAGATTTGATTTAGGTTTCAGAGTGTTTATCTTCTTTTTTTTTTTTTTTCTGTTTCTTTGGATTCCCCACTTCATTTTATTGTATAGCTAAATGTTTTTCAGTGTTTTGCTATTTATTTATTAACAGCTCTCCTAGTTAGAAAGAAAATTTAAAGGAAATATTTCAAACAGAAGAAAATAAAGGGAAAAGAAGTGTGAGAGAGAAGACATTTTTAAAAAATTAATATTGAAGTTATTCCAACCTTTCCTATTTTGTTCAAACAATTTTCCCTGCTACGAAAGATATTTAGTCCCCTCCTCAAAATTCAGTTCTTACTCTTATCATTTTCACAACAGCTTGCAGAATTTAACTGCTTAAAGAAATTAAAAGTTGGGAGGCAACCCTGTGGGAGCCAACCCTGCACCCACTGTCTGACAACAAATCAAAAAACAGTAATAAATTTGGCAGCTTTCTTCATCATTTAAGTGCCAAAAAAAGGATACTACAAAATAATATTTTATTTTATTTTTAATTAATATTCAATTTTGTTTAAAGAATTAATGTAATAATATATCTCTTTTGTTGTTCTTGCATACTTATTAAAACCCTAAAAATATTAATAAGCACTAAGTATTACACATTTTGCCATTCAGGACTCTGCAGCACAGGCTTTCTACTGAACCCATGGACTTGCAGTTATTTCAAGCCTATAAATAAGTGTGTCTGATTTAAAAGAGACCTCCTTCCACAGAGAGAGAAACATTTAATGGAAACATAAAACTTCATTTAGCTTATACAGAAACCCAACAACAGAAGTAAATTTAAAAAAAAAAAAAAATTACTTGTATCAGAGAAAAAACAGAGCAAAGGAATGAGACAAAGCTCACTGGAATCAGTAAATGCCTTAGGTCCATTTTGGAACAGTTTCTTGGCACTGCAGAGAAAGCTCATCTTGTGCTCCCAAACTGTTTGCTAAGATTTTCTAAAGATAGACCACAATAATTATTTCCCTTGCTCAGAGTTTTCAATATCACTTTTCCATTTTTCTCTCCACTTGAATGCATTTCCATCCATGTCACATGATGCTGTTTTGAAAATGTGTGATTTATGAAGAATTAGGAACTGGAACTCAGGTCAGATAGTGTTCCTTCTCAAGAATTCTTCAACATTACTTCTCCAGCCACTGAGTGGCTTTCTACACTGTTGCCAATTGGTATGTTGATGGATGTACAAGCTTTTTACTTGAAGATTAACTACAGTTTATTCTATTTATCCCTCAACAGCTTTACCTGGGTTTACCACTTCTATAAGGCAAATTTTGAACCAATCCTGTAAGGAGTTGTGAGAAATATCTCCACTTCTTAATTAATTTTAGGAGACATAATCAATTTTAAGTGAAATAAAGAATTTAGTTCAACATGTGTTGGGTGACTCCATCAGTGGATGGGGATGGAGCACACCCAAGGAGGGGAGGGATTGCTCTTTTATAATCCACTAACCACCCCATTCCCTCCCACTGGTGACGCAATCCTCTTTCTCCATACACAGTTGACCCCTCCCTCTTCATTCCTTGATTGGTAGTCCTTGCCCATAGTTCATTGATTATCTTTATTTGGACAATTTTAACTGCGCAATTCCTCCTTATTGGTCCCTTCTCCCACCTATCCAATCCCTTTTTCTGTCTGCCTACTTCCCTGGCAACAAGTCCTAATTGACCACGTTACTTTGCATACTTTCCAATTCACCTAGATCCTCACTGTCTATAGGTCTCAATTATACAACTTAACACAGACTACAAAACCAACCTCAATGAACAATGAAAGAGTGACAAGCTGCATCTCTTGGACAAAACCAGAAATCAACCTTATAAAATGCGGGATTAAACAAAGTATAAAAATAAGCCCATCACATTCATACAAAAGAAAGAATCCCATCTTTTTCCACCATGTGCCTCCAAAAAGACTTGCACACCATCCTTCCTTCAATAGGGGATCCTATTCTTGCAGTGGTACATGGGCCACTTTTCAAATATTGTTTGCTCTGTCTAATATAGCCTCTCCATGGTCATTGTCCTTTCTAACTAAACAGACTCAGATTTATGTAGGTGTTAGACCCGGTTTGGAGCACAGGCAAAATCATGCAGCTCTGGGTGACTTTGCAGCCCCATTTTGCAGGGCGAGACCAACTCTAGGAGAAGGTTCCTAAGTGCTTGATAATTCTCTGATACACCCGTGCAAAATCTGTTGTACATTGATGATAAGTATCAAAGACAAGGTGGAATAATAGCAAAATGGAACTTTATGAAAGGCAAAAAAATTTCTTACTCTAACAGTGTTTTTATATTCTTGAAAAATAGTGAACAAATCGCAACAAACATTTAGATCACCTACTCCAGTGAACTCCTGGCTACTCCAAGGACTAGTCTGTCCCATTAGGACAGAGTACTCAACATTCCCTGTTGTCCTCTCCAGCAGGGAATGAACTCTACTGAAGAGTTCCAAAGTTATGAAATACTGTGTTTGATTATGCCCCACTCTGCCATCTTTTTAATCTGTTTTTAGATCAGGGTTTATTTTCCCCCAGAACTGTTGCAACAAAATTATTATCCAGATTTCTCTGGAGAGATTTTTATTTCTGCCAATCTCTGTTTCAAAGATTCTTTAAAAAATAAATAATCAAACTGTACTAACAGATATGGCCATTGTGCAATGTTTGTAGAGATGTGTTTTCTTTAATCAGTGCTTTTATATTCATCAGAAATAAAAAATCTGTTTACTATGCTGGGAGAATTAAGCTCTGAAGAGATTGTTTTAGTTCTCTTTGTTTATGATAATTTATTAGCTCTTGACTGCAGAAATAATTTTGTTGTTTACATTAATCTATGGCGGCAGTATTAACTTCACATCATACATAAATATAATTATTGATCATTACCAACTGTAATTCAGTGTTAGAATTGCAGATTTACATAATTGTGCTATTAAGTGTAAACTTGAACTTCATATCTGAGGTCACAAATAACTGGAGGCAGTAGAAACAGAAAATTCTGATCGTATGTCATTCATATTTTAATATGTGCTGTTGCAATTTTGATCAGTGTTAATGTAAATAGTTTTATGTACTATGCAGCAATGAGATGCTAATGGCTAGAAATTACAGCAATATTGATCTAGCTAATAAAATGGAATGCATTTGTAAGGGAAGGATATTTATTATCTCTTCCAAAAATTACTATACATCATCTGCCCAAGGAAAATTTCCTCCATCAAAGACTGAGATGGCATTCTTTCTGGAAATGGTGTAAAGCTCCTCTCAAAATCAGTCACAGGCTATCTTGTTTTTCCTGCCTGCTGCTTTTCCACTGATAAAGCTTCATAAAGGGACTCTCTTCTGTTATACGTTCTCTTCTCCTTATGAAATCTGCACTTAAAAAGATACTCCAGAAAGAACAGTCAATACAGTCGGCCTTCTCCAAAAAGTGTTATATAAGCATTAGGGGAATGTACATGCATATTCATTCAGTTCCCTATCTTACTAATTACCTCAAGCAAAACCTATGAACTCAGTGCTGCACTTGGGAACAGTGCAGTGAGAGGTCGTGCAAGATACAAGGTTGAACCAGTTACTCATCTAGACTTGTAAGATATAGGCAATATAAGACCACAGACTGAAAACAGCTGGACTACTACATTTTGCAAGAAGAAGAAGAAGAATCTGATTAAGGAGAAAAGATAACTTAAAATAAGGGTTTGTGTATGATTTGACATCATACACAGCTTCCCCAAATTCATCCTTTATGAAATAAACCACATACAAGAATTTTAGTATTTCAAACAACTGAACTCTTAGCAATTTCATGCTCTGTTCATCCACAGGGAGTGGTTAACTTATCATCATTCACTGTGCTTAATGCTAAGAGAATATAAAAAAAACCCCTATGCCTAAGTGAACACTTCTTGCTGGCAAAGGAGGTGAACCTAATCCATTGAAATGAGCATGTTCTTCCATGTGGTAGTGTCACAAATTTGTGGTCAAAAAAATCACGTCTTAATACAAAAGGCATAATTAATAAAAAGTATAAAAACCAGAAGACCAGTCAAACTTTCTGACAACTTCTCTGTGAATGAGAATAGGCTAAAATGTTGACCCAGTCCTCCTTCAATACATATTGCTTTATTTAAAATATGTAAATAAAACCTACAAACAGGAATATCTTATCAGTTTTTCTCTGTGGTTATCTACTCTAACCCACCTGATTATTAGCTTGCATTTTTCCTGGCCACAGCATTAAAACAAAGAGTACTGAAGACATGAGAGTTCTGACAAAAATCAGGCTCTAGGTTACTTGTTTGTTTAAATTACCAGGATATGTATGAGTTTAGAAAATGGCTTTGTGACAGAACTCTGATAGAAACTTGGTTTTAATTTTAAAGGAGACAAATTATCTCTATGTGTTAAGTCTTCACCATTATAGGCCCGCAAGTTTTAACACCACAGTTTTAATAATTTGATTCATGCACTGCTACTTTTGGGAACTAACACTGTTTGATAGCAAAAGTATCCTGCAAGATCTGAGTGTAAGAATGTATAAATAATTTCAGTATTAACATGAGTATGAAATATTTTCCTCATTAAATATTAGAAGTATGTTAGGACTTTTCAGATAAAGGTCTCAGATGATGATTATTTAGCCTTTTTCTGTTCTGTTCAATAGAATAATTGTTAGTCCTTGTGTCCTTATCCATAGGAATCTAGTAGGGTGTCCTATTCACAGAGATAAAAGGCAGAGTTTAGCACTATGTGGGTGTGACCAAACTGTGTATTCTATACTGTTTACATCGTGGTTGGTGGACAGTCTCTTTAAGGCAAATTTTTTTGGTGCAGAAGGAAGAGTGTGTTTCAGTTGTCTTATGAGATAAAAGGGTGTGTTGAAATATTTAGATAATAAATACTGTAAGATCCTATTACAGATATTTCCTAGGTGGTCTACATGGGCTGAAAAGAGCTATCAGGTATGCCAAGCATGAAAAGCATCATGTCAAAGGAAAAAATACAAGTCCCGAGATGCTTTATGATGACCCATACTTTTAATTTGGATATGATTCTCCAGTTTTAAAGATATTTCATGATTGGGTAATTTAATTTAGTCTAGGCTGATTCAGGTTAGTAGATGCCCATCTTCAAAAGATAATATTTTTAATCTCCTTTAAATATTGCTGTAGGTATTTATGTTTGTCCTAGTTACAGTGGCTAGAAGCAGTTTATCACTATATGGGTGTAACCAAAACTGTATATTCCACACAGTCCATGTCATTTTTGATGAACTGTTAACAATGGATCATTTGCAGCAGCTGCTCAGGGCATACTTAACCCCTCAGGCTACAAGCTAGGTGTTAGAGAACCCTATGAGATAGGATCTTCACACTAATAACTCAGGTGGGATAACTCCCCTTCAGGGAGGCATTAGCACTTTCACATCCAGACTGAGGAATCATGTCTGCTAATGGGCCATCAACGATTCCAAAAATATCCCATGACTCCCAAAGTTAGATCACCCATTGTGGAACTCTCTGCCCTGGGGGAGGTACTGGGCATTCCCACCCAAACCTGAGCATATATACTCTTGGGGTTTGGGGACTTCTGGTGCCACTTGTTGAATCCGGAGGAAGAGCAGAACATTGAGAGGACTGCCACTGCTACTCTTGACCAGACTGCAACCATCACCCTCACCAACAGGTCTTCCTTTCCTTTCACTTTGTATTCAGGAGGACAACGAGGGGCAATGAAGATCATTCTGTTTGTGTGGTAGAGTGCTGGGTTATACATTTGTTCTTTTTTGTATTAAAACCAATTTTCCCTGTATCATTCAATTATTGTAACTTTTTTATTAAATTGCAACTCTGACTTGTAACCTCTTTTTGGGTTAGGTTCATTTCTCCTGCTGCTTTACCTTTAAACACAATTGTGAAGAAAAGTGTTTACAAAAAAAACTCAAGAAAAGGGGTAATACACAAAATATGGTCAAGACTCTCATCACTATTGTAAAAGAATCATAGAATCATAGAATTGATTGGGTTGGAAAAGACCTCCAAGATTATCAAGTTCAACCCTTGGTCCAACTCCAGTCCCTTTACTAGATCATGGCACTCAGTGCCACGGCCAACCTCAGTTTAAAAACCTCCAGGGATGGTGAATCCACCACCTCTCTGGGCAGGCCATTCCAATGCTTGATTACTCTCCTTGTAAAGAATTTTTTTCTGATATCCAACTTAAATTTCCCCTTGAAGAGCTTGAGCCCGTGCCCCCTTGTCCTATTGCTGAGTGCCTGGGAGAAGAGAGCAACCCCCACCTGGCTAGAACTT
>JAWWEV010000095.1:2093079-2105857 GCA_035583235.1 Hafferia zeledoni
GCAATAATATTTGTGTTTGAAGAGCTGAATTGAGACCAGCTCCTTCACAGGCTGTAGGAAGAGATTATGAGAAAAATGGTCTTTATAAGCAGAACAGTGCAGCCCCTTCCCTCTGTTACTCCTTGTTTGAACGTACAGATTTCATACTTAGATTCTGCATAAGTAACTCAAGAACTCTCATCTAATCTTTGGGATTGTACACTTCACAACAGCTTAGTGTTTGGCCTCTATTTTTGTGCAGTCTTTTATTCGCTGAATTCTGCCTTCATGAAAGCATGAAAAAGTATATATACACTTTACATAAACACATATATACAGAGCATTTATATATAAAGAATCCTTCTCCCTCTTTATATCACAGTACACACAATTGTACACCAGAGTAGGTGTTATAGTATTATTTTGATAGGAAATGTAACACATAAAAATGTCATTATTCTATTTGGAATCTGCAGGAACAGGATGCACATTTCCCAGAAAAAATGCAAAAAGTGCTGGAGGAACACAGAAAAATCTTTCATCTGTTCTCAACCAACTAAACTTTCATTTCTCAAAAAGTAAATCTCAAGTGACATGGATCTAGCAGTATCCCTTGTAATTCTATATTTAAAGGCCTTAAGTTTGCCAAAATTTTTGTTTTCTTCCTTATGGAGTTAAAAGACATTAGACTTGTTCTGCTCCTGGAACCAGTGAGTTTTGCAGGTGCACAGTCACACAGTCCCTACATCAGGATGTCTTGGGCTGTGACTCTTCCAAGCAAAGGTTCTCCATCTTGGACAAGAAACTATAACCCACACAAGTTTCCCAGGACATGTTGACCAACAAGGGATTCACAGAAATGGGGAGCTTTCAAGTTTCAGACTGTTCAAACTCAGAAAAGAATACCCAGATTCTCACTGCAGTAGCCTGGGCTGAAATTACCAGAATACCAAAACTATGAGTTTAATTCCATTTTTAGCAATCTCAATAGAATTCCAATTAAGATAATTAATATTTTTTTCATCTCTGTGATCAGTAAACTAGAATGATGTAGAATGAATGCTAAAAAATACCATAGGCAAGGTAATAAATCAGTAATCTTGTCTCTCTTAGCCCAGTTCTGTGTTGTTGAAGCGTCATTCTCCAAAGTGTTATTACTGTTACAGGTAATTTAAATTTTAAAAAACCCTGTTCTTCAAAGGCACTGTTGTTATACTGCAAACAACATGTACATTTGCACTGTATGCATTGCCTGTCAGTGTTCTGTGCAGGAGCAGGTATGGCGTGCACTAAGGCATTTAGAAATGAGTGCCTTGTGGATTCCTATTCCCATGCAAGTCAATATTATCAATTATCTATGCCTAGGTCAGATTTATGTGTCATTAAACATCTTCTTGTATAAACACAGAAAAAAAATTTATTCTAGCTCAAGAGTGTATCTGTGAAATACATAAACCTTTGCATGAAGTTATGACCACTGGGATTGTTTGTGATCTACCTATATATGTAGTTGCCTGATTTTGCAATTGCACAAGTTTCCTCTCCATATAATGGAGTGAGTGAGCACAGTGTTAAGGCACATCTTTATGATTTTATTTGAAAACATAATCTAAAATGCCACTTTGTGAGCTCTATATCAAAATGCACATTTACAAGCAATAAAATGAACGTAACAGTGCTCATAAAATACTGATTTATTTTAATCATTAATAGTTAAAATTCCCTTCCTCTTTCTCATGATCCTCTCTTCATATATAAGTAATATAAGATACTTACTTTAAAGAAACCAAATCTATAGTTGTTGACCAGTATAATTTGATTCTTTTTGATCCTGTAATATCTTTTCCTAATAATCATTTTTTGCATATTTTCTGAAACTAACTTTCTATTTTAGCGAAACATGGGTTTAATCCTCAGGAAGACTCCATGTGGTGCATGCTACCAAGCTGTGCTCTATTGAGTTTCTGTGAACATGACAACTTCCATAGAGAGATTTATCTGACAGCCCTGCAAAATATGCTGAATTCTTATTGACTGGACTTTTTTCAAACAATGATAGGGACATTTTCTGCTGGTTTTAGAGCTGCTGCAGTTAAATGTTTGATAAAAAATTAAATATTTTACTTTCATATTAAATAAGCCATGTATAGACAAATAAGACAAGTTTTGTTAAATGATACAATGCTAATTATATAGTTATTTCTTTTATACTCCTAAAGCTGCTACAGCAGTCACTCGTTTAATTTTTAGGATCATGTCACTTGTAGAATCCATAGGGAGAAGACACATACCTGGTAGTTTGTAATGTGGAGCCAGAACTGTGGCAATATCTCATTTCATTACAATATTTTATTCTAGCATTCTGGATTTTAACAAAGGACCTTCTTCTAGAAAACATTGTTCATTAATCTTTCAAGCACACATTTCACAGGCTGGTTAATGTGACATGAGTCACCTGTCAACTAAGAGATGTGGAAGGAGTTAGGACTAATTCAACAACACCTTGGAGTGCCCATGGGGTGAAACAAATTAATTTCCAGTAGGCCTCCAAATTTTATTCTTAATCAAGATAAGCAGGAAATACATCTGGTTATTTAATTCAATTCTTCACATTACTGGACAAATGGGAAGCCAAAGTTGTCTCATAGCAAGTATATACTATGGCCAAGTGAAAGTAAGGTAAATTAGCTTGCACAGGAACAGATGTTGCTACAATTAGACTTCTAGTATTACCTCAAGCTAGTTTGAAAATTTGATAATCTCTAGATTATGCTGCAGACACTTTTAACTGCAACGAGAAGGTGTCCTAGAACTCCAGTGTATTAATGTGTCCCTCTGCATGGCAATAGGCTTCACAGTCTCTCTCTAAGTAATTCAGACTATAATTAGAGTTTACTTATTCAGATTACTTATCAATGACTTCATTTTAACACTTATTTTAAATAAATTTATCATTAAAGAGCAAAAATTCAAAAACGAGTAATTCTAGTACAATTGTAAAAGGAACCAATGCAAGAAATCTCTTATGGTTATACATTGCATCAAGGATAAGAATGTGCAAATATAGACCAAGGTCGATCTGTCACTAAAAAGAACAAGCAATAAAACTATTGTTTCTAATCACTGAGGAAAATGTTTTGCTTATTTTCATAGTTTTATTTTCCATGTGCAAATTTTTAAATCGGGTTTTTTGCCTCATGATTAAAGTTTTAAAGTCACAGGTTGTTTTACTGAAGGATTGTAATTGAAATGTGTATCAAGCATTAGTTATTTAAATTACTTACCAGATAAAGAATTAAAATTTCCTTTTTAAACAGCTGTGTTTCCACACTTTATGGCCAAAAGAAGACCCTTCCCAACCCAGAAAAGTACAGAGAAGAAATTACCTTCACTACGAATACCTGTGTAAAGAGAACCTGAATTTCCTTCTATGAATGGGCTGCTAACTCTCTAACTTAATGATGAATACTTAAATGCCAAGATTAACAATTTTATCTGAAATATTCAACTACATTCTTCTTCACTGATGCTGAATTTAATAAGAACTGAAAATTTAATTAGCGCCTGCTGTAGCAAGATCAATTGATGAAAGTGATTATATGGTTTGTTTACATATGACAGGAGGGAACTGGGACCAGTGATTAAGGAGGTCCCTCTACTTTTGTGTTCCTTAATATCAACAAATATGTATGTTTATGCTGTGACACTAATGTATTGAGACACCAATAATAGAGTGGTGTTTCTAACATGCATGTGATACATGCAAGCCATGAGAGAATGTGGGTGTTGATGAAGTGAGAAAATATTGTCTCCAAAGGTTATGTTTGTTCTACATAATCCTATGAAGCCACTGAAAGATGGCAAGAAAGATAGCGTAGCTCTATGCTGGGATGGGAATCATCAGTCCTCTCAGTTGCAAATCCCAAACATTTTTACCTCTTTTTAGTTAACAGAAGTCTCAGCTTTCTCCCACTATGCTATGACATTTCTGAATCTTCACCTCTAACAACACTTATTTTATAGCTTCACAAGTTTTGGTTGCATAATTCTTTCACTCATTGTCACTTTTCAGTTAATGAAAATCTTAGAAAGCTTAATTCATTTTAATTTGTTACAGAATTTAGAGCTAACATGACAGAAAGCTGTGGGCAATGATGCACTATTTAAATCCTACAGTGAAGTACATCATGTTTTCATTCCAAGAAAGCAGTCCAATACTAACTCCTATAAGGCTTAATTTAATATTTAGCAGTATTGCTGTCAGTGCCTAGAAAACCCATAACCTGTCATCAGACTGCTTCATTTGCAACCACTTACCAGGAGCTCCAAAACAGTGGTTAACATGAAAGTAGGGAGATACCAGCCCTTCAAAGAACCAAATGGCCTGGCAGGAGATATTTCTGTCAGTGGTGATACACACTGGAGACTGCTGGTGGTAGGCATATCTGTCAGGGGCAAAAATAAATAAAATTACAAAATAAACCAAAGAGAGTGCTGAAAATCATACCTTAACACAATTCTGAATTCATAGTTTCCATGCAGGGTATAGAATTTATTAGCTCTGTTTGCATTTTCTTAGTGTTCAAGCAATGACCTGTGGAAGGTGCTGGTCAATACTAGCCAAGAAAAGGCAAGGTAAAGGGGGGTATTTTTGTAAGCCAGGGGTGTTGTTGTATACGTTTTAAAGAAATGTGAGGTATAGTAATAAAAATTAAATAATTGTTCTTTAAAAGAACAATTTACAACTTCTGTTTCACAGTTTTTACATTTCTCCCTTGTTTTTTGTTTTGTTTTCTGAATTTTATCCTTAGCATGTTAACAATATTTAAATAATTCAAGAAAAAATCTAAATATCTTAATGAAATTAGCTCTGTTGAATTCAAATTAGTAATAATAAAAAAATCACCACCAACTAGGAAGACATCAGACCTAGGGAATTAGAATAGATACATTCCAGTGAAAACCATGACTAAAAGGATGTCTGTTCGTAGCAATTCCCCCTACAATCCCCTCTTATAGATTCAATCATTCAAAACAAATTTTGCATACTTTTCATGTGTATTTCTGTGCCTGCCACAGATAAAAATAGATAATGGATGAAACCACCATCTGATTAATATTGTCCGTAGATTATCACAAGCAACTGACTTGAATTAAAATAATGTTTGTGCATGAGGAGGTTTTCACTGCTGAATGTTGTCTGTACAATAAAAAGAATAATGTATTAAATTGTGAGATTTGAAAATGAGAAACCCCAATAGGAATAGTGCTGAAAGTTCATAGATCTTGAATTACTTGCCCTATATAAGCACAGAAGTTACAGATTCTGAGCAATTGCCATGTCCTGTTTTCATCATTTGGAATCTCTGCAATTAGTACATCTATAAACATCTATTTCTCCTCAAAATAATTCAACTGCCTTTATCCACAGCCCAACAGGCAACATGTGACCTCCACAAAGGTCAATGTGGGAAGGCAAGGAGAAGAACACCCCACAACTGGAAAGGAGAAGACAGCCTAAAAGCAGTAGACGTTCTTATTTTGAAGCTACTGACAAAAGGATGTCTCCTCCTCTATAGCCTCTGGAGCCCTGGTGGTTTTCAGACCAGACTTTATGATTCTTCTAACATCATGTGAAAAGTGGCCACATGCACCCTCAGCAGGGGATGACTGATTTTGGAGTCAGCTCCATCTAGATGAAGTGTCTTGGGCACAGTACAGAAATCATGTACCAATATGTCCTAGTTCAGCAGCCGGGACCAGTTTATCACTGTGTGGGTGTGACCAAAGCTATGTATTCCACACCCTCTAATTCATTGCTCATGAACTGTTAACAATGAACCATTTGCAGCAGCTGCCCAGGGCACACCTGACCCCTTAGGCTACAAGCTGGGTGTTACAGAGGCCTGTAAACAGAAGCTGTGATAACTCCCCTCTGGAGAGGCCTTAGCACCTTCACACCCAGCCTGAGGAGTCATGTCTGCTAATAGGCCATATCAACGATTCCACAAATACCACATGACTCACAGAGTTAGATCACCCATTGTAAAATGCCCCACCATGGGGAGAGGTACTAGGCATTCCCACCTGAACCTGAGAATATATAATATTGGGATTTGGGGACTTCTGGTACCACTTGTTGGATCCAGAGGAGGACCAGAACTTCAACAGGACCGGGACCACCACTCTCAGCCAGACGGCGACCATCATTTGCATCAACAGGTTTTCCCTTCCTTTTACACTGTACTCAGGGGGACCACACAGTGGTACAGGGGCTAATGAACACCATTCTGTTCATGCCCCAGCGTGCTGGGTTATACCTCTGGGTTTTGCAGGTTAAAACCAATTTCTCTTTGTATCATTGTGTTTATTGTAGTATTTTTAGTAAACTGTAATTCTGACTTATAACCTCTTTTGTATTGAGTTCATTTCACCTGCCAGTTTACCTTTAAACTAGCACACAATACTAAAGGAAAATTATGTCAAATTATGTCATCCCCTACCATTTCTCACAAACTGGGATTTAGTCTTCTAGTTTGCTTTCCTGGGAGAAGGTAAAGATCTAATTTTCATAATTAAAAAGTCAATATTTGCAAAGAGCTACCTAGCACCTTGATTCTGTGTTCCTTCATTCTTAGCAAATTATTTGATGACAGAATCATAAAAAGATTAGGTGAGATTAAGTAATACATATATTAAAATGCTAATGGTGTGTTCTTTTTGTTAATCAAATGCACATGACAACCATAAGATTTAGTCCTCTGGACAAAGCATCATTTTCTCTGGCTCCTGCTAGGAAGCACAAGCAAAATCCATGTCCTTTTTTCATTATGGAAAGAAAAAAACCACTGAAGATGAGAGTTTAAATTTTTCTTTGTTCATTTCCCTTTTAATTGATCAATCTAAAATTTTGCATGCAGGAAGAAATTTGCTTTGGGCTGCTGTTGTTTATAGAAGTGGCTTGGCTGTTGACAAAAATACAGATTAAAAAGTTATACAGGTTTTATCACATCGTATCAAAAAATATGCACCCTTTGCAATAAAGGTGACTTGAAATTTGGCAAATATCAGTCATGTGTATTTAGACTAATGAATGCCCACATATATCTGTTCAAATTAAACAACTTTAAAACATTAAAAACAATGAAAATAACAAAAATTAGATATAGTATAAGTTCAGTACAGATCCAATAAGCTGACAGATAAATTCTTTGAATATTTTATCTGCAACAAGTATTCTCTATTACAGACAGATATTTTATTCTGATGAGAATGTACATCCAACTACTTTTCTGTTCTAGTTCAGCAGCTGGAACCAGTTTATCACCATGTGGGTGTGACCAAAGATGTGTATTCTACACCCTCTATTCATTTCTCATGAACTGTTAGCAATGGACAATTTGCAGCAGCTGCCCTGGATACACCTGACCCCTCAGGCTGCAAGCTGGGTGTTAAAGAAGCCTGTAAATAGGAGCTGTGATAACTTCACACACACACACACTCCCAGGGAGGCATTAGCACCCTCACACTCAGCCTGAGGGGGCGTGTCTGCTAATGGGCCATTGATTCCAGAATTACCCCATGACTCCCAGAGTTAGATCACCCATTGTGGAACTCCCCTCCCTGGGGAGGTACTAGGCATTCCCACCTGAATCACAGGGTATATAATCTTGGGGTTTGGGGACTTCTGGTACTCCTCTCATTGGATCTAGAGGAGGACCAGAACCTCGAGAGGACTGTGACCACCTCTTTCGATCAGACTGCGACCATCATCTGCATCAACAGATTTTATTTCCTTTTACTCTGGGGGTAGGGGAACCACGTGGTGCTTGGCACAGGGGCTAATGAACACCATTGTGTTTGTGCCCCACCGTGCTGGGTTATACTTCTGGGGTTTGTGGGTTAAACCAATTTCTCTTTGTAACATTGTATTTATAGTAATATTTTCATGAAACTGTAACTCTGACTTATAATCTCTTTTGTGTTGGGTTCATTTCTCCTGCTGGTTTACATTTAAACCAGCACATCTACACAGCATCTATGTACAGTCACCTGGAAGTGACAAAGGATACTTCAATTTTGTATGGAGCATGTAATTTTTATGAGTAGCATTTTAGTGTATATCACAAAAATGCATGCATTAATATCTGGATTTCACTCAGAAGTTACATTAAGAAAGGCTCCAGAGTATATTAACAAATTAATAACTTTGTAATGGTCAGAGCAGGGTTTCTGACCCTTGCAATAAATAAGGACTAAGGTAAATAACACAATGAGATAAATAAAAATGAACAAAGCCAACAAAACTGAGTAGTTATCTATCCACTGAGCACCATACATTTTATTGACTCTGTGAGGCAAAAGATTTGGGGAAGATTAGACACATAAACTTGAATTAACTGGAGTTGTCTTATGAAGTTTCTGAAAACATCTCTTCACAAAAAGTTTGTTCCATGTGCATACAGAGGAGGTTTATTTTACACAATGATTCCTAGATATAAGCACTTCACCAGGAGGTGTTTAGCCAAGAAGAGAAGGAAGGTTGAAAGAATCAGGCTAGAATAAAGTTTGATGCACATTGTCTCAGGGAAATGATGGGGGGGCACAGAGAAAGAAGGGACTCACTTAAGTGTCCACAGCTGAAGATATTCTGATAACAAGAGTCTATGTATCTTTTTATTCAGAAATGAGGGGATGGATATAACTATGAGTACACTTTTTCCCCCAAAAAGAGAAACAAGAAACAGAAAAACAAAAAAAAAAACACCCAACCAAACAAAAAAACCCAAGCCCTACAGAAAACACATATAAACAAAAAAGACAGAGATGGGGGATAGAGGTAGGCATAAGGGCGTGGACCAGCTGTGATGGGAAATCCCTGAGTATTACTAGTGCACAGGGAAGCCTAGCCCAGGCCCTGGTTCACATCTGAGAAAACTCTCACGAAGTAGAAAGCAGAGGGGTTTTGCACCTCTGGAAACCACAGGAGGGTTCAGATGTGATGATAACACTGTGATTAAATCTATCATCATACATTGTCAGAAACAATGTTACCTGGTCAATCTGAATTCTGGCATTCACTAAATTTTGAATGTTTGACTTTGCAAGCTTAGCATTCTTTCACTCCTTTTAATGTCATTTTGATTTGTTTGGCAAAATAATAAAGAGATGTGTGCATATTTGTAGTTAGGATGCAGTTTTAGAGGATACAGTTTCCATGGAGCGTGTAAATAAATTCTATTTTCAGAACTATATAAACCAAAAAGCTTTCCCATTCAATTTGTTGGCAAATAAACTTGTGGTTTTAGCAGGGCTTGGCCTTTTAATATGTTTGTTAGAGCTGCACAGAGTAGTATTTTAAGAAACACCCACATTTTTCTCATTCTTGAACAATTGTAAGCCCACAGAATTATTATTTGAATCCTGCAGCAATGTACATGAATTCCCACTGACTTTAGTGGAAATAAAATCTGTGAGAGCTAGATTTTGCATAGCTTCTTTTTAAGTCAGTTACAGTTTTGTCCAATTGCTCCAGCTACGTATTATAAAGATGAAACAATTCGAAAAAATGAAGAAGTGGAAAATCTCATTCTTATTCTCCTATGCTTTAAAAAGGGAGATGTGTATCACCTAAATGAAGCATACAAACTCTCTAAAAGGATAAACATATTCTAAATAAGCAATATCCCATAAGAAGTAAACAGCATAAGGGAATCTGTCTAGGTCCTGCTGAAAAAGGCTGAAATGTATGTACAAATGGAAATATCTGAGTCAAGAAGCTCCAAACCCCCAATTCTTATCTTCTTGTTAATATTTAATGTAGTATTTGAACTCCAGAAGCCTACTCTTAATTCAGATGCATTGAGATCTTGTTTTGGCATACAGACCTTTCAGTCTAATAGTGAGGTTGTCATACAAAATTAGTGGCACACAGGCAAGGCAGATTTTTGTCAGTTTCTTCTTTTTGGAAGCAGAAGTCACTTGGAAATCATAAATATGCTTGACAAAACTAAAAGCTGCACAAGTTTTGTAACTTTTTTCTTGACTTCTGTCATTATTTAAGCTGTGTTTCTACCTGTGGTGTTTATTAAACAGTAATTACTATTTTTATTGCAGAGGATTATTTTCTGTAGTCTTTTATTCTTCACACAAAAATGGAAGAATTAAGCCCTGGGACAGTCAGACTACCTGTCTGATTTCATATCTAATCCAAACAAGAAAGCTGCCTCTGCTAGGATGATAATACATGAGTGACTGTGTCAGTACCTGGAAGAGGAGTGAAGATGAGAGGATGACAACCGGGATGGTTTCAGGTGATGTGAGTGTCAGCCCCTGCCCTAAAGGAAGACTGCACAAGGTCAGATAACCAGTGTGGAGGTATGAAAAGCAGGTAGGGCAGAGTAGGGAGGTAAAACCCTTGCACTAACCATACTCTTGTTGCCACCAATAATTAAGTGGTCTTGGACTGTTCCATGTACTTGACCACAACATAACCAAAGAAAATCTTCAGACTGTGAAACTGTTATGCAAAAAAGCACTGACTTTTCAGTGAAATAAGCAAAGATACCTTTTTACCTGGAAAGCAACTGATGTGCATGAAATAATATTCTAACTACTTGGTCTACCATAAAATATAATTTCAGTCAGCATAACTACAGTCAATAAAACTTACTTGTCTTCTCTCAAAAAGTATAGCATGAGTTAAATGAAAAACTCAGTTATCATTCATGACAATTTTCATCCTCTTTAAGAATTCCTAAATGAGCAATAACTACTATCAACTTTCTCATGAATGAGATACAATACTTTCTTATGCTATAAGATATATAACACTTTCTTATGATGAACAACATTATTTTCATAATTAAAATGAATTATCATGCTTGCACCTGTATATGTATGCATCTGCTCATGTGTCTGTGCAGGACAAACAAGCAGCAGAGAATAAGGCCAAATGTGTCAGTGGATATCGGTACATTTATTCTTCTGTTGTCTTAAATTTATAGGCTGCATTTCTTTCAAAGTATAAAATGTTGATTCAGGCTGTAGGTGCAGAGAAGTTTTTATAGGTCATTGGGACAGAAGAATACCACCTTTCCCTCATACCTCATAGCAACATATCTTGCATATTGTTCAGCTCTGGAAATCTATGTTTTGATCTGTTAGAGGATACCAGTAATAACATACTTTTGAAAATAGTTCTCAAGATTACATGAGTATCACTATCCATTTTGTCACCTGTCACATCTAAAGATCCACAATATCACAGTAAAATATGCTACAAGCCTGCATTGATGTACTTTGTTTAAGCCTGTTGACGTACAATACTTCCTTCTAGATGGTGCGAATGTGTTAGTTATTTATAGACGTTGAAATTTATAATGGATCTGTGTTTGAGGCAAATTGTGTAGAAAGAAAAAGAATGTACGTTTGTTTTATGTAAATATATATATGTGGTATCAATGTTAGGTGTAGATTCAAGGGGAACATGAAAATTCAAATCAACTTGACAGTACCCCAATCTGATCCTACCATTTTTAACCCTACTTCCAGTTACCTTCTTTGCTCTGAAAAGGTCTGGAGGATTTCAGAACAGTGCAGATATTACCATGTTCTCCACACAGAAGGGGTGAACATGGAAACTTGCTGTTGCAAATGTAACCCTAAAAATTACACTGAAAACTTGTTCACATTTCTAACAGATTTTCAAAGGGCAGAGTGGACAGTAGCAGCTGTAATGAAGATGAACTGAACTAGGAATTATTTAGCCACTGGGAGATGATGTGCAAAATTAACAGTCATAACTTACGAGCCAGATTCATGAGATGTAGTAATACTGTACCCTTACGGAATCACAGAATCACAAAATATGCTGAGTTGGAAGGGACACAAAAGGATCATTGAGTCCAACCCTTAGCTTTGCACCATCCCCAAGAGTCACATTTGAGAGTATCATCCACATGCTTCCTGAACTCTGTCAGGCTTGGTGCTGTGACCACTTCCCTGGGAAGCCTGTTCCAGTGCTCAGTGTCTCTCTGGGTGAAGAACCTTTTTCTAATATCCAGCCTAAACCTCCCCTGACACATCTTGAGGTCATTCCCTCAAGTTCTGTCACTGGTAACCAAGAGAAAAGATCAGTGCTTGCCCCCTCCTTTCCCTCACAAGGAAGATGTGATTACATGTCAGATGCCATACTTAAGATGCATTAAAGGGGATCCCAATTTTCTTCCCAGCTGAAGTTGCCTCCTCTGAACCTTATGAACAGTGTAAATTCTTCCCCTTGCCACTTTTCAGTATCACTTTTCCATTTCCATACAGCAACCAAGGGATTTTGAGTTAAGCTTTAAATAGGCTACAACTATACTGGTTTAAATGTTTGTGCAGTTCCTATTATATTTGTTAATAATGTTGTCACATGAAAGGCAGGAAAGACATAAATGCAAACATTTCTAGTCTTAACTGTATTAATATAAAGTTAATAGCTATAAGTGTCCTCGGGATAATAAAATTTTATGAGCCCAGCAATGCCTATCGAAACCAGGATAGAACACAAGCTGGAAAGATTTTTGACTCCCTGTGAGAGCCTCACTTAAAGCTAGGGAGAACTCATCAGCTAAATAAGCACCTCTAGAAAATTAGAACCTTATGAAATCAGCACTGACTAACAACACAGCTAGCACACAGATTGGAAGGTTTTCTAACCTTTGCTGTAAAACAACACTTATAATAATAATGGCCCAACCTTCGCGAACGAAGATTTGGGAAGGGCTCTCCCCACGTGGGTGTGCCCTTCGAGCCT
>JAWWEV010000095.1:2105957-2117096 GCA_035583235.1 Hafferia zeledoni
GTGCAGGTGATGGCTGTAGTCTGGTCGAGAGTGGTAGTCTCCTCCTGTCGAGGTCCTGCTGCTCCTCTGGATCCAACAAGTGGTTCCCAAGGTCTTCTTACTCCCCGCTTATGTACCCTCAGGTAGCACCCAGTCCCTCCCTCAGGGTGGGGACTCACACAATGGGTGATTAATTCTGTGAGTCATGGGATATTTTTGAACCGTTGAAGGCCCATTAGCAGCCACGCCCCCCCAGGCTGGGTGTGAAGGTGCTAACGACTGCCTGGGCAGCTGCCGCAAATAGTCCATTGTTCTTGGGAAAGAATAGAGGGGGTAGAATACATAGCTTTGATTACCCCCACACAGTGATAACTGGTCCCACCTGCTGAACTAGGACATGTATACACCCAGTGAGCTATAACAAATTATAATTAGTAAGGCATAGGAAAATAATGTAAGAATTTGGTTGCTTACCCCCGTAATGTCAATGGCACGGGGGAGACAGGGTAGCTCACGGGTTGCCCTCCCAGAGGTGGAAATTTTCTCCCCAGTTTTTGCTTTCACTCTGTTTCTTTTTATACCTTTTTTTTCTTCAGGTGGTTTCATGTGACTATAGTCAAAATGTTCTGGAGGGTGATACAGATGCCTGAGGGGGGTGGACTCCTTCAGTCTGCAGGGTGCCACAGGGTGCGGCAAAGAAAGGCCACGCTAATTTGATAACATTCCATTTTTTGGTAACACCATCACTTATCAGCATCCCTCCGGGGGGGGCTGAGGCGTTTCCCTCAACTCATTAAGGGCCATCACCCCACAAATGTGTTGAAAATAGTTAGAAGTGTTTCAAAATACCACCACTAAACCACACTTTGCCGTTATGCAATTTGAGGCAAACAGCCAATCTGGATTTTGTGGATAGTTAGGAGGAAAGAACTACTTTACTTCTACCAGCTCTTCAAACCATAGGCATTTCAATCCCAGCTCCTCCCTAGTACTAATTTAGTGCAAAACCAAAAGCCATAGTAAGGTATATCACAATCAGTATGGAGAAGGAACAGAAAACTCACACTTTGTAAAGTAGGGCAGAATTTTTTTCCTCTGCACAAAGTTCTCGACTTCATTGAAAAATATTATCCATTTTCTGTTTGTGGTTGTGAAAACATCCTGGCTTTTTGACAAAAAGAAAAAAGAGTTATATATTTTAATATCTCTGACAGCAGAAACAGGTCAGGAATTCACTAGCCTTCATGAGTTCCCTAGTGTGGGCTATATCGGCACATCCGTAAGATCTTTTCAAATGCTGCAGAAAATTGTTTCAGTTATTTATTTATTATTTTCTAGTATTTGTTTGAACTCTATAAGGAATAAATGCCCCAAGATGGTGCAAAAAGTTTTGTTTGATATTGCCTTCTATAAAAAAGTGAGATCCCTGGAAAAAAAAAAATCCAAACAAATAAACACAAAACCAAATGAAATCAAACAAAAAATAAAAAACAAATGGAGAAATTTTGCCAATGAAAATGCTATGTAAGAAGTGGTGAATCTCACCACTAAACTGCATGAGATTTGTGAAGTACTGCTGAATGAGGACTTCCACACAAACTTCTAAAACATAAACCATTGCCTTTTTTACAAACGCAGACTCCTAAAATAAAAACCTGAAAGAGCTTAGAGATGAGCTGAGCAGTGTGTATTTGCTTGTATCTTTTTGTAGGCCAGTTAATAAATTTCCTGCTACATAATATTTTTCCTAAGTAAACATTCATTCAACTAGCTAAAGTATTAATCACTGTAATTTTCCTTTAACGTGGCATTTTTACATGACACCAACTCCCAGGATTACTTTTTTTTTTTTTTTGAGACCCACAATAATATTTAAATGCTGGATGGAATAAGATTGTCATTTAAAATCCTTCAGCATGAACGTATACCAGAAAATCTAGCATTTTCCCATCCTTTATGGACAAGCCCAACTAGTGCTTTGAAGTTCTCTCACTGAGGGTGGCAAATAATTTCACGAAGCTGTCATTTTAAATATGCACATTTGTCCAGAAAAATTCTTGAACTTATACTTCATTAGAAGTGTAAGTGTATTGGCTCCCACAAGGGTATTCATGGGCCTTGTTTTTTTGCTTTTTTGGTCTAACTGGCAAAACATACTATAATCAAATTAAAGGCTACATTGCTACTTCGGGCAATGCCTTAAGCAAGAGATGATGTTTAAGAAGTCCCAGCTCACAATCTATCCTGGAGGTAGTTTTATTCACATACATATATAGATCTTTTCAATTTATAACCCCTGGCACTAGCACAGTTACTCTTAAGAAACAACCCTTACACAAGTGACTGAGAATCCATTCTCACAGCACAAATTCCTCTGAAGCTTCTGTTTTGTGACGGACAGGCTGACATTTGTGTTGGATAAAAGTGTTGCTAGATGCTTCTTTCCCTTTCTTACTTCCTTGCTGAGACCCCAAAATGAGGATACCTTCTGTAATGCTGGCCCAGGAACAGTGGGCCATTCCGTTATGAGAAGAGACATGTACAGATGGCCACAGGAAACTAGCCAAAACAACATAAGAAAAATCCAGCTGTGCATTTTTACCTCTCTATGCTATTGATCCCTCCTTTGACTATCAAAGTCTGAATCCTGCTATCATCCAGGGTTGAATATTGATCCATCTTACGTCAACTTAAGTATAAATAAGTTTTCAATGTTGCCTTTATCAAGTTTACCTTCTGCTTCCGTCCAAGACTGGAGAGCTCAATTACCAAAATAAGGAACTGTATATATAAAGATTTCCAGAAGAATTCAGTTGTAACTTTAAAGCTCTGCAATACCACATTTTCAAGACATTTTTGCTAAGATTCATGAGGTGCAAACACTATTAAAGCAACTATTTAAAAAAAAAAGAAAAAAATCCAGTGAGTTTTCCCTCGATACCTAGATCTGTATCTATCTAAAATTTGATAGTTGTAGGACAGGATGTTTCCTTACTATCTAAAAGTGATATAAAATTCTTTTGAAGAAATGCTTTTATTGGCTCTTTTATACTGTTGCTGTCTCCCTTCTGACATGTTTCTGTAGCTTGTGTGAGTTAGCTTGAGAACTAATTTAAACCAAGAAATATAAATGTATTTTAAAAGATTGTCCCTCACTGACAAGCAGACTGATCATTTTGCATTCTAGCTTTTGTAAGGGGGGATAAAATTTCTATATAGCAATTTAGATTAAAAAAAGAAATATTCAACATTAAATATTCAACATTAAAGTTCCTCAATTTTAAAAATAAATCTGTAGCCTTTCTTCTAAAAATGCTGCTGTCAAGTGCTGCTGATTCTCATTCAGGAAACACACTTGCTCTTCAATCTAAATGAGAAAATGCTTTGAAAAATTAGTGACCTCTAGTGTAGCCTATAAGAGCTTTTATTTTATTAAGGAAATGTGTCAGGGAAAGATGTCCATTTGTGGACAGTTCCTACTTTTCCATTTTGAGGAATTGTGATGCTGACATCTGTCAGTGGCATTCTTGAAAAAGTCTGACTTCAGAGACATATTCTGTTAAAGCACTCTCAGGAGCCTTCCCCTTTTGCCCCATGAGCCAGTAAAATATGTAAGATTAGCTTCACTCATGACAGACATAGTACTACCAGACAAACGATAATCAATTGATATTCCACCACAAAAACACAGTTGGGAGGGGTTTTTTCAGCCTTTTCTTGTTAGTCTTTAATTTATTTCTCATGATGAAGTCTTTCTTTAATTTTAATTAGTTCATGCCTGGAAATATTAGTATGGTGAAGAGAAAATTGTGGGATCAAAGGGTTGTACATACAATAATTTTCTAAGTGCCTGAGGGGGAAGCTGGGAGATGAAAATCTAGTTTGCTGATGTGCGTTCTTGCAGCAGATCAGCATGGACCCCACAGTGCTGGCCTGACTCCAAGGCTTACCCCTCACACTGCCTTTAGGAAGTACAGAAGTTTTGCAGGTGTAGTTACTGTGATATACTGAGATGTAATGAGGACACAGCTAGGATCAAATGTCAAAACAAAAACATAGCACAGTCTTCATGGCTTCATTGTATATATATTTATTAAGTATTTTTGGGTACTAGTCTTATTCAATATTCATCTTCAATGAGTTGAGAGAGTAGAGATAGTAGTACTCATAAAGTAATGGTTATTAATTTGGGGGTAATGGTAACAAGAGGAGGGATATTTTTCTCTCATGATGGAAGAGCTAAAATTTATTTGCCTTATGACTGGATGAATTTAAATTTATTTCCTCTAGCAAGCTAGTCAACAGCCTTCCTCCACTGTTCAAACCTGACAGTATTTAAAATATCCCAAACAACTTTCTTCATTCTGTGGCCTCATGTGTTGAGGTTTCCAGGTACAGACTTCAGTTCCAGCATGTGATCTGTGAACTTGACGTACCTCAGCACCTTATAATATCTAACATCACATCCCTAATCATCTTCTGGCCAGCAAAAAAAAATAGTGATGGTTACAGTGATTGCAGCACCTGATATTAGCAGCACTCTGTAAAGACGGTGGCCTATACATCATCCATCAGAGGAACAAAATCATCCATTTTATTCACAAATAAATAATCAAACACATGTATTTTTGAATGAGGGGAACTGATAACATCACAATTATTAAAATGTGATGAGTTACATTTTGTCAATATATTCAACAGTTAGGAGACTAGTTAAAGACATTTAACCTCAAGAGGAGTGGTCACAATTCCATGTGAGTCAGTAGCAATGAGAGGTTTAAGACAGTTATGCAGGATGAGTCCCCTATACATGCTAGGCCATTGGCTTTAGCAGGGTAAGGCCAAGTAAAAGAGACAGACACACATTTTATTGATTCACTTTTTAAAGATGCTGTCTTCCTCCTAGTCTCTCAGGAATATGAATTATTGTACCCATGCGTCTCAAAATATTCGTCAGTCTGTGAGTGGCTCATACATTGCTGCATGTCTGCTTGTGTGGCTAAATAAAATTTTTAAAAAGTGCTTTCTAACAAACATATGCAAAACTTTTAATAGATATGAAAATTGCATTGAAAGTCTTCCACAGGCAAACCCTCTTCATCAACAGCTACAGCGAATCATTCACATTCAATGCAACATTCATTCACATTCAAGGTGTGTTTTGGGTGTGGAAGATGAAATCAGACCAGAAGTGAGATAAAAGTTTAGTTGTCATGGGTATAATACGGAGTCAAGAATGTGATTTTCATAGAAATCCTATTTACTTTTCTTCTGAGTAAAGAGCATGATTAAATATTTACCTTCATAATCATAGTCAGATGTTGGATATAGAAAGAAGTACCTATAAAAAGGTGATTTGCTAAGGCTGTCTTAAAAAAAAAACAAACAAACAAAAGCTGATGCTGTGGATTTAAGCAATAAATACCTTGAAGCCTCTGCAGATCTTAAAGTATATTCTGTGCATGAAGTTACTCAGCAAATTTATTTGATGAGTTAAGTGAGAGTATACCTTCTAATTTGTTTTCATCCTTAATTACTCATTTATTCTTTTGATTCATAGACAATAATTTCATACCGTTGATTCCCTCTTGACCTCCTGCTTGTAACTGAATCCTGAGATCTGGCTTGTGGCCCAGGAATATGTAGAAAATTGTTTATATTAACAGCAAGCTGCCTCGAGCTGCAGTGCTTTGATTTAATGTAACAAATGCACTAAAAGTAGCATAGCTTTCCCATGTACTCTCTACTCTCTTCAAATCCCTTGTCATTATAACAGATGTTTGGATTATTGTTCTGTAAACTATGTCAGAATTTCAACTCTAGTATCTGTTTATTATTCTCTAGGGGTGATATTACAAATGTTCTCATGCACAATTGATACTTATAATACAGCTTGTCTTTTTCCCATAAAAGTGCTAAGCAGAAAGTTTTCATTAATAAGAATAAATATGACTGATTTTAGAAGCAAAAATTTTTGTTTCAAGTATGTTTAGAGAAAATGTTTGCACCTGGAGGTGATGGGCACCACTCCTTTTCATGGTACACACCAAAGGAATGTGGGATATTATTTAGATAATGTATTATAATAAAATTTTATCATAAAAAATTAAGTACTTGTATAAACAATTAAAATTGAAATACATTTAATTAATTTGTCCTGAAGCCATAATAGCTGTCCTGTAATTTTGCATTAATAATCTAATTGCACACTAAGTTATGAAAGGCATGTTTGTTGGAAGGACATACTTAACCTTCTTGCTATAGACTGTGAAATAATAATACTATAAGCTGATTATTAGAATGAGAGAGCAGAATACAGAGATTTTTGTAAAGATTTAGCAGGAAGCAGCTATTCTTCTGCTATGGAAGATGAACTTTTTTACAAATCCTCATTAGCTTCAAAAATAATACCCATTATTATGGAAAAAGGGCTTTTAATAATGTTTTTAAATCTTGAAATATAACTTTCCATCTGCATTTTAAACACTTAGAGTGTATCTCTCATAGGCCTGGAATGCATTTCCTGAGGTGGCTTAATCCAGTCTGAGGTTGCTTGGTCAAAAATTCTGTCATACTTTCTGTTCTCTCTCTGTTAAAACACAAATGTGTACACTGGATGAACTTGCACATATGTTACACCAATATGTACATTTATGGTCTTACAAACAGGAAAATCAGTATAAAAAAAGAAAACTAAGTATTTTTCTGCGTTTGTTAACACTGTAGTCTACTACTCACATTTCTAGTTCTGTAAAACTAAGCTAATGACATCAAGAGCAGTTCTGTATTCATACAGATACAGGTTGTCTATGAAAATAATTTATTTCACTTGGTATACTTTCTCTCTTTCTTCCCCCCCTCCTCCCCACCTCCCATTCTGCCTATCAGTAGGCTGTATTGTTACTAATGGTCTGTCTATTATAAGGTGTTAATTCTAAAGGTGTTGTGCATCTATATATCAGTATGCTGTGCATACTGATGTCCTCCAATATACTACAGGGATCTCTTTTACTGGGATGAAAACTGCCTCAACCTAAAGAACATTCTTCATACCTTAGCAGAGATAAAAAACAGAGATGAAAATGTTACGGTGCTTGGGCAATTATCAGCAAAACTAACTAGAGAATAAAAAGGTGCTTGTACTGTTGTTAATTACTCTTGCCTTAAAAAGGGAATTCAGCTACATAGACTGTAGACTTCAAAGATTTTTGTGGAAATCTCTACACGTATTTTGTTTGCATTTGGGATGAAAAAAAACACAAGGTCAGCTTGGAAATGATTAATGCCTTTTTGCTGAAAGCTGTACCAAACGTCCTTGAGTTTAATCAAAACTATTTGGTTTTAGTCAGCTTTGCTGTTGTCTCTTTTATTCTTGTCCACTGATAGCTTGACATTAATGACATCATAAATCATGTGAAGTGGAGGCTAGGGTTTGGTAGCATTTCAAGTATTTTCTGAGATGTCCTGGGCTATCTGAGGAGTTGATGTAAGGAGGCATATTGGGCTGGTCTAAACCTTCAGCTTACAGCATTTTTCTGTTGTTAAAATCAGGCAATATGTGAATTAAAAACAGGCTTTTATCAAAAGCCAATCTACTCTTTCTTCAATGGTCAGTTGACAGAAAATTTCACTGTGATTATTTCAAATGCTTCCCCCCACCATTTCAGTTGGGTAGAAATCTTGTGAAGTAGATGTATATATTACATAAACAAATATATCTCTCAAGTTTGTAAATTCCTTAGTCATTCCTTTTAGAAGAAGGCAGGGGTCTAAGCCCATGCTCTTCCAATCCCTATGTAATACAGTCAATCAGGCACTGAGGGGTAAACCCAGTTTGCATAAACCTGTCCTTTAGAGGTGTTGCTGTTTTGTTGTGTGCTTGTTGTTTTGGGGTTTGTTTGTTTGTGTTTGCTTTAAATAGCAGACATGTAAAGACACTTTGAAAATCTTGTCTTTGAAAAACGCTTATCTCTTATCAGTTATGGATTTCAGAGATTTGACCAGATCATTGTACATTTCATAGCTTGTTTTCTGTATGGCTATAATCTTAGAACATGTTTTCCATTATTTTTTACTGTACTGTGAGAAGAATGGAGAGCTCATCCTTTGAATGTTATTTATTCAGCTGGATTTTCTTATATTAAAACATGTAATTTGTAGACTATTATAGAAAGGTTCTGTTATCATCCCTAACCCTCACAAAGTTTATTCATTGCAAAAATTTTACTTCTTTATGCCAAGGGACTTCCAAAAATTTGGAAAGTTTGTTCAATCATTTAGAAAGGATATAGGTGTTGAAATAATACTTAGCATGTGCTACATGAAGCAGAGAAACCTGAGGTATGGCATATCAATTTGAGTTTCAACTCAAAGGTTCACCATTATTTAACGAATCTGGTAAATAATGTGTTTGGGTCCCACTATCTCAAACATAAACTTAATGTTAGTCACTTCAACTGTTTTGTTTACAGTGAAATGGACGAAAGGCAAATGGTGGTGGTAGCATGACTAGGACACTAAGTTTCCGAGTCCCATATGTGTGTTACGACCCGCTCCTGGGAAACGGGACGGGGGTAACCTAGGTTGTTATCAATAATTCCCTTGGGGTGGATTAAAGTGAAACGACATTAGATAATCGGTGTTTATTTTAACAATTCCGTATAATGTGACATAGAAAATAATCTTGGGGCGGGGCGGGGGGGGAAGATACACAGAGGGAAGAAAGACAGAAGAGTCCAAGGCGGGAAGGAAAAAAGTAAAGATGAGAAAAGATGAGAATGAAAAGGTTCACATATTCACCGCCCAGGGATCCAGCGTTGCATCTCATCAGTCCTGAAGGCCATGGTCTCGATATGCAGGCGGTGGGGGCCAGGAATAGAACCCCAAACCCCAAAGTCACCAGTCCATATATATATCCTCAGCATGCCTTTTGCACCTCCCACGAGGCAGGGGGTTGTTTTCCATGAAGTAGTGTCACCAGCTATGAACCCCCAATATTCTTCCCACCTTTCATGATGGGCGAAGGGTTCATATGCAGGGCAAGGTAACGGCTCTTCTTGCCTCTTCAGGGCTTGGCACTTATAGAGGGATGGGCCCCAACTGTCCATCAGGGGTATAATGCAAAAGTCAAAAGTCTGCAAAGTCTCCTAGAATGCATAAATCATTAACCGTTTCAGTCTCTGACAATGTGTGACAAGATGGATATGCTTTCTCCCCCTTCTGGTAAGTTAAAAGAAAAATCAAACTTTAGAAAATGTACATCACATGTAATTTTGGAAAAAGAAGGCTCTGTGTCTGTATCACTGAAAATATGACTTTCTTGGTGACCAGGAATCCTTACGGGTTCATTAATTAGACTTCTCACTCCAGAAAAGGAGAAGGACCTCTTTTTTACACAGTCCGTGTGGTTTTAAGTGATCTGGATGTGGGGAAAAGGCTTTCATTTACTTACATTCATTATTTGAACCACTGCGCTAACTCATGTGTGGGTCTCAGCCCAGTGAGCATCTTCCCATCGTCCACCAATGTTTCCCTCCCATATATAGCTTTCATTGGAAGCCAGGCAAGGGGCGTTAAGCACTTCTTACTCTATGCTAGCCCAAGCTGCTCTGCAGATCCTGTACATACAGTGAATGATGGTAATTATAGTGAAGGATCTAGGGTATTATTTATTTCTCACTAGCAGACAGCACCTGACAGTCTTTGAATATCAAGTTGTTATTAAAATCCTGTGTCTGGATGTTAAGCTGACTTATTTTACAACTAATCTTCTTTTACAACTAATCATGAACTATGTATAAAGTTTGGTAAGTAAATTCATCTAATTTGACAGGAGAGATATTAAAATGAAATAATTTGTGTCATAAAATAAACCATAGTAACTTGTTTTTGTGATTGCCCAGTGCAGTTTCATTACTACATAGGTGTAAACAACTTTTGAGTAATTTCAGTCATGTATTAAGACAGGATTTGCATGATAGCACATAATTTTATTAGTTATAAAATGTATTTTCTGAGGATTTTGCATATAAATCTCTTCTGAATTATTATACCACATAGAGGGTAGGGACATACAGAAATCTTTACTGATGACTCCCATCCAGGGAGCATGTCAACCACCCTTTTGCTCAGTGCTCTGACATCAAAATACACTAGAGCTCAAGCTGAGCTAGAAGAGAGGTCTGCTCCAGTTTCCTCCTCTGAACTGTGCTTGTTTTCCAATTTGTGTTCTCGGAAACTTTAATCTCCTGAAGTATGCCTGTTGGTACAGGACAACTCATGATACATCCTGGATAAAATAATGTAAGCAGAATATCATGAACATAAAAAATGCATCATCCTCATTTCCTTTTGGGTTGAGTTTTATCAAATTGGATGAACACATGACAAGACAAAGAATGTGGCAGGGAGGTCCACATTTAAAAATATATTACCTGGAGATAATTATACAAAACTCATTGGTCTGATCTCAAAATAATAATGGCAATAATGATCTCTGGAATGATTTGGTATACTTCAGCACTTGCAGGGATCCAATTTACTGAGGAAAGAAGTAAGTGCCCATTTTCCTTTCCATGTCTTCTGATCTTAAAATTCTTGCACATGATATAACAGTGCATCTTCTTTTTCCTTTTCCCATCCTGTTATCAATCAGAAATCAATTCCGCTCTGCAAGTCACAGAAAATTGTTACTTACAGAGTATGGATTTCAGTGGTAACACTTGTCTACCACCAGTTTTCATATGCATAAAAGTCATGTTCCAAGGTAGTACTGCAAGTTGCTCATCAAATCTGTCTATAATATCACTAGTCTGTCTGTAATGTTGGTTTTGTGGGTTTTTTACATTTTGTCACTTTTTAACTTCCCACTGCTGCCCTTTACAAAATAGGTTCACTGGGAGAAACTGAAAATATATACTACATGTGAAAGAAGACCTGGAATTACCAAATGTGGCAAGTTGCAATTTGATTAGGGTGTTTAGGGTCTTGCTAACAAAGCTCTTCATGACTTATTTTCTTTTTTTTTATTACTTACACTGTTTATGCATGCATAATTGAATAAGTTAGGTAGGGGAAAGCACAAAGATCTGTTTAACCAAGAGTAAGGAGTAGCAACATCTTGCTTGCTGTTTTATTAATGTTCAGTGAGTGAAGAAATAT
>JAWWEV010000095.1:2142953-2160911 GCA_035583235.1 Hafferia zeledoni
ACACACACACACACATATACATATACATATACATATATATATATGTGTGTGTGTGTGTGTTTGTATGTGTATATATATATATATACACACACATATATACATATATACATACATATATATATATGTATGTTCTCTAAATGTCTACAATTATATGTACACAATTTGCACTCACAATAGGGAAAAGGGAAAGGGAAGGGAAAAAGGTAAGGGGAAAACAGGGGCAACAAAGAGACAAAACAAAAAGCAATGAGTACAACAAAAATACCCCCACCCACCCACTGAGTAAACCGGTACAACACAATCTCATGACCACTCAGAAGAAAGCTATCCCCTTTCTCTCTCGTGGGGGTCTCACTCACGTTTTTTACCTTCTGCATGTCTCTGATAAGGGACTGAGAGCAGCCAAGAGCCCTCTGCACTCCACCCTCACCGGAAACTGAAGAGAGCTACACTTCTTATCTCCTGTCTCTTATCCCAAGGGAGGGGAAAGAATGGGTGAGGAATACCTAGGAGACAAGCCCCTTCGTAGTTACACCTGGTTACCAGGAAAAAGCCTGAGTTGAACTATCACATGAATCTTCAAGGGCAACATCCTCAAAACATAAGTATGGTCCATTCTAACATGGAGAGAGTTAAATAAGCATGAAGAAAACCAGGAGAGATTACTAGAGAGATCCCAGTTAAAAATGAATGTTTAAAGAAAGCCCAATCACTGAAGGATGGACATAGGGAGGCAGAGGTAATACAGATGGAGGTGAAGCTAATGAGTAATGAAAAAGGAAGACAGGAGAACTTCTAGCCCTTAAGTGGAGCAAAAGGAAAAATGAAAAAAAGTGGAGCAAGAAACGTGGTGACAATAGGCCAAGAAAAAGCCAAAATACTCAACAACATTTTTTATTTCATCTCTTCTGGTAAGGTCTGCCTCACCTTCCACAGTGGCAGCATTTTCTCAGCAGCTTGTGTCCAGTGGCTTCTGAAAGCAGTATTTATTCCTCAGCATAAAAAAAAAAGGGCTGTGTCTAAGTTGACATGATTTTAACTGTTTGATCTCTTAAAAGAGGAAGCCCATGTGAAAAAATATATACTAAAAATTGCAGAATGTGAGACTTACCCATTCTGGCATAGTTGTGCACTGGAATCTTGTAACCACAGGAAACTACACAGCAGTTTGGGTGTGAGATACATTTTTTTCTAACTGGAAGGATATCAGTCCTGATGCATGAAAGACAGGAAAGATCTTTCTGAGAGGTGTGAGTGATTCATAATAACTGTGCATTGTTATTGTTCTGGTTTGAGATTTCTCTCTACAGTTCTGGGAATAAAATATAACTCTTCTATTAGGTGCATACTCTGCTAGAAAGCATAAGAAAGTAAAGTTTAGAATTTCCTAAATCTGTCAAGAAGTCTTCGCATAAGAAAAGAGTAAATTCATAAAAATATGTAGCTTTGGAGATAAAGTTTTAAGAAAATTGTATGAAGCTAACTTTCAAAATGTTAGAGGAAGCAAGAGCTTTAATATTTGGCACTTGCACTCAGGGAGTAAGAAAGGTATTTGTCACATCTTCAGAAGCTTTCTGAGATATTTTCATGCAAGATCTGATTTTCAGCAGTTAGAATTATGAAACATCTTTTAATCACAATTAAATTTTACTAAACATTTTTAAGCTTTTTTTTTTAGAAGCAAAATAATAATGGTATGAAAATGGGGATTGACTTTCTATTGATATTTCTAAAACTAAAGGTTTTGGTCTGACCTGGTAGATTCACAAAAAGCCTTACCAACCAAGCACACAAATACGGAGATCTGAGATGTTCCAATCCTCCTTTATCTCCTCATGTACCATGGCGTGATATGTAATGAACTTAAGAAGGAAATTGAAGTTCTCAATACACATTCATGTGGTGTGTGGCATTGGCCAGGAATCTGGAAATTTCTCATCAATTCATCTTTCTCTATTGTTTTTCTCATTAAAAATGTCTGAATTTGTATTGTTGTTTTGTCTTCCTTTCACCCCAGAGATTCTGCTTTTTATTTCAAACTTTTTAATTTATTTTTACCTTAAAAAAAAATGTTAGTTATTCAGACATGTCAGTTTATTATGCAATTCAGAGGAAGAACTGTCCTATTGCAATATTATCTAATGCAACAGAGACCAAAAATGCATCCAAAATAATGCTCAATGTGCTTTACAATGTTGACAAAAAAACCATAGATGGTCTACAAAAATGCTAATGTAAATTGGTCTGCCATTCCCTATTTGGATCAAATATTGTTTCCTGGGTTACAGATTCATATATTTTATCGTGTATATAATCACGTAGCATGGATAATCATACCTACATGTTGTGTATGTGCATTACAAGGAATGCTGAAAATTGTTATTTCTCCACATGAGGTCTGATGCACATGACATGTCTTTCTGCAGACCGCCTTTTTTTGATGTCTCTTTGCTGCTTAATTTGATTTAGGGAATACTAGAGTAGTGAATGGATTATTCTCTGGGAATGACCTAAAGCTAAGTTGGCAATGAAGTCAATATATTTGCCATTTAAACTCAGAAAGTGACATTTAGCCTCTAGTACCATATAAAGCCCTACAGGAGTTGATGGGAGTCTTGGCTGTAGTTAAAATGAGCTCTCAGCTTCCCAGGGCTACAGGCAAGGATGGTGGTAGTACTGCTACCTGCATTCCCTAAGATAAAATACTTTTGTGAATGACAAAAGGGTTCCAAAATGCCCTAATGGAACTATAAAAATTCAGCAAAATTGACCTACTACTTGCTTTCTTTATGTACCTATGAATATTTGAGGTCAATCTTCCTTATACTGACCTTGCACTTCTGCATCATTCATCTCCATTTTTACAATATGTTGCAATAAATCCAATATTCCTAACGTATGTTCCACTCAACCATGTCTGGAGCATTTTTTTAAAGTGGGCAATAGTGCTGGGCAAGATGTAAACCTGGGCAAACAGTATATTCTGGATATAACAATTCCTGCACCTCAGTCCAATTAAAAATAACGTTTGAGCCTGACACAGAGAGGAAAGCTCAGGATTAGAGAATGTTCTCATTTTTCACAGTGTTGAGACATTGGACATTTGTGGTGCAATGCTCTTCTTTCCATCCAGCAGCAGAAGGAAGCAGAGTCCAGTAAAAATGGGAGCCAGAGAAGATAGCATGAGCAGACTGAGCTCCTTTGCTGTCTCATTTTTCCATGTAAAGAATTGTGTGCATAGGTATAGAAAAACTAGTTGCCATTTTCCTTAACACTTCCAGAAAGGAACCTTAACTTTTTTTAAAGTTCAAAAATGTTTACTGTATGTCACAATTTATTGTTCTTAGTGATTTTTATCCTGTGTTGCTATGTTCTGAGTAAAACCAGAAATTCAAAGAATAAAAAACCTTGGAAGGGTGTTGTGTTACTTGAAGACTATTCAGAAACAGAAGAGAAAAAAAAAAAGTAAAGAGAAATTAGTTTGTTCTACTGGATATGGAATCACTTCTTTATTTTTCCCTGCAGCTTTCTGTACATGAAACAAGGTGCTGATTTCCAAACAGAGACTTCACCAAGTGTATACCTTTTTAGATTTGATACAGGTCTTTGATTCTTTGCATTAGTGCTGTTACTGGTTCTAAACAAGTATTTCTTAGTCTTCATATGCATCATAGCCAAGCATTTGATTGTCCAAACCACGTTCTTTCTTTCAGTGCTTAGTCTGCAATATTGTGTGTGGTCTTACAGATAATAAATTATTCAAAGACTGAATAACAATAAAGTAAGTAAATTTTTCAAACAAACACATACTTTAGCTTGTACAATATGCCTATTTTGGAGAATATCAGTTTTTCAGTAACAGAGTTACTGAAGGTACTCAGAATGATTTCTTCTTTTTCAGATCCTTCTGAGGAGATAAAAACAGACATTCTTCATACGATCTTTCTTTGGGAAAAATACTAGGAGTGGTTCTCTGAGTGGGAGGTTCCAGAAATAGGAGTGTTTGGGAATTTACATGACTCAGACTTCTAGTATAAATTAAGGGTTTTTAAATTCAGTCTAGAGAGCACTTCTGAAATGGGCCATAAGTTTTTTTTTAAGGGGAAAAAGAAGTCAGTGCTAATTGACAGTGAATACTTTCACAGTTTCACATCTAATTGAAGAAAAACAGTATTTTAAGGGACAGAATGTATTTCACTTTAAACAGGGGGTAAAATAGATCTTTGAAATATTGTTGTAATGCAGGCTTTGCTAACTATCTACCTTTTCAAGGCTTTGTTAAAGCAATGTTGTTTACAAAGTCTGAAGCTGATGAGAAGCAGAAGAAAATTAAGAAATGTTATCTAGGTGATTCAGTATGAACAGTCAGCTGGTCTCCCTCAGACATTTACAGCGAGCTCAGAGAAATGGACAGAATGTTTAAAATTGGGCTGCACATAGTGAAAGTGCCTTGTTATAATTATCAAACACCCAAAGAAAATACAAAGCTCTTTGACTAGTAAAGTAAACAATACTTAAAACACGTAGGAATAAGGACACCACACACAGACAAATGTGTTCAAAAGAATGCCACACTGCACATGGTTTATATAGGGTTAAGGCTATGTTCTATTGGCTAAATTGAATCTCACACCATCAAACTACAAATCCTAATTGGTTGTAATCCATATCTCACAAGTCCAGTGTTTTGCTGAAATCATCCTGACTGCTTTCAGGAACATCTCCGGTGTCCTGTGGGATACCTGAGGAGTTCTCATGAGAAACTTCTGGGAGTAACTGAGAGCTCCCAGGGAGTGATTTTCTCCCTACCACTCAGCAGCAGCTGCAGCCCTGTTTAGCCTTAGCTGGCAGCTCTTTCAGTCCCACAGGGTCCATGTAGATCCAAATTGTCCACATTTCATTTCTCAGTACCAACAGACAAGTACCAAAGTTCGAATAGCAATTCTGCATTGAAAAGCTGGGATTGTAAACCAGCAGGGAATCAGAGCAACATTTCATATGACTCACTCAGCGCCCAGCCAGGGGAGGTTTTTATGTGTGTGTACTGGTGTTCAATTGAAAGGAAAGGGATTTATAGGTAAATATCTGTTTAACCTTTTCATTGCCAATGTTCAGAATTTATTTTCTATCTTCTGCAGTTTATTTTCCATATTCAACTCAATAAATGTATCTTTCCAGATATGTAGCTATACATAAGATCACAAAAGTAAGCATTGATATATATTGCATGTTTATGTGCAATTGTAGAAGGAGGATGAGGATAAAATTTCATAATTCTGCTGGAACTGAACACACCACAAAATAATATATTTTATGGGGGTTGACACAGAAGAATCAACTAAGACTCATGGATCTTTCTTTGTGACTTCAAAGAAACTTATCCACCTTAACTTAACCCCTGACCCAGAATGTAAAATATTGGTTAAAAAAGACCTTTTAAAATTTTAAATATGTAATGCTGAGAAATACATATTATCTAAAGAGAATCCAAGCCTGTTGTTTCTAGTAGTGCCGAGAAAGGACAGTACTGGCACACCACTACCACATCAGAAACCTGACAAAAAATGATGGGCTTTTTCTCAAAATTATTTGGCTTATACTATGGCCCTTTCCAAAATGTGAAATTTTGCATGTCCTATTCCAAGCAGTCTGAGCAATCAATTCATTCCCTCTGTCTCTTTTATGCTGTTCTTGAAAGCCAAGTTTCCTGCATGCTCTTCAGTAGGCAAATCCTTAAAGCTGATGGCTCTATGTGATCTTTATTCCAGTAGAGAACTCCACAGTAGATGCCAGGCAAGAGACATAAACTTTATTGTTGTTATTGCCCATCTGATGAGCCTGTATCTCTAATGGCTGACCAAAATATGAAATAAGACTCCCAAGAGGGAAACTCATGTTATTTTCTTTATCTCACCCAAAACATAAACCACTTGAGAACTGCATGTTTTTGTTCAAAGGCTTATCACAGAGAACCACATCTGAGTGTCAATATGTCCTCTCTGTATCACTCACTGATTGCCAGATGTATAATCATTGTACCAGTTCCTTCATATTTTCAGACTTTTTTTAATATACTTAATCTTTATTCAGGAGCAAATTAGAGTCTAAGAGAATACTGAAAATATATTTCTTAAAATGGACTTGATAAGAAGAAAAATTGCAGGGATGGATCATGCAAGGCATTGATGACAAGATACAAGTCTTTCACATCTAGCCTGATGTTTCTAACCTGGCCTGAAGCTGCCTGTTGCTGCCACCTAAAAACTGTTTAGTAATGACAGAAAATGAGCTCAATGGTCTTAGCCTACTCCAGTAGATGACAAATTGATATGCAATACTTACTAATTAAATTTTAAGTTGATTTCAAGGTCATGCATTTTGTTCACAAATAAAACAAAAGGAGAACTTGGTCTCCAGGGAAGCTTTCCCAGAGACCAGCTCTAAATTTATGGTGGAACTGGAAAAGAATTTCAGTGCTAAATGGCAAAAATCTTTACGTCTTGGTGATTGTTCTACTTCAATTACCCACATTTTGTGGATCATATGCCTTGGATTGCTGTCAGTGTGGTCCTCTAATTTAACCTCACAAACCACTTTCATCGTTATGCACTAGAGTGCAAAAACACTTCCCTGGAAAGTGTAGTCTTGGTATTCCCCATTAAAATTTACCCAAAAAAGAACAACTGTGAGTCTCTTTGACTAAAACCAGTCCTGGATTTAGTCCCTAAATTAATGTAAACATAACCAATTTTTTAAAATTATAGATCAAAAAAAAAAAACCCTAGGAGACAAATATATATTCAAAATTTATCTCTTATAAAATGGAACATCAAATTGTCTTGTTCAGCTTGAGAAGAAAGATTGGTACCTTCTAAACATTACAATGTAACAAGAACCACCTGCTTTGACCAAATGGAGCACATAGAGGTTGCCTTGCTCATGGTAGATTCTCTCACAGCACTTGTTTAACCTCCCTGCCATCCAAGTGCCCTGAAACTCAGAAGTTCCATCTCTTGATTTTACCCTTAAGAACCAAGACAGGAGACCTCAGGCTTTTGCATGCCTCCATTTAGATAACATAGGAGAAGTCAGCGATCTGGTCTGTTTCTACCATTATTTTTTTTTCTATTGAGTAGGGTCCATTGTTTGCCCTTCAGAGCCTTCCATTGATATGAAAGCGGAAAAAAGAAAATTATTTTCTTTTGCCTTTTTTTTTTTTTTTTTTTGGTGTGTTGGGGTGTGTGTGTGTGTGTGTGTTTGGGTTTGGGGTTTGGGTTGTTTTGTTGTGGTTTTGTTGGTTGTTTTTTTTTTTATTTTCATTCTCCCATTTGCTTTCAATCCATGGATAATCTCCATTTTCTGCTAAGGATATCTGCCTATATACTTCCATCTCCTGGAATTCTTCGCTGGTTCTTGATGCACAGACCATTGCAAGCTATCTCTTCAGACCAGTCCAATCTACTTTGAAGTACCAAAAGAGAAAAACACTTTGCCTATGCTTTGTTAACAAATATGAATCCTAAAAGTCTTTAGCTTTAATACAATAGAGTAGAAAACTTCCTACCTAGTAGAAGACTGCATCTTGTAGCTCTGTTGTAAAATTTTGACTGACTAAACAAAAAAAGAAACAAAACCCCACAAAACAAAACACAAAACTCCACCTCAACATGTTTCTTGTTAGATTTAAGTAACACAGATAATTGTCAATCTTCAAACATGAGACTCAAACTGGAATGTAAGCATGAGACTCCATCAGTTTAACAGAGCTATGTTATTATCATTGTTTTCAGCCAAGACACCAGATATAGTAAAAGATATTCAACACATGTTTCTTTTTTGCTAGAAGCAATAAAGACTGAAAGAATTTAGGTGTGGTGTTCTCACAGTAAAACCAGTCTTCTCCTTTAGTGAATTAATTTTTTGGAAGTATATTCAACATTTGTGTTCATTCTGTTCTACATCTTCTCATTAGATGAATAAAATTGTAGTCATTAGCCATTGTAATTTTATTGGTTGCTTGTCTCATACAGGACATTAAAACACAAAAGCTCCCAAAGTCATTTCATAGCAAGCCAATAAACCAAAACTATATGAAGAAGCTTCATTTTGTTTCAGTTGTGGTCTCCATATTTCCCAATTTAATCTGTCTTTATGTGTAGTCTTTTTCTTAAGCCTGTCCATGAGTTGGCAGTTAGAGAATTTACACTTTTATCAGGGCCATATTCCCATGCTGTGCTGGGGAACTATCCTTATCCTATAAAGTCTGGAATCGTCCATAAGATACATGAACAATTTTCCACTTGAGTGGTGGTCGATAAAAATAGGGAATTTTGCACATCTTGAGAGCCATTGCATTCTCTAGTACAAAAAGAAATCTCTATCAGCTGTGTGTCCAGAAACAGCTTGCATCCATTGACATCCACAGGTCCAAGGGGCTTTTATTGCTTTGCCTTGTCTTTTGTTTGGTCACTATACTTAGATACAAGAATGAGAGTAACAATGAATGCTGCAAAATATCCAGGGAACACAACAGCATCTGCTTTAGGAAGTAGGAGATGGCATGTAATTAATTAATACAATTAATAATAGGACTTCTTCCACAAATGTATTTGGGAGCCTAGGTCCCCCGATTATCTTTGTGCATCAACATGTCTGTCTCTGTCTCTTGGAGAGCTGATTATTTATAGACAGGAGAAGCCAGTCTTAGAGATGTAAGGCTATGTACATATGCTCCATATATCCTGGAAATAGATGTTTCAAAGATTCACAGAGTCATAGAATATCCTGGATTGGAAGAGACCCACAAAGATCATCGAGTCCAAATCTTTTCCTCCACTCTTCAGACATTGAATATAACTTGTAAAATTCTCTGCTCAACAGATGTAAGTTGAAGCTTCTTGTAGCCTAAGAAGCTTTGATTCTGTTCTGAAGGTTATTAGACAGTAAGTCTTGAAGAAACAGAGAGTAGTGGTTTGGCATGGATGATGATTGCATACAGCAATCAGGAAACTAACCCAAAACAAGAAATAACATCTTGATTAAACATCTTAACTACCCAGAACAAAGTAAAGGTAACAATCCTACTTATGTCCAGAGATTTTTCTCAGACTTTGTCCCCTAACAGTATCTCATGAGATCTATTGGTTTACTAAATCTTAAAATACTATATTCCAAATTTCTTCTCTACACCTATTAGCTTGCAGAGTGGCAGGATGCATTCTCATTCCAGCAGTGAAGTGGTCAGTTCTGGGAGTCAGTAATATCCCTTCTGTGCACCACAAAGTGCAGACAAAACTTACAAAGTATGAAGCAAGTCAGATGAAATATATTTGTTTGCTCTAAAAAGTGAGATTTCACTCTCTTGTTTCCTATGCATCTTCCCTCATTCCTGGGGAAAAAATAAACAAACAAACAACACCAAACCATACAACTGAATAAATCCCATCAGTTAAGATACTTGTGCAGATATCTGTCATGATTGCATGTCTATCAGCAGGGTAGCCATGCAAAAAGCATAAAATCTCAAGAACATACACACATACACTATGCTCTGGCTATCAGGATTGAAAAATATGTATGTAACACCATAAATATGGTTATGATTACCTTCATTTTAAAGCAAGCAGAGATCAAGAAAATTTCTTGAGGTTAGAGACAACAATGGTAAATGAGTGTGGGAGGTGTCATGCACATTGTAAAGCGTTTTGTAAAGTCTGTTACTTATAGATTAATGGGCCTGTATGTTCTGTCTTTGAACACAGAGTAGTGTTCATAGAAGAGCAATTTACCAAAGCCCTATGCCCCAAAGGGGTTTTAGAAACATTGTTTCATCTCTTCAGAAATTGAACAAAGCCTCTCTTGAAGAGTTGAGGACTCCAGGCTCTTTCTTCTATTGAAAACACCAGAAGCAACATCACTCCCAAGTCAACTTGACCTGAAAATTTCAGGAAAATGAATAATTTAAATACCTAAGCAGAAACTTACATTATCCCCTTTTGGTTCTGAACACAGGCAGAAAATTCAGTCTGTAACTTCCACCTCTCTACATGTGGATAAATTCATTCTTCAGTCAAAGGAGAGAGATTGTCCCTAGTAAAAACACATTTAAAATTAAATTATTTACCTTAGCTATTGGGTAAACCTATCTAATGACCAGAATGGGAGCCAGGGGATTCTGGGCATCTAATTTATCTTACCAAACTGTATGCTGAAGTTGGAAGGGATAGTAAGGTGGCAAAATACTAAATTATTTGACATGCCGTAAATGTCAAGACTAGAGCAGTAGAGGCAGAGCTTCTTTCCTTTTCACAAAACTTGAAGTCGAATGATTAATTTTGTTTCTTTCTGTGTGGTTATTCACAAAGGGTTAAACCAAGTTCACATTTATGTTTTCTTCATCCATTATTTCTGCTGTATTTCTTTCTCCTGGAACTCATGATGGTGTCTACTTTTAGTAGAACTTCCATTATTACAGAATCAATTGCAAAGAGAACTCCTGAAAATGGAAGATGACAGCAACAGCTCTTTACCTTACAAAGTACCACGTTGTAATTAAAGGGCCAGGAAAAAATAGCATTAATGAGAATTGAATATTCTTAAAGCTCAAAAATAAGTTGCTTGGATTTGCACTGGAAATCTTGATCCTTTTCCTTCTCTGAAATGTTATGTGACATCCAGGGAGTACACCTTAAGACTAATAGTCTTCATGGACTATCAGAATGTTCATGTTTATTTTGTGTAGCATTACAAGGCTGCCCATAGGAAAGTCCCTTTCCCATGCCTTCCACACAATAAAGGCATCAAAAAGTCTTTGCAAATTGTTGCACCTCTCAGGCATGACTAGGCACTATCTTTATAATTAAGCTTAATTTTTGTTGTTGTTGTTTACAATATGACATTCTTTCTAGCAAGCATTTGTACTTTCAACATTTATACACTTAACATTTACACATACAGAGATCAGGAAGTGATGATATCAACATAAACACTGAAGCAAAGGAGCTCAATTGCAAGTTTGTGCTCTGAGCAAAGGGGCAAGAGTTTTGCACTATTTGTGTTCCTTATTGTGAAAACAGAGTCTTTAATCCACATTGTAGATAGATTATGGAAAGAGTTAAATGTTATTTTTCTAAAACCCTACCTACAAATGCCCTCTGTTCGTAGGTGTTTATTTTACTAGTCTTACACAAAGTCTGGAACATCTAAATATCTTATCTGTAAGCTACAGCAATCTGTCCCTTTTAGATGGGGAAAAAAATCCAACACACAAAACTTGTGAGTTAACTTCCTCCTATTTTCTTGTTGCAATTCACTTACACTCCCACCACCGCCACTCCTTTTTTTTCTTCATTTCTCTCTAAAGACTCATAATGTACAGTAACACCTGCTGGAGTGGTAACAGCAGTTTGAGCTCTCCCATAATGCTACTCAGCTAGCACATAAAGTGATACAGATCAGCATCTCTGTCCTTCTTATTGTGCACTTCTTAGTTACATCCTCCCTCTCAGAGATGACCACACTGCAGAGTAGCCCTCATGCCTAGTAAGGCAAGATCTAGCCACTTGGTCCTATTTGTTTTTTTATGGACCTTAACAGACCCATGATCCTGAGAATAAAATCAGTGTCTCTCTAGGACAGATGGTCAACAGGCTTAAGTGAGTTAATGCTTTGAGAACAGGCCAGATCTATTTTAATTACTAAAAACCCTGCCATTGCAGGGTCTATCTGTCATGAGCTGTTACTCTGCTCAGGTAGTTCTTTTTAGTACATAAACCATGCAGTTAAATATCTGCCAACTTAAAATGTATTATTTAAATAACCTTAAAATCTCTACTTTAGCTTTTTCAGCCCTTCTCAAGAAAACCTGTGCATCATTTGTATGGATTTATGGAGATATAAATGCCTAAAGTAATGTTTCAGCACTAACAAATGTGGGTAGATGTGACTTAAAAACAAGCTGATCGTGCATTGGAACAGCAAAGACTGGAGGATTAATGCAGTCAGTGAAGATGAAAGTGTAGGCAAATCTGCAGGGAAAAAAATAAGCTTGCAGGGAGATCTTAAACAAATTGAACATGCAGGAAATGTTTAAAGATTGGCCTTCACCAGTGTGTTCTTTTTTAAATAACCAATAGGTAATAATAGTGTCCTAAACGTGTAACTTGCTCAGTTTTAGGTATGCCTGGCCTGATTTCCCCCAAAGAAAAGTTTTACAACCCCTGCTGTCTTAAGGCATTTAGTGCCCACATCCTTAGAAAAGTTTTTAATGAGTTCAGTAGGGAAGAATTCACAGAGCATGGAAAAAAATCCATGTGGAACTACTGCTTCCTCGGATGTTTACAACTGATCTGGGCACAGCCCTCACAAAGTGCTTCTGCAATATTTTCTTGTTAAGCACACATGCTTTTTTCCTATTCGAACAATGCCAAAAAGTGATAACTCAGACTCTGAGAATTGTGCTGACAGTCAGCTGTCACTCATTGTCCTTTATTCTGACAATCTTAGGCATTCGGCAATGGATTAATGAGTTTTCCCCTTTCTCTTTATTTTTAAAGGAGGTGGGGGATGGGTGAGTATATCAGAGGATTCAGCTCTGCATAGACTTTTGTTTTGCTCTTTCTTTTGCCTCCTGCCTGTGTCAAATGCAATGTGTCTCTCATGCACTTTCATTCTTCAGAAGAGCCTCGACTGGTCTGCACTCTTTAGAGCACGTTGACTGGCCTGGCTAGTTAGTATTCAGAAATAAGCCAAAGTGGATAAAATTCTTCTCTCTGGCTTGCTGAGATTGCAAATAAGTAATTAGACTAAATGCTCAGTATTGGAGAGAGAGAGCAGAGAGGGAAGGTGGTGGTTAGGAAGAGAAGAAGAATTTTTCAGCCTTTATTGTTGACTAGAATCTGCCAATATATTTCATAATTCTGAGAACCACATAAGAGAGAAAATTCTATACACTGTTAGGAATATGTGTTAATTAATATACTTGTACTATGTTTTCCTAAAGATAGGTCAAAAGTATGCCCTACTCTGAACTGTAGGATTTTCCAGTTAATGTAAAAGAAAGAAGGATAAAATGTTAGCAGTGAAAATAGAAAATTCATCTTTTCCTCATAAGTAATTGAGATGTTTCAAAGACAGGTGTATATGGTAGAATACAGATTTCCATCCCTAGTTCAACCTGTGCTCAGTTTCCTTCACTGCCAACTGCTTTTCCATGATATCCATATCCAACCCTCTTGTCAACACTGACATGCCTCTGCCCCTTTTTTCCCTATTTCATGTCACTTCTGAGTGTTTCATCCTCCACTCTTCTAGTCAATGCCTTTCTGCCATACCCACACCTTCACACAAAGTGCCCTTCTCGATCTGACAGGATTGCAGAACTATTCTCCTCCAAAACCCTTTCTGAGTCCCATATTTTCTATATCTCTGAAAACTGATAATTTAAGGAGAGATTGTCTGAGTGCTGGAGGGGTTTGAGTGCGGATCCTAAACATTCAAGAATATACTGTGTAAAAATATTCTGTAACTAATATAAGAGAGATCATATTCAAATATATCACCTCATCCCTGTATATTGTTAATGTGTGTGCATATATGTATATGTTTTCATATATGTATATGTAAATTTATATTACAGATATATATATATATGTATGAACAACCAGAAACAGTCTATTGCTAGCTTAAGTTCCATGCCTTATCTTTCACATCATCAGTTAAAAAAAATTAAAAGACCAAAGAACAAACTACAAACACCAATTTTCCATTAAAAAAAGCATCCAAAAAGTCTTTATGACTGCAACTTGCACCCCAGACATGCAGACCTTGATTGATTTCTGCTGCCTCTTCCCTCCTTCAAGCTGCACTCTTGCCTCCAGGATCTTTCCTTGTTTAAGTTTTCTTTTTCAATTATTAAGAAGTTTTTGCTGACTTCCAAGGCTCAATATTTCTCCAGTAGAATGGCCCCTAAGGATGTGACACTCATTTCTCTTTTCCTGTGGTCTGTTAGATCCTACTCCCTTTCATGACTTCTGGAGTTCAAACCAGTTCCCTTCCTTCTTCCTTTTTCAGGTTTCTTTCCAGTGGCAGACTGTGTGTTTAGCTCTTGACTGTGTGGCAGGCTCCATGTTTAGCTCTCAACTGTGTTTTTACCCTTCTTATGGCCTGTAACAGGTTGACAAGAAGCAGGAACAGTTTTCTCCATGCTCTGTCACTCTGCTTGGTCTCAATGTCCTTTCTTGGTGATGGCTCCTTGTGAGAGACTGAAATATTCATGGGTAATCACTCAAATAATCGGCCATTTGCAAAAGCATCAGGAGCTTTGCTGATGATGTGCAAGGTAGCAGCCCAGATGAAGAGGGGGTGCGCACTCAACATGGGAGGCTACAAGCAGATAAGCCAGACAAGTGAAGAAGCAAATAAGAAGCAGACCATGAAGAGGTAGACTAATGCTTTTTATCATGCCAATGTCCTCCATTACAACTGGCTCAGGTGTAAATCCCACCTCCAGGAAGGCATTGGGCTATGCAAATTATCATTGCTTTTGATGGTGCATAACTGGCTCAGGTCTGAAAACTTTTCTTGGGGAAATACCAGGACATCCACACAGGCTTGAATGTATTCATCTCTGCTGATGGGACATAATTGGCTCAACTATGTTGGCATAGGAAACAGCTGTCATGTCTTAGAAGTTGTCATTAACCATCAAAGATCCCTCAAATGCCCCTAGACTCACTTCTGAGGCCTACCATTAGAGAACTGTGCATGATCCACAGAGTTACATCAGACAGAGTAAAACTCCCTGCCCTCCAGGAGAGATACCTGAGTGTTACCACCTGGCTTGAGTCTATATTAACCCATTCAACTTTGCGTTTCTGAGATTTCCCCCATCCTTGATGGATCAAGACTGTGACTATGACTTTGACCAATGGACATCAAAACTGAAACAATCAGGTCTCATCTCTGGATCCACAAGGGGTGATATCTTTCTGCTCATAATTTCTTTGTCTTTCTTTTCTCCTGTACATTTTCTTGTTATTTGTATTCCTTTATATAGTTGCATTTCTATAGATAATAATATCCAAAATGTTACATAGCTCCTTTCCATTGCAATCAAATTGTTTCAAAATAAACCCTACTTTTTATATATAGATCTATTTAGTCATTTCACTCTAATCCACCCCAAGGCATCTATTAACAAGAACCTGAGTTACCCTCATCTTCAGGCTCAGGCTGTAACAATCTTACAATTAAGGTGTTTGAGATTAAGATTGTCAGAAATGGTTGATCCAGACAAATCATCTTATAAGAGTATTTTAAGCCATACAGCACTTTTTTAAAAAAAAAAAAAAAAAAAAACTGTCTTGAAATGCAGACATATGTTGCTCTATTCAGTTAAAAACATTCAATGTTTCTTTCCCTAATATTAATAAAAAAATCTGTATTTCTTGTGAATCCCTCAATAAAATGAAAGGGAATATTTTCAAAAATATATACTGTTTAAATGTTACCATTATTACATTTAATTTCTTACAGAATTACAGGATCATAGAACATTCTGAGTTGGAAGGGACCCACAAGCATTGTCAAGCCCAACTTTTAAGTGAATAGCCCATTTGCTGTCAGATGGAATTAAATACATGAATTTGTACTTAAATATTTTTTCTCTTTCCTATATATATATATGTTTTTCCAAGCATTTAATATTCTTATTTACAAGATAAAGATATTATCTACAAAATGTAGAACAACATTAATATTCATATTTTTTCTACTACTATAGGAGTATCAGGTTGAGAAAATTGTTCCAGTGACTAGCCTGGTTTTCCAATGTGATTGGCACAGATAGGGCTCTTCACATATGTGAAACTAAATTGACTTCAATGATATTTTGCAGAGGCCCAGAAGGTTTATTTACCCAGTAAGATCTAGGACAGAATGATCAATTAAAATAAACAGCGTAGTCACATAGGCTTGTGAAAATCAAAACAGAAATCACCAGTAGCTACTCCAATAATGTTATTTTGCTTTTAAGTACCATATCTTAAAAAGTACTTAAATATAGAAGCAGCTGGGTGTTTTGTAGACATGGAAATATATGAACATCAGTGGAGGGGAAGTCCAGATGTTGTAGTTTCTGTAATTTCTGATCTCTCATAATCTCTCTTTTTGAAAAAGAAGAAAACATACTTAAACCACCATCACAAATGAAAAGTGAGAAAAGTATGATTTAGTTGTTAGAATGAAATTCAAAGCATATATAGGCACTTAAGGTCTGTACTATTCATACCGGCTGTTTAAACTTCATACATGGATGTCATGTCTGCAGATGCAAATCTTCAGAAGGTATGTCCATGAGAAAAATACAGATCACTGTCTGTAGTTCCTTGTAGAAGTTAACTTCGTTACTTTGTGTTTATCAGAAGATTTGCAGAATCTTCATATTGTACTAAAAGCTGTATCTGTGCATTAGATTTCTATCTCACTAGATATTAACCATGTAACTTTTACATTATAGAAATATTTTCTAGCAAATTGCTGCTATTTCTTTAAACAGGATCTGCATTTTTCTTGGTCCTGAGGACTATGAATAGTAATGAGATTAATAGTATGAAGTGCATTCAGTTATGTTTTGTGGGGACTATTTGTTTGTTTGTTTGTCTTCAAGAGGACATTCTACAGTAAGCAGGAAAGTATTTCAGTCATTCCAGAGTCATGGAAACTATCCTAAAAATGCACTGGGAAGATGAAGAAGTGACTGTAGATCATTATTTTTTGCAATGAACTGACATGAAAGACTACATTTTAAAGAATCCAGTGACTTAATTTTCTTTGCTAGCTGAATATCAATGCTTCCATTCCAGGAATGTTTTGACTATTTAATGTAGAATGAATTCTTTTGATAAACAATAACTTGATTTTTGGTCAAAAAGAAAACTGGTTTTGGGGAATTTTTTTTTTTTCTCCTCTGTCTTTTTCTGGCAGTAAACTGTAGTGGGCTTCAGGTGTTTTGTTTCAAAATCCTTTGGGTTTTATGAATAATTCTAAAACTTTTAGTAGAACTTGCTGTTGTAATTCTTCAAGAAAGGAGCACTAAAGTAATTAGGAAAAAGACCTTACTCCCAAGACACTTTAATGTTCAGTCATAAAATGTCACCTCTCCATGCATGGATTAATATGTAAAGCCCTGGTTCAGCAAGACATACATAATGTTAAGCCCAAATAGTAGCCCCACTGACTTTGATGGGTTTAAACATGAGCTTGGTTATTTCTTGCTTAAGTCCCTTGTTGCTTGGGGACATAAAATGCTGTTTCACGTAAAGGAAATATCACCTTATTTCAAAAACAGATTCTAAAGCTGCAAAGGAACTGGGAACTAACTGGAGGGATGGGTGAGAGTTGAGAACAACGCTGCTGCTGCTGCTGACTTTGACAGCATCGGTGTAAGATCATGGCAAGCATAACACCTTGCAGGTGCCAGATAATCTATCAACATTTAATTTTTTCTTTTCTTTTCAAAGTCATATTATTTATCATAACAGAGTGCAAAATTCTTTATTTTTTGCATGGTAATGGTTATGCCATTGAGAAGCAATGCTGAAACATGCAGAAAATGACAGATAGCACTACTGTACTAGAAGGGTTAAACCAAAACCAAAGCACAGCTGTGTTTTGTGTTGTTTTGAAAGTAGTGATCTAAACACTTCTGCAGGAGTTTTACTAGTAAAATCTGAAAATATTTGGAGATGACTAATGCTGTCTTATAATACCCTTAAAGAGGTGACTTGTCATCAAGTGTATTTGAGACGCCTTTAGACGCCTTTACATAGAACTAGTTTCATGCCTGTAAAAGAGGAATTTTCGTCGGTGTCTGTCCAGAAGAGAGAGAGAGAGAGAGGGAGGGAGGGAGGGAGGGAGGGAGGGAGGGCGGACGGAAGGAAGGCCGGAAGAGAGGACGGC